>JADLZN010005445.1:0-340326 GCA_018155175.1 Sinocyclocheilus anophthalmus
TTAAGTACAATCACATGTTGACTGTAAACACATTTACAAAACGGACAACATCTTTTTTAATGTGGTGTTCAGAACATCTGGATTTGCCATGGAAGCATTCCAGAACTCTCGACTGAAAGACATTGTGAAGTCGATACACGTTCCAGAATAATAAAAAAAACCTGTATTGGAGTAACAGCTGGGAAAGAGGACATTTGGAAAAGCTGGGAGTATGATGTGGAATTTGCAAAATGTCTCACCGCATTAACCAGCGTGAGATTGATGGGGAATCACAGCAGCAAAGGGAGCATTATGTTTCTGATATCTCTCTGAAATAATTATCACTGTTAAACCACTCTGAAAATAAATCAAGCCAGTGCAAGAACTAACGGCTCTGAACATTCATAATGACGCACTGCAGATCTCGTCTACAGGCTAAAACTGATCTCAGTAAGTACAGGGCAACGGGGCTTTAATTCTAAAAGCTAAAAGACGTGCAAATGTGTATGAATCAGTTGTTTGTGCTTCATTTTATTGTGTAGTTTTTGTAAGTGTGTATCCGGTAATTGTGCTCAGATTTACATACAGGCAACATCAGGACAGTCCCTGGAGGTCCTGGAAGACCATCAGCTCCAGGCAGACCAGGGCGACCATTAGGACCCTGTCAAAATAGCAAAAGATTATGGGTAATTCATTAAACATCATTTTGATCATTAATATAATCTCTTTTAATAAGTGCAATTTTATCGCTTAAGTTAAAATTTTAATGTAAGTTTGTACATTATGGTGAAATGCATCAAAGAAATGTCCCGGTATATTTACCTGAAATTTAAAAAAGCTAAATAGCATTTAGTATTTATTTATATATATATATATATATAAGTATATATAATATATATATATATATATATATCTATACAGTGGGTACGGCAGTATTCAGACCCCCTTAAATTTTTCACTCTTGGTTATATTGCAGCCATTTGCTAAAATAAATTAAGTTAAATTTTTTTCCTCATTAAAGTACACACAGCACACCATATTGACAGAAAAAAACAGAATTATTGACATTTTTGCAGATATATTAAAAAAGAAAAAATGAAATATCAGATGGTCCTAAGTATTCAGACCTTTTGCTCAGTATTTATTAGAAGCACCCTTTTGATCTAATACACCCATGAGTCTTTTTGGGAAAGATGCAACAAGTTTTTCACACCTGGATTTGGGATCCCCTACCATTCCTCCTTGCAGATCCTCTCCAGTTCTGTAAGGTTGGATGTAAACGTTGGTGGACAGCCATTTTTGGGTCTCTCCAGAGATGCTCAATTGGGTTTAAGTCAGGCTCTGGCTGGGCCATTCAAGAACAAAGAACAGTCACAGAGTTGTTGTGAAAACACTCCTTCGTTATTTTAGCTGTGTGCTTAGGTCATTGTCTTGTTGGAAGGTAAACCTTCGGCCCAGTCTGAGGTCCGAGCACTCTGGAGAAGGTTTACGTCCAGGACATCTCTGTACTTGGCCGCATTCATCTTTCAACCATTGCAACCAGTCGTCCTGTCCCTGCAACTGAAAAACACCCCCACAGCATGATGCTACCACCACCATGCTTCAATGTTGGGACTGTATTGGACAGGTGATGAGCAGTGCCTGGTTTTCTCCACATGTACCGCTTAGAATTAAGGCCAAAAAGTGCTATCTTGGTCTCATCAGACCAGGAATCTTATTTCTCACCATCTTGGAGTACTCCATGCGGGCTTTCATGTGTCTTACACTGAGGAGAGGCTTCCGTCGGGCCACTCTGCCATAAAGACCCGACTGGTGGAGGGCTGCAGTGATAATTTACTTTCTACAACTTTCTCCCATCTCCATCTCTGGAGCTCAGCCACAGTGATCTTTGGGTTCTTCCTTACCTCTCTCACCAAGGCTCTTCCCCCCCTGATAGCTCAGTTTGGCCGGACGGCCAGCTCTAGGAAGGGTTATGGTCATCCCAAACGTCTTCCATTTAAGGAATGGAGGACACTGTGCCTTGGAAACCTAAGTGCAGCAGAATTTTTTTTTGAACCTTGGCCAGATCTGTGCCTTGCCACAATTCTGTCTCTGAGTCTCTCTTTGTGTTTAAGGCTATGAAACTAAGTTTTTCAGGTTAAGTAAGTTTTTATTCAGGTTAGAAATACTACAGAAATTAAAGTAATCAAATGTAAAATAACACATCCAGTGTTATTTTCCATTTGATTACTTTAATTTCTGTAGTCTGCATTGTAAAAATTAAATACAGATTAATGCTTACCATTAAAAGTTATAAAACGTATTCAGTCAAGTGCAGAAAGTGATTTTCTTTGTCTTTTGTCTTTCTTTTAACATGACAGACAGCAGCAGGAATGTTGGACTGCGGTCCCTTTAAGAGTTTATTCACGGACCCAATATATAGGGCCTGTTTACACCTGGTCACTTTATGTGTTTTCTCTGATTGGATAGCTATCTGATTTGTTAAAACAGTTTCATTCACACTTGGCAACATAAATGTGTCTCCGCAAAACGGATATAAATCCGATCTTCAATTCTGTGCTATATTAAATTCTACGGAGTTCCCGTCACCAAAATCTAACTTTGATTAATTATCAGCTTAATTTCAAGGATCAAAGACCGCATAGTGAGATGCGCGCGGCATCAAAACTGCGAAGATAGTTTTGTCCTTACTACTTTAATGGAAGATGATGTGTGTATAGTCTGCAGTTAATTTTCGGTTTCATTCGTGGCAGTTTGCGCGTCGGCTTGCTGAAGAGATAGTCAGCTACTCGTCTGCAGCGATGCGTGTTGCATTAGCACGGTTATATCTGGCTATGACTTCATATAGCCTATAACACGCTTTCACATGTTTATTATTTTAACATTTTGCGAGAAGTAAAAGTTACATTTGTGGTTTCAACAACCAGATGCATTTTACACTTGTCCAGTTTCGTCTGGAAAGACCACCTCCTGAATTGGTTTGAGTGATCTGATTTATATCCGTCTCGAATGCGTTTTCGGAGGGCATTTACACTTGGTCTTTTCATGATCGGATAGCTATCGGATCAGAGAAAACGCAGGAAGTGACCAGGTGTAAACAGGCCCATGTTACACAACATGCGTTCTCTTTCTCAACTATTTAACTTTCCAAAACTGACTGTGTTTAACTGGCTAGTCGCCAAGACGGGTATTTTGACAATTTTGTATGTATTTGATCGTTTTAGCGCAGTTAGCCACTCATTTTGTTATTTGTGGCTCACAAGTTGTTTGAGACTGAGTGCGGCTTGTGTGCGCTCCACTAATATAGATCAGTAGTGGTGTGCGCCTTTGGTGTAAGCGCGAAACCTGCGGGAATAACTAAAATAATGCGCAATACAAGCACAATTTAACCGGAGCGAATGAGACGTGTGTAAGAGAGAAGAGGTCGTCGGAGAGAAGAGAGTGAGAATGTGCGGCTGACGTTATTGCCCGTGCCGCTGGTAACAAAACGGATCGGAAAGAAGTGAGACTGACCGGCCGATCACAGATCCGGGCCGATCATAAGGAAATCCCCGATTCGGATCCCTGGCCAATCGATCGGTCTCTACTTATATGTGCATTTTGGGATATCAGAAAAATGTTGAATGGAAACATTATGATTATTATAAAATTCCCAAAATTCCCTAAAACTTAAAATACACTCTTGATGAAGACTGCACAAACTACAATGGCAACAAACGTAACAAATACATGCATTGATGTGAATCAAACAAAGCCATGTGACCCTGCCTAAACAAGTCACGTGACTGTATAATTCACTCACACAGCATCACAAACATAGCTCTGGCTGTTCTGATACACCGAAGCCAAAGACCGTCATCAAAGAGTAAACACAAACCTCGTGCTGTTCCTGGATGTTTGTAGCACTTGCAGGTCTGCATATGTCCTTCAGAGGATTCCCAACATTACAAACGAGTATCTGAGGTTTGCTTTTAACCAGACCACTCATTTCAGTCTGACCTTCTGTGTTGGTTCTTCACATTTCAGCTGTTCAAATCTGCATATACTAATATAAAAACTAATATATACTAATATATAAAAACGTACCAAATGAATAGGTTGAGTGAATAATTCAATGACTCATAAACTCATAAAGACAGCCACCTGGTCCGTTCCGGAAGGAATCAGATTCAGTGTGTTGATTGTTGCCATTAACTGGTCATGACAATGTAACCTACAAAATGAGTCACTGAATACCAAAAACAAACTGGACTTTATCTCAGATTCTAGGACCATACCTACAGTATTTCTTGTATAAATATAGGCTATAACAGATGTATAATACATTTGTTTAGTTTAGCTGTCTCTTACACTCATATTCAGCTGCTGTTTTTACATGCTGAACATTGAATCTACTCATTCTCACGATCACAACAAAGCTCTCCATGATTTCAAAGGGCCATAGTGAAATCTATTGTCCTAGTACAAAACATTGCAGTGAGGCATGCAGGCAGGGCAGAACACAACAATCATTTGACAGATGGGTTAAATAACAATCACAACCTTGATTATAACAAAGAGCACATACAGGCTGAAATATAGAAGCTGGATAATGTTCGTGCTATTGTTCAGATTCAATTAAAAAGAAAATTTGCTCTCCTTACATTTAATGGATAACATTTACTGATAAAATGTAAAGCCCAAATGCACTTTAAGTCACTGTGGATAAGAGCATCTGCTAAATACACAATTTAAATGCGTATTTACATTTTTAGGCATACATTATAGATGTGCAAGATTCATTCAAACATCAGCAGTATTTCCCTGAAGCAATTAAAAACCACTGAAAACTGCCAGTAAACAGAGACGAGAAGGGATATTCCCAGTTACTGCAGGCTGTCATTTCATTATCCAGGGGTATTTTCATGAATATGTGCAAATTGTGATATGACTACTAATTCTGTGGCCATTTGTGCTGTTCCCTGACAACATGAGCAAATAAATAGTCATCAGTGAGTACAATAAATTTTTTGTTATTTCTAATCATTGTCAACATAGTCAATTTAAATACCACAAACAGCTGTATCTATTACTACGCGAGTTTCTGCACGAGGGCACCCTCCGGCTTCCAGTATGAATGAAACAGACATTAAATGTGTTTATAGCGCTCAATAATGGCTAATCCATCCTATTTTGGGTAAAAATAGAAGTAATACTTCTCTCAAAAGAAATTTTAAGTAGACATAAAAATCCATGTAGTTCTCAGTGTACCAGAAGGTAAGGTTTGATTGTTGTTGTTGTTGTTAGCTTGTTTAAAAAAGCGCATTTGAAGTAAATCACAAAAAACACATACAATTGCCACACACCAAACCAATACAGAGCTGTACTCCTGTACTGTATCCCTTCTAGCTCTAACTCGGGCACACACAAGCGCACAAAAATTATTTAAATGCAAAACGCAGTTCACAAGCGCGTATTGAACGGTGGATGTCGTACCAAACAGAATTGTAAATTAGAATTGCGGCATCCATCATTATAATATATATATACTATATATTATTATATAAAAAAAATAAATTTATAAATTAACTAAATATAAATTATATAATAATTATATATCGTAAGACTATAACAGCTAAAAGTCAGCTAATAGTGAGACTGCGTGTATCATGATGATGTATTATTCTGCTTAGTAAAAATGTATTATGCAGTAGAATGTACAGTTACTGTCAGGCGAAAACCTCGTAGCCAATATGTTAACTTTTCAGGGCATGAAAAAACACTGCATCTTTAAAATATTTAAACACTGTGTTGTCAGAGTTGATATTGCAATGCATTGCCCTCACAAACATGTATATCATATTTAACACACACACACACACACACATACAGGTGCATCTCAAAAAATTAGAATGTCGTTTTTGTTTTTGTACAAAAGTTTATTTATTTCAGTAATTAAACTCAAATGTGAAACTTGTGTATTAAATAAATTTTCAATGCACACAGACTGAAGTAGTTTAGTCTTTGGTTCTTTTAATTGTGATAATTATGGCTCACATTTAACAAAAACCCAATCTCAACAAATTAGAATACTTCATGACATGCCAATCAGCTAATCAACTCAAACCACCTGCAAAGGTTTCCTGAGCCTCAAAATGGTCTCTCAGTTGGTTCACAGGCTACACAATCATGGGGAAGACTGATCTGACAGTTGTCCAGAAGACAATCAATGACACCCTCACAAGGAGGGTAAGTCACAAACATTCATTGCCAAAGAAGATGGCTGTTAACAGAGTGCTGTATCCAAGCATGTAACAGAAAGTTGGGGTGTGAAGGAAAAAGTATGGAAGAACCGATGCACAACCACCGAGGAACGCAGCCTTATGAGGCTGTCAAGCAAAATCGATTCAAGAAGTGAGTGAACTTCACAAGAATGGAATGAGGTGGGGTCAAGGCATCAAGAAGCCACATCACACGACGTGCCAAGGAATTGGCTACAGTGGCGTATTCCTATGTTTAAGCCACTACTGCCCACAGACAACGTCAGAGGGTCGTACCGGGTATGGAGAGAAGAACTAGCGACTGTGCCAGTGGTTTAACGTCCTCTTCAGATTAGAGCAAGTTTTGTATTTCATTTGGAAACCTGGTCTAGAGTCTGGAGGAAGGGTGGAGCCCTTCCCAAGTTGCTTGAAGTCCAGTGTTAGTTTCCACAGTCTGTGATGATTGGGCGATGCAATGTCATCTGCTGGTGTGGGTCCATTGTGTTTTTTGAAAACCAACGTCACTGCACCCGTTTACCAAGAAATTTTGGAGCACTTCATGACACTTCACTTCTGCTGACCAGCTTTTTGAAGATACTCATTTAATTTTCCAGCAGGATTTGGCACACTGCCCACACTGCCATTCAAACGAACCTCTAGGAAAGTTGGTTCAACGCCATGGTGTTGGTGTGCTGACTGGCCAGCAACACCAGACACGAACCCCTGTAGAGAATCTATGGGTCATTGGAAGAGGTAAATGAGAAACAGAGACCAAAAAGTGCGCATGAGCTGAAGGGCACTGTCAACGAAACCTGGGTATCCATACCACCTCAGGAGTGTCACAAACTGATCACCTCCATGCCATGTTGAATTGAGGCAGTAATTAAAGCAAAGGAGCCCCTACCAAGTATTGAGTACTGTACAGTAAATGAACATACTTTCCAAAAGGCCAACAATTCACTAAAAATGTTTTTTATTGGTCGTATGAAGTATTCTAATTTGTTGAGATAGTAAATTGGTGGGTTTTTGTTAAATGTGAGCAAAAATCATCACAATTAAAAAAACCAAAGACTTAAACTATTCAGTCTGTGTGCATTGAATGTATGTAATACACAAGTTTCACAATTTGAGTTAAATTAATGAAATAAATGAACTTTTCCACAACATTCTAATTTATTGAGATCCCGTTAGTGTGTGTGTGTGGTTGTGTGTGGGTTACAATGATATACAGTGAGGGCAATGCAAAACTGCAGTATTCAGTTATGATAAAATAAAACTTTCAGCTGCCATAATAGTGATTTTCAAGTATAAATTGAAGACTTGTATGTGATATGATATTTTTGTCTTTGTATAGTGGTGCATTGTTATAAATAACTAAAC
This sequence comes from Sinocyclocheilus anophthalmus, assembly GCA_018155175.1. Lineage (NCBI taxonomy): Eukaryota > Metazoa > Chordata > Actinopteri > Cypriniformes > Cyprinidae > Sinocyclocheilus > Sinocyclocheilus anophthalmus. The sequence goes on from JADLZN010005445.1 coordinate 7,599, forward strand.
ACAGTAACAATCAAATGGATACAAACATTTCTGACAAACAAGTTTGCTCTTACCGTACACGCAACCTACAATAAATTGTCAAGGGCTTTCAAACATAATTATGAGTTTTCAAAATAATCTCTTTTGTAGTAGCTTGTTTGTCTATTTGACAAACACAGAAATCTGTGTCGTCCCATGAGGGCGGATGTAATTGTCTAACAAAGCTCAGACGCAAAACACATGAAAACATTCTCATCTTGTACAACAAGAGGGATTTCGTTCTTATGGGCTCAGCAGGAGACCGCGTCTGTATTAAGAAGATTTCCACCGGGATACGTGCGAAAGAAACAGGTTTCTGAAATTCTCCAAATGAAAATCAAAGATTGTGCATCTGTCCTTCTAAACTACAATCTCAATTTATGTGAGATTACAGCAGCTCAAACAGTCTGGAAAGTTTGCTCCCTGTGGGTTTTTAGGTTTTTCTGAAACACACACCTATTAAAAACTTCTCAAGCCCCGTTTTCTTGTAAATGAGAAAAAAAAAATCCCAGGTTTAGTTATTCTTGCGATAAGGATAAAACCCTACAAACCTCATCCATGGTTTGGTGTTCCTCTGTAAGTAGGTTTTGTTTTTGTTGCCTCAGAAGAAGAAGGACAGAAACTCGTCATGAAGGATGAAATGTATCTTTCCTGATCTCTTGTTTCCAGGGTAACGCGTGAAAGAGATGAGACGAGAGGCAGAGTGTGATTGCTTCAGTGACAAAGTTGGGGCTTCTTACTCACCGAGGCCAGAACCACGACTGACATCAGTGATTTCAATCGACTGATGCTGCGCTGAAACACACACTGTCATCACTATTCTGCTTTCTTCTTCATTTACTTCGCTCCCTTGTATGTTGGGTGCGTTATGCATATGTTTGACAACTTTTATTGGCAATTTGAAACAGAGATACTATTTTTGTAAGCTAAATTTGCATCACCATATGGCGATAAACAAAAAGACACTCCAAACAAACAGTAAGCTAGATGTAAATATTTGATGAGGGACACACACAGACACAACAAGCACATGAGCCAGAGGGACACCAGAAAGCCTTCTGCTCATGTTGCAGCTCGCGCTTTGTGACCCCTGTGCCCTGGGCACCAGCATGGGTCATTGTCAGCTTTGGGCAAAAAATTGTCCATCATGAATCACTGCAGTATAGCTATATCAGAGAGCCATTAAACAGCATCCACCTTTTGTAAACGTCTTCACACGGCTAAGATGTAAGATGCTGCATAAATCCATGCACAAAGACATTTTGATACCACAGACAATGTTATTTTTTATATGAAGTTCTGTAATTTATCTTTAAAATCAGAATTTTTATTACTGTATTATTGTGTGAATTATTGTATTTTTTTATATTGTATTTTATAATTTTACTGTAACCAATAATAAAAAAATAAATACTGCATAATCTATACAGCAGCAAAAGCACCAGAAATGGCACAGAATTTTTAAGAGGCACAGAGTATATAATTAATTATTGCATTGTATTTATAGTGTGTTTTATAATTTTACTATAATATAATAATTTGAATAAAAGTAAATAATACATACAATTGGGAAGTAAATAAATAAATGTATAAATATAATTTATACAGAAACAAAAGTATCAGAACTGGCACAGAATTTGAAAGAGCCACAGTCTAAATAACTAATATGTTTCATTTACATTTTAATGTATTTTATAAAAATAATATAATAATTATGACATAAATTATCGTATGAAGTAAATAAATAAATCAACAAATAAATACAAAGTTCAAGGCTGCACTTTTGCTGCAAATAATTTATACAGAAGCAAAAGCTTCAGAACTGGCACTAATTTTGAAACAGGCACAGAGCCTGTGTAAAGATGTCTTATGAAAAGCATATGGAATGATGGAAATATTGAGAAGTCAGCGGTGACAACACGCAGTCTCACAAAGCCTGTGCGCTTGACAGCCAAAACCGCTTGTTGTTGTTGTTTTCTGAAAGGAAGCCAAGTGACCCATCTGTCAAAAATACATACATGCAAAAGGGGGGGGGCTCACACAACGAGTGGCAGCCAGTGGTTGGCAACATGACCCAAAATAACAGCTGTGTTTTTTTCTTTTTCTGTCCAGGTTCATTATGCAATTACAAAGCCCATAAGAATAAACATGAGAGTGTGAAACCCAGGTGTATTGAGAGATCTAGAGCTTTCCACCTGTAATGGGACTGCAGCTTTCAGCATATTCAAGTATTATTAACAGAAATGAAAACCGTTAAGTGGCCATTGAGTGTTCACGGTGCTTTCCAATCAGGACTCAGTTATGATTTGAATATTCATGAGCTGAATATGGTGACTGCTTCTCATATGACTTAAACGGTTGGCTAATACTGTTCTACTGTCAAGCCAACAACAGATTGAGATCTGGAAACTGAACACAATAATGAACCACAGGATTGAATGATATGATACAATACCGATAACTGCAGTGTCTCAGCCATCTGCAACCCCGATGTGAGCTATTACTGACACAACCGACAAAGAAAATGTATACTACCATTTTTTTTTTTTTTACAAATTTAAGTTCTTGGGGGCTTTTGGCTTCAAACAAACTTTAGTTGTGTTCATTCTAACAGATCAGCAAACATTAAGCGAGTGAAAGCGGGCTTGACCAAACATAAAAGGCCAAACATAAAAGAGATCTGTTGAAAAAAAGGCAATCTGGAAAAGATATGGATATAGAGTTCATAAAGGTCAGCGCTACAGGTTATGACGGGTGTTATGATCAAAGCTTTGACCCTGCCATAAGTATCGGAGAAAGAAAACTAATGTAAAGCTTGCCAGAAAACCTCTAAATTTAGACTCTGTATTAGTGCAAAAAGCACTGTGGTCTTTCTGTCAATCACATATATGAATTATGCTTTGCTAAAGTCCCATTATAATTACCACAAGAAAGAGAAACACCTCAAAATTACAGTTAGCTGCATAAACAGATGGAAAGAGATGGGAGGGAGGCTTTTTTGTAGATTCCACAGAAAAACATTAGACTGCATATTCATCATGCCAATGTGTTATTGCATTTGTGTCGCCCATTAGTAAGCAGACTGTGGCGTATGTATTCATCCTCAGAGATATCTCTCTATTCCATTTTCCGGTAGTATGAAGAGTCGGGGAAAATAAGGCAACTGAGAAAAAAAAAACTTGTGAGCAAATGTCTAGTCCAGGGGTTCTCAACTCCAGCACTCAAGGTCCATTTTCCTGCAGAGCTTAGGGCCAACCCTTATCAAACACACCTAAACAAGCTAAACAGGGGGTCTGTCCGAAAGCTGAAAAATGCTGCCCTCGGAGGATCCATTCCCAGGTAGGAAGGCATCAAGGCACATCCAAATCCAAATTCTGCTTTACTTCCCATCTCCGGAGGAACCTTCTTCTGATTGAAGTTTGAAGGCAGCATAGATGTATCCTTCGCTGCCTTTGATATCCCATAATCCTGTGCGTTCTATTCCATGTCAGTTGAGCTAAAAATAAATATGGCATCTGAAAATTGTGGTTGGTGGTTAGTTTGTGTGTAAATATATGTTTTTAACTAACTTATTCCACATTTGATTTTATTTCTAGCGGGAAATCACTATTATATTAATTAAATCTTAGCTTTTTTCAGACCATTAAGACCATTATGATGCCATGGTGCTTTTTTTTTTTTTTTTTTTTTTTTTCAGAACCCTGTCCGAAACCATTGCCGATTGGAGTTTTGGACACAGCCATGGTTTTCAGGTTTACTAGAAATGTACATGCAGATGAGATTGATCAAGACTGGAGCTAAACTCTGCAAGTAAGTAGACCTCAAGGGCCAGACTTGACCCTTTGACCCTATTTAGACTTCGAATACTGCAATTAATTTTCAGTTTTTAAGGCTGAAACTTGAAGATGATCTCCACAGGTGTGATTTTGCAATTGGCAATGTAAAATGAACAACGTAGGTATAAACAAAGTCATTTAACAAAAGTACAAAAATGTTGTTGTCAGGTCAGTTTGATTAAACTTGTATTTAATAAATGGGCAGAGAGATGCTGTAGCACATCATATCCCAAAATGACACTTGCAGTACGCTTTGAATTCAAACTGCACTCAGAATATTTCTGTCCCTTATCGAAGTAGTTTTTTAAGCTTTTATCACAGCATAACACTCTATTTGCGTTACAGTTCATGTTTTTTGATGCAGAGAACTGGCACATAAAACTAGTAAATTGAAAACAATAAACCTTGAAGTATAAAGACTTCCAACTCAAAACGGGATTCTGGAGGCTCGTCACTTACTTCTAGTTATAACATTGGTCGAGGAGTATATTCAATTTGCTTTCATTATCCGTAGGCGACTGATGCAGTGAAATGACAGCATCTTGATATGCTACCACGATCACCTGAGAAACAAGAAGACTAATTAACTTTGACTGTGAAACTACGTTCAGAACAGATGTTTGAAAAAAGTTGTCAACTGTAATCTTTAACTATGAATTCATGCACATTCCTCATATCCGCTCTGCACAAGGCTGTAAATGTCTTGATGAAAACACCACAGATACGTAAAATGTCTCGATGAAACCCGCAGCCAGAACATAAAAAAAAAAAAAAAAAAAAAAAAAAAAAAAATAAAAATGGGTTCTGGTAGTCTACGTCATGCCTGATATGAGAGAACATTAACTGGGAAAACGACTGTGCTAAACATTCTTGTAACAACCTGGCTCCCGGCCATGAAGAATCAAACAATTAGTGACAGATGCATGATGGTTTCTTCTTATCCAACAGAGACAAAAGTAAAAATGTAAAAAGAAAGAGATTTCTAAACATAAAATCTTTTTACAGATATTTCATGTCAAAAACAAGAGTCTCAACCTCAAATTTCCCGATTTCCTGGTAGAGCTCTCAGGAACCAGTTCAATGGACATAACAAACACAAGCGTTTTATCAACCGTTTTAAATATATACACAATAACTTGTACTGTTAAACAGTTATTTCAGACCTTTTGGGAGTTGAGGGCAGTAACGCATTACTTAGTAAAGCGTTACTGTAATTTGATTACTATTTTAGTAACGGAGTAATTTAACGCGTTCTAATTTTCAAAATAGTAATTAAGAGTATAGTTACAAACTGAGGTCTCTATACATTACTACCGCGTTACATTGCTGACAGAATGCAGTGATTTATAATCTAGATTGTAAAAAGGATGTAGCACACGCACTGTAGAGTCAAGTGCCAGTGGATTAGAGACCTGCTCCCACGACACCCGACGCAACAGAGTGCGGCGCGGGACAAGACTTGATATGCGAGTGCAGAGACTTGTGTGTGTGCGGGATGCGGGAGAATAAAATGATTCACGGGACTCCCGCAAAATAGAAATATCTAAACATAAAATATCTAAAACAAATAAATTGTTATTCATCTATTGCACAAAAGCAACATGAATATAAAATAAAAACGATTAACAGGCGCAAGCGTAGGCAGAGTTTCTATTTAGGCTATAACACGTGTTTGCAGCGAGCAATGCAGTGCTGAAATTTGCATGCTCACAAATCCTCTCATTATAACACATGAATTGTAGACATATGTTTATTGTGTTATAACAGAGATTTGTAAGATTGCGATGAACTGAGATGTCTTTTAGAGATTATAAATGCAGCGCTCTTTGCTGGCATTCTGTCATGCCAAACCATGCACGCAGCAGCCGCTTGCTTTAGTTAAAAATAACAGTGTTCTGTGAATGTTGATGCTTTAATAACAAATATTTATCGGGAGCGTGTATGCTGGGATTTAATAAATGTAATGGAGAATAAAGTAACAGTAACTAGTAACGTAACTAATTACTAATTACTTTTGAAATAAAGTAATCAGAACAGTAACGTGATTACTTTTAAAAGAAGTAATCGGTAATCAGTCATTTAATTACATTTTCAGAGTAAAATGCCCAACACTGCTGAGGAGTAAAGATACTGCGGAACTACAAGTTTATACTCTATGATCAGGCGTGTCGCAGTTCCAGAGAGAATCTGTTTTTCAAATGTAAAAGTCAAAGCCTAAACAACAATCTATTGACAACATCTTTTTAATTTAAACCTTTATTTAACCAGGAAATGACACTCTTGAGGTTTAAAATCTCTAAGAGGGTCCTGGCCAAGATAGGCAGCACATTTAGTCACACATAAAACAAAATACATTTGTTTACGTCACTCAAAACATTTACAATCAGGTGACTCTACAATTAGATCCTTTAAAATACATTTAGAATCATTTAGTGATACCAACTCTTTTAATCATAACTTGTCTTGTAATTGATTCCAATCAAATGGAGCTGCATAACTAAATGCCCGTTGACCCATATTAGTATGAACTTTAGGGATGCTTAAAAGATAATATTCTTGTGAGCGAAGACCATAATTCTTTACAACTTTTTGAATGATATTCTGCTGTAAATGCGAAGGAAGTAAACCTAAAATTAATTTATATATAAATAAGTACCAATGCTTAAGTCTACAGGATGACAACGCAAGATGGTAAGGGCTTTTGACTTGTGAAACCGTAATTCTCCATAATAACTGAATCCACGCTGTAAACAATGCCTTAGGTGCCTGGCATATAAATGATATCACATAATCCAACACTGACAAAAAAGTAGTGCTATCTCTTCCTGCTTCAAAAGAAAAGACAAGATGATCTAAAAAAAGCCCCGTTTCGACTTTAATTCCTTGTCAAATGACATTTGGGTCGGTCTCGAGATCCGTGCCCGTGCTTGAGCGGGGGGACGTGGCCCGCAGCGCGAACGGGATCGCGGGGGACCCACCGACGACAGCAGAGAAACGCACACCGAGCGAGCCAGGCACCCGGACAGGAAGAGAAGAGACGCGAAAAGAAGAGCATCGAGGAGTGCGAGGCCCCCGCTCACTACCTCGCACCGGGCCCCGCGTCAGCTAAGGAAGGCCTGATGTGGAATTAGCATTGCTGTCTATGGGAGGGGCAAGAGCTGTCAGAATACATAAAAAATATCTTAATTTGTGTTCCGAAGATGAACGGAGGTCTTACTCATTTTTGGGTGAACTAACCTTTTAAGATCTATATGTTTTTTTTCCTATTTGAATATTTGGCTCCTTTTGAAATACATTATTTGGAGAATGTTTTTTGCAGCCAGACGGTGATGTTACGATGAAGCTAACCGCTTGAATTTCCTAAAATAGTGACCCCCTCCCACAAGAAATTTAAGTTGTAAAAATTTAATTATGTTATATAATAGATCTTTCACCAATGACCATTTTTTGGAGGGCTCTTAGCAGCATGAAACTGACTTTTCTTTCCTATCTCCAGAAGTAGTTGAAACTTAATTTAGAGAGATTAGTCACATGGCATTTACTGCTCAGGTGATTGGCTCAGAAAATGCTTGTGGAGTGCCCATTAAGCAAAAATGGCAGTATTCAGGCTACATGTGCCAGCTGAGCCATTGCCACTGAGATAATTGGGCAAGGCAACGGTGGTTCACTCTACATTGTGGTGCAAGATGCATATTCTTGGTTATTCCATGTTTATAATCCTAAATCCCATTTCTGAAATCCCAATGGAGCAATTATATTTATTGTTTTTTATTTATTATAGTCCGCTAAATACTCATGGTGAAGTGCTGTTCTTAACTTAGACGTAAAAATAAACTTAATACACAAACAATGTTTAGATATGAAAAATGTATGTAGATAGATGAAGATATTTTTAATATGTAAATGTGCTGCTCTTTTCCCTCTCAATAACAAAATAAACATACAGTAAATGACAGTGGTGAGAAAACAGCAGTTAAGAAAGCATTTGATCATATGGGGATAAGTTTGTACCGGCTCTACAATCCACCCTTCGCCGCCAGTTTGATTGACAGGCGATCTGACCAATCATAATACCGAATCTGCCATTTTGTCCAACAAAGGAACCAGACCTTTGTTGGACAAAAAGGCCTGCTTTTGTTTGAAATGAGTTTATTCTTTGATTTTGCTTGAAGTATATTGTATATCTGTTAACTGTGGATATGCCTTATTTGAATGTAAATTCTGCATGCAAACATTTCCTTGCCTATCTGCCAAGTTCGCAATAAAATGTATCCTAAATTTAAGAAAAAATAGAACTGACTGATACAACACACGCAAGTGCATCGTGGTCTAAGAAAGAAATAATTGTTGAAATAACTGTTTTTGAGGATGGCACACTTTCTGAATTATCAGAAAATAACTGAGGGTATATAGAAAACCCAAACATGGATTGACAAGGTTTATGGAAATTACCAGTACTAGCTACAGGAATGTGCTTACTCATTAAGTGGGATGCATCAACAACAGAAGGTAACAAATTTATGTGCATACGTAATTGTCGTGGGTACTGCGAAAGTTTAGTGTGAGAACACATAAATACGCAAACTGCAAATCATCAGTGAATGAGGCCTATTGTTTGTGAATGCCTTGTTTGAGTTTCTTCGTCTAAAATAATCATTGCCAAAGTCCTCTCAACCCTTTGTTATTTTCTCTAAGTCCCTAATCCCAAGTATCGAAATTCAAACCTTTGTAATGCTCTGTCTTTCAATTTTACATTTATTTCAGGATAGCAAAAAAGTAATTTTCTTCAGTAAGGTGGCAGAGTGCAGAACACAACATGCTGTTATCATTCTTGTATGTTTGATTGTTTCACCCCAAAGTGCATAGTGAATTCATTTTAGATGATCTCTCGATCCGTTGTTTTCTTGAGGTTTGTAGTGTTGTTTTCAAGAACCTTTGGAAATTTGTATTAATTTTGGTCCATCTGCCGTGTTCAATGTTTCATTGTCTTGATGGAGTCTCATAGGTGTTGTTAGTTTTGACAAGTGTAGATTACAAATCTAATTGCATCTGCTCCTGGGATTGACTTGCAAGTGAAGTGCTCTGTAGAGCCATTCACTCCCTGCGGTTTCACGTGCTGCGTTGAATTGGCTAGTGATTGCTGTACTCACGTATTGCATGTGGAGAGCAACAGATTTTAAGGTAGCAAAAGAGTAAAAAGTGAAAAGGTGTTTGAGGAGCATATGGGAATTCTCATGGGAACTGAAATGTTACTAATGCACTCAAATATAGCTGGTAAAACTACACTGAAAAAAATAAATCTGGGTGGATGTAAATGTTACATAATTAAATCTGTGATATTAACAATAAAATGTTAAGTTTCTGTCTTTACATTCATATATCTAGTTTTGAATTAATCTGCATTTGATCAAAATACAAGACAATGTGCATTTTTTTCCTTTACAAAATGTATCTAAGTAATCCCAACCAATCTTCTTAGGTACACACACACAACAAACAATAACCTTGTTTCATTTACTCAATATAAAATAATTACGTGTTTCGTGGGTCTGGTCTGGAAACCCCGCACATTCCAAACGAAGAGGAACACGCGGACTGAACAAGGTAAGAATAAAGTTACCAAAGTAAGGTTAGATGTTTGGTACATTACCATAGTCTTTAATTTTCGAAATGTTGTACAAAAAGGCTTTACATTTAATTTGAAGATAACGTTGTTGTACATGGATTTACTTTTAATTATAATTAAATAATTTAGCAAGTGACGATAGTTTGTGTAATTTGAAGCTAACGTTAGCATGCGGCTATGAAATAAGGCATGTAGTGTAAGCTAAGCACGTGGATTTTTAGAGTAGGTTAAAGGATAGCATCGGTTTTTTTTCAAACTGGACCCCATTTCCCTATGTTTTTGTGTTTAAAAACTGATGGGAACAGCAATCTTTTAAATTTTGTTCCAACATTAAGACCGCTGCCGTCTTAATAGGCAATTGCGCACCTTCAATTTACGTCGTCAAAAATGTCGCAAGCGCAAGGTATTGCTTTCCCGCTGCAGTCACACCACTCTCTGCGTCTGCTCTGTTCAGCGAGCAGCACCTTCCGTTGATGGGTAAGCAGTTGACTTAGTGGTGAACGAGCTGCACATGTGCACGCAATGTTGCCACGGAACAGTCACTTATCTGATTCTCCTTTGTTTTATATTTAAATAATTTATTTGGTCCGTTTTGATTTCTATTAATCTCGTGCATTTATCACTTATATTATTCACTATCACAGGGCTTTAGTTAATTCCATTTTCCGAACTCTTTGAGCACGGATTAGGAGACGTGATGGCGTCATGAATATGCTAAATAATATGCCATCGAGCGACATTTATAGTGACTTTTTGGACAGGCTTGAGATGAGTCCTGTACACTTCCTCGTTCTACACGTGAAACGAAGGTAATAAACACACGATTACGATAGTATATGGTTTGTGTGATTATTTTTTTTGTGTGTGATTTTCATATCAGTAATGGAATAATATTATAAGTGCAAATCAGGTGCATATTAAACTGCATATAAAAGGATAATGTATTTCAACAACATGACTAAAATCCACATTAGATCGCTATCGTAAGTTAATACAAACACTCGATGGTGGTTTAAAGTGATTTTGAGTAAAAGCATATCATCTTTTAAATGTTAGCTAATTCTAATTGTAGCTTGAATGCACTCCGGGCGCCAGGAGCTATTCTCTTCCACACAACGTAATATTGTTGAAATTTTATTTTTTAAGTTGTAATTATTTAAAAAGCGAAGAACAACATGTAGTGTGATTGGCAAGCCTATGCCATAAGAAAAGCCCTATAATGCGAATTTCCACGAGCGATATTCTGGTTAAACAAAAAGGATTTTAACCTTTACAGTCTATCTCTGATAGAGATACCTTTCCATAATGTTGTCATACACTTATAAAACACTGAACCTGTCATTGCAAAACCAGACATACGTTTAGTGCACTGTAACTGACGAGCACCTTGCGCCAGATTCATACATGTAGGCTACATTCACAACTAACAGCTACTGTATAAACCAAGAATTAAAAAATACAAAGTAAGAAATGACAGAGCACACGAAGGCTGGATGAAGAGTGCAATTACAGGGGATGTGCAATTTTGTTGATGTGCATAGTTTTCTCTTCCTTGCCGAGAGTCCATAAAATTATTGCAGGTAGGAATGGCTGGTGGGAATAGGTAGGAATTACTTCCTGTATCTGTCTTTATTACAGTGGAGTTGGAGGAGCCTCTGACTGAAGACACTCTGCTGTCTGATCAGCAGGTCAACCACCTGCAGTGGTTGTGGAGAGATGAAAATTTTAAACTGTTTAATTATAGTTATAGTTAAATTATTTGCTATAGTTTTGTTTTCTTGCATTGGTCAGTTACTAACCATAACACTATGTTCTTACCAGGTGATTCTCTTGACAAGTACACTGGATAAAGGTATGTAACTTTCAATAAATTGGTTTATTGTAGTGAGGAAAGTGGGGGTAAAATTAATTAATTTGTGATGTGAATGCACCATATGTTCCTGGCTGCTCAGAGTCTGCCATTACAATAGTTTCCATTGCTTTGGTAATTTATTTTTGTTGATCCCATGGTGGCAGTTGCATTAGCTAAAAAATACTTTATGAGTTTACTTCCACCATTTTAAAGTCACACATCTTCCTATTTAACATTCAATCTGACGAGGCTGTGAGAATAAAAGCTGAACCTGACTGATTACCTGTGGAAAATATATAAGTATGTTTACCTGATGAGGCTGTCAGAAAAAAAAATGCTCATCTGATAACCTTATCAATGATGGCTTAATTTTTTATTTTATTATTTTAATTAATCAGTTTCATACTCACCTGAACAATATGCCTCAGAACAATGTGGCTCAATATTGTCATATTTGACCAATCTACCTATGTTCAGTTAGTGCCCCAAAGTGACACTTAAGAATATGCTGGAATCTGTGTGATGCAAAGGCATACATAACATACATAAGTGTAAAAGTCAAGACACACACACTCCGAATGCATAGTGCACAAAGTTTTGTTTTAATATGTCCTAGGTGTTCAAAGTAATCCTTTGTAAAGTTCACAATTAAACAAATTTTGAATGAAAGTTGAATGTTTCCTTGACAAATGTGATTTTAGGGAATTTCAGGATGGACCGAGGCAATCAGTATGTAAGCAGGCAAAAAAAAAAAAAATAGCTGTGGTCTTGCCTTAACTTGTAGTGTTGTTTGGTTAAGATCACAAATGATTGACATAGTAAATAAATATATATTTTCTCTTTACATTTTTGAGGACCGATAAGCAGATAGAGAGGCAAATACAACTAAATGGAAGCTGATATCCTGACTACTACCAGCATATGATGAATCTCGAAATTGAATTCAACCACCCTGAGATAGACCACCCAATTTGCTCGTCTTTCAGGGTCTGGAATCGGATGTACTCAGATCTAGCATCTGGATTATATGGGATGGATTTGCAAGATTTGTTCCTTTGTTGCTCCTGAAACAAATGAACTTTTGAGGCACTACAGATTAAGGCACAACCACTGTGAATTTCTTCCTTGTTTATATGCCGATTGCCCTTGCTCCTTCAAAACCTATAGTGCCCTAAAATCACATTTGAGAAGGACACATTCAACTGACAAATTAACAGCAGAAGTACTTTTTTTAAACTGTGAACTATGCACTTCTTGTTTCTCCACTGAGAAGGATTACTTCCAACATCTTGGCGTTCATCTTAAGAAAAATGAAACTGTGCACTGTGTCTTTAAAGACTGCGATTTTTACACAAATGTGTATGGAACATTTTCATCACACAGATCCCGACAGCACACAGCACATTCTTTGAGTGACTTTCGGGCACAAATTGTACATAAGTATATAGATCAGTCAAATATTACAGATGATATTTTTGAAGCACATTGTTCAGATGCATATAAGTGTCCGGGAACAGATGACTGTTCAGGAGAGTATGAAACGGAAGAATTGAAAGAGGATGAAATTGAACTGAAATTAGGCCACCTTCTGTTAAAATTAGAGGGCATTTACAATGTGCCAAACAAGTGCATTAATGAAGTTGTAGCAGAGCTCCAGTTTATATCCTCTTCATTGTCAGGTCCTGGCATAGAAAAGACCGTAAATGCATGTTTAAGGAGACATGACTGTGTGCTTGATGACCCAGTCATCTCAGATTTAGTCAAGCAGTTGAGAGAGTCCAACCCTGTTAGCACAGCTTTAAGAGCGGATGGTCCGTTTGCCACATCTTACAAAAGACAGCAGTTTTTCAAGAAGAAATTTCATGTGGTTGAGCCTGTCGAATTCATTCTGGACCAGAAGGAAGGTCGAACCTTACAATATGTTCCCATTCTTCAGTTATTGTCACAGATATTAAGTGTTGAAGACATACAGGAGAAAGCTTTCAACTATTCATGCACTACTCATCAAAGTCGGTACGAGTCATTTACTGATGGAACACATTTTAAAGAAAACGCACTTCTATCTACTGAAGACATAACTCTTTCTCTCCTTCTATACATTGATGATTTTGAAGTGTGCAATCCTTTGGGAACATCCCGAAAAAAGCACAAGATCACTGCAGTGTATTGGGTATTGGCAAATGTTCCACTACAGTTTCGTGCAACACTTAAGTCAATTTATTTAGCTGTGCTTTGTAAGGCTGTCGATGTAAAGAAGTATGGTTATGAGGCAGTGCTTGAGCCACTGTTAAAAGACATTGTTCATCGACACAATTGGTCCCTGCGAACCATTGGAATTTATTCAAGTTGGGCAGAGTGTTTTGGAAGTCCGATACCCTCCACGTGCGAGCGGCCTCCTAGACCACCGGCGCACGCCTCGGGGGTATTGGTAGCTGACAATTTAGGATGCCCAATTCACTGGTGATTTTGGGAAAGCTTTTCTGGATCTGTCACGTCTGCAGGTTTTGTTTGGGAAAGCTGTCTGAATTTCAGGTAAAAGAAGTAAGGACTGGGGCCTTCCAAGCAAGAACGAAGCAGGAACATTCTTTTCATGCACAAGCAGCTTTAGAAAGTCCCACTCTCACTCACTGCTTTGGTGTCAAAAGGCAGTGTGCCTTAACTAAGAAATTAAAATACTTTCATGTTTTGTCAGGGTATCCACCAGACTTGCTCCACGACCTATTTGAGGGAATAGTACCTTTGGCGTTGGCTTTGTGCCTTGATCTTCTGATAAAGAAAAAATACTTTACTTTATTTCAACTGAATGACCTAATCAGACAGTTCCCCTACAAGTGGACTGACAAAGCTGACAGCCCACAGCCTATCCCACTGAACTTTGCCACCCGGAAAAGCATAGGTGGGAACGCTCATGAAAATTGGAGCTTATTGCGACTGCTCCCCCTTATGATTGGTTTCAAAGTGCCAGAGAGTGAACCTGCATGGCATCTCTTAATGGATCTTAAAGACATTGTTGAGCTTGTGGTTTCTCCATTTCACACAGATGACACAATACGATTCTTGGACATCAAGATATCCGAACACAGGCATAGATACTTCCAGGTTTTTCCAGAAGCAAAAGTTCTGCCAAAGCACCATTTTCTTGAGCATTATCCACAACTAATCAAGGCTTTTGGGCCGCTTGTAGCTCTGTGGACCATGCGCTTTGAAGCGAAGCATAGTTTTTTCAAGCGAGTCGTTCGACAAACCAACTGTTTTCGCAACATTTTACTGTCTCTTGCTGTTAAGCATCAGTTCATGCTGGCTTACCATCTGCACGGTACAGATGTACTCAAACCTGCCCTCAGTGTCTCAAATATGTCCACATTGCCTGTGGATGTCCTCAAGGAAAACATACAGGAAGCAGTGCAAAAAAATGTTTCCTGGAGAAACATGCATTCAGGTTGCCAATACAGTGACCTGCCATGGCACCACTTATTCGGTGGGAATGATTTTGCCGTATGGATCCACTGGAGGGCTTTCAGATTTTGTTGAACTGAATCTAATCCTTATTGTGCACAGCCGCCCTGTATTTGTTGTCAAGTGTCTACATTCATGGTACAGTGAGCACCTTAGGGCTTTTGAATTGGAATCCACAAGACAAGTGACAGTCCTTGAGCAACTGGAATTGACAGACTCCTATCCACTTGCAGCATACACTGTTGAGCAAAAGCGATTTGTCACCCTGAAGCGTCACATACCCATACAAGATTAGGTATTTATATACAGTATATATTGACATGTTTTCAATTGTTCCTAAATCCATTTACTGTCATAATTTAAGTGTTTCACATTGCTATTAAATTTCACGGGATCTGAAACAAATGCAGAACAGTACCCGAAAATGTCACCCAAAGGCCTCCTTTACAATTGACCCATATCTAAATTCAGTTTTTAAACTTTTTGATTCTTTGCATGTCTAAATTCAACTTAACCAATGTCTTTTTTTCATACTACAGAATCATCATGTCTGCCAGACTCAGAGTCATACTGCAAGAAGAAATACGCAAGCTTTCCTTGCCCTCAGGAATACCTCAGACTGTAGAGGAATTGAAGCATATTGTACAAGAGACTTTTGCAATTGAACAAGATTTTAGTTTGCAGTTCCAGGACCAAGATCTTAATGGTCAGTTTTTTACTCTCCTTGAAACTGACGAAATAAAGGACAAAGACACCATCAAGGTGGTTCTTGCTGAACCAGTGATCACATTAACATTGCAGGATTCTTCAAATGATCAAGGAGTCCAGGAGAGCTTTGGTAGCATTTGCACCGAGTTATTGGAAGATGTTGGTTCCTGCTCCACTGCATCCAGTGATACCATAATTCTGTCTTCTCCAGGGAGAACCTCCTCCCTTCGTAATGTGCCTTGGCCAGCTCAGTTTGAAATACCTACCTTCTCCCTTGACACTGAGCTCATTCTACAAGCAGCAAATGAAGCTAACAGAAAGGATGGAACCTTACTTTGCAATCCTGCAGTAAAATCCAACATTCTGGACAAACTAGCAGAGAGCATCTTTGTCTACACAGCCTATCCTTCAAGTGCACAAAGGGAGCAGGTTGCTGAAGCCCTGGTTATGAAACACCCATGTTTGAGGGACCCAGTATCCTTCAATGGTTTATATAGTTGGCACAACAGCCTGAAGTACAAACTTGGAAATTACAGAGCAAAGGTGAAACACCTTGGAATACCAGAGCTAAATGTAAACTGTCTCAAGAGAAAGTTAGCTGCAGATAAAACTCCAGCAAAAAACTGGAAAAAAGCAAAGAAATCTGAGGTTAACTACCTCCCGCCTCACCCTCAAGGCGAAACTGATGCATCCCTTGAAAAGGAGAGAGTAGAGCTTCTCTATGAGTACAAGAAGAGAGACAACAACAGAGTCATTAATGAAATGATGTCAAAAACCTTCTCATTGCGTCGTAAAGATGTGATCCAGAAACTACCTGTGATTGACTTAAATGCTCGATGGCCTGCCCTGTTTGAGTTTTCCCAGGTATGTAGAACATTTTAATACTTTTCTGATTACTTTTGGAATACCAGTGCTTTGCCTGACAAGGTGGCAGTAGTGTGGCATTTGCTGAAACTAAGCTGCTAACTTAATTAAACTCAAACCATGCACTTGAATGAACTTTCATCTGGTGTAGCATCTCTTGCCAGGCGTCGGACCACCTAAATGTTGTTCTTTGTGTATTTCTAGGGTTACTTTATCTATTGTAATCTGTTTCTCTTTCTCTGTGTCTCTAATTCTTTTCTCTCAGTATCTAATGATATTTGTCCATCTCTCTCTGTCTCTTTGGCAGATCGAGGAGGAATTCCGAAGGATAACACTGAAGCCACTACAGTCCACATTTCTAGGGAAGTTGGACCAGTGCACACCTAAATTGTTGAGTCTATACAGGAAGAAGGGAGGAGCTGTAGGGAAGAAACTTGATGAGACCCTTGACATCATAAATGAGGCATGTACTTTTAATATTATAGCAGTTAGTTTAATGTTGTAACATTCTGATGTCTGTACTGAAGATAATCTCATATGTTTGTAGGACAACAACATTGAATCCCGAAGATAAACTGTGATCAGAGGCCTCATTATCTACCTTGGTGAAAAGACGACGTAGGAGTTATAAAGGCTACAGGTAAAGAAATATATTCTTCCCCCCATCCCCCCCCCCCCCCCCCCCCCCCTCACTTTTTATGACTTCATACTGAAGGATTCTCAAATTTATTTCTTGATTTATGTATACACGGCTCTCTCCACAAAAATATTTTTCAATTCACACAAGATAGTTATTATAGTACAAAGTATACATCAATATATTCAAATTTACCACAGCAACCATGTAATCCCACCCAGATTTCTGTTTAGATGGAGAGTAAAGACCTATGTGCATTCTTTACATTAGCAAACAAAAATTAGGTTTAATTCTCTCTGGTATGTTTCACAGGTTTGTGATGACGATGATGCTGCAGCCATCCAAGAGGACCTCACTTCATTTGTGCTCAACATCTTTGTGGTCAACAAAGCCAGGGAAGGAGGTCACAAGAAGCAAGCAGGAATGGCTATCGAGGGAACAGAGGTCCTTTTTGGTATTCCCAGTGTAGCCCATGCTTGCACCTACCTAATGGGCCTTATTTATGCTTTGGAACTAAGCTATCCAAAGAAACTGAAATACACGTTCGAGGTTTTCCAGAAGATCTTCCTGGAGCTGGAGGACGTTAACAAAAAAATGTCCCCCAAAGTCCACAATCTCAAAGTCAGCTTACTGGCCTAAAAGCCATACAGACATTGTTGAAGGTAGAGGGTCTGAGTTAGGTCCCTCTGTTAAAGATTTACAGTGCACTTTCTGAGGTTCTTTCAATGCACTTTCTCAAGTTACACAACTACTGTTTCATATAGGGACCAACATATGACACGAAGAGTGAGAAACATGGGACCGGAAAATATTTTTGCACAATGGGCATTTTTTGTAATTTTTTGTGATAAGCTACCTGAAGAAACGAAATTCAGCTTTCCAGGATGATTTCCTGGACTGGATAATGGAAACCACAATGCCCGTTCCTACCTCAGCTACTGCATAAAAGACATCAGACATTGTTTGAAGGTAGCGGGTCTGGTAGTCCCTCTGTAAAGATTTAACAGTGCACTTCCTGAGTTCTTTCAATGCACTTCTCAAGTTTACACAATTACTTTTTTCATATAGTGACTATGTATTCTGTTATGTGTAATTGTGTCATTGGACGTAAAGATACTGTCAAAAAGTGAGAAACGTACGTGGAAAAATATTTGCCTTGAATTTATATCAGTAGAAACCCAAAGAAACTTCAATGTGGGTTTCTTAGAAGATCTGCTCCATTTTCACAAGTGGATCGTGTTTGTGAGCTTGTTGTTTTAAAGTCTTGAGAGCACGTTACTGTTACTGTTGAGGAACAAAAAACTAAATTGTATAGAAAATATTCTGTACAAAGTAATTTTTTTTATTGAAAAAAGTCCTTACAGAAAGTGTTCAGTCATTTAAAATGTTTTGAAATAGAAGTTAAACATCCGGTTGGTATGTTGAGACTGACAGATGTCCATTTAATATTATGGGCAACCCTTTGCCACAGCATGCATATCTTGAGATGTATTGAGTGGATTAAGGTAAAATTTTGTGAGCATGTTCTTGAAATTCAGAGAATAAAGCCCGTCAACTTTGACTTAAGGCTTTGCCCTCTAGCACCACATTTTCTAATGTAACACATTTTAATCTGTGAGTTGTGTGTGTATTTATTTATTTTATACTGACCCTGTCAGTTTTACTATCAAATGGCCAAAATGTCAGCTTTATGTAATGTAATAACTAGATTTCCATATTTGATTAATACATTCTACTAACATTCCGTTGACAAGTACCAGTGGTTAAATAGTAAATAAATAACTTTCAGTAGAAATACTCAGTTGCTAATTAAAAAATGTGAGTACATGTAACTTAAAAATAAACTAACAAATTTGTAAAAACAAAGTAGATCCCACTTGAAATTTGGAACATGGAAATTAAAAAATTAAGTTGAATTCAATAAAAAATACACATTTAGAACTCTTAAAGGTATGTATATCACACACACAAAAAATGACTAAAGAAATACTAAAATTAAGTTTACTTTGTGTAAACATTCTTTCAACAGATAGAAAAATTAAGTAGTTTTTACAAAGACTAATCTTGTTTGATCTACATAATACATTTATGCAAAAAAATTCATCAAATTTTAAGTAAATCGAGCAGAAGACAATTTTTATCATGATTTTTAGTAAGTGATGTTCTTAAAACTTGGAACACACTATGGTGAAAAATTATATATATGAATAATATGTATTTATACTGTATATAGGTGCTCTCCAACATGATTTGTAGTGATCTCAGCCTTTAATTATCATAACGCAGGGTCTAAATTATGCTCATTATGGTCTTTGTTGACTTTGTGTCTAGTTATATAAGGGGGGGAAATAGGATGATGGTATTTGACCTTTAGTATGCACTCTTTAAAGCCCTAGTCACGTTTCAGAGTACTGTACAGCCGATACTGGATTCCACATTGCTGGCAGCTGCTTAGAAAACGGTCCAATTATAATGAATGGAGTGAGCTTTATTGTGTCTTTGGAGAATTGGTCTTTCATTATGTAGTGTCTTTTACAAGCTAAAGTACATGTAGTCTATAAAAGTCTGGAAGAGTTTGAACTGCTCATATGGGCCTTAGACAAAGAATAAATCAGTCATTTCAAGTCCAGAAACATTTTAGTAATAAAATGAACTAATACAAAGGTTTTTGAAATCTAAAATGTCACATTTTCAGTAGTTCTATTTCTGAAATGTGGAGAATGTATAAAGGTACATTCTGATTAGAAACCCATTGTAAAAGATGTTAATTGCATTACTTGCATATCTTACTAAATAATTTAGAATTTTTAATATATATTAGAGTGGAAAAACTCAAATGCCATCACTTAAATTTGTTAAACCATATTGTATCAAATGGACTCGTTTTTTTGGTGCTTTTTGTCTTTTTTGAATCTGACAGACAATGAACTGAAGTTGTTCCACTGAAGAAACAGCATATGGACACATGACAGTGAGTAAATAATGACTTTTTAAACTATTCCTTTAATAGGCTATTGAACCATAACGTCAAACCTTTTTAGACATATCATTATTATTTTTCTTCTGATCAGAGTTCATAGCCTTCTTCCTTCCCTGTAGTGCAGTATGAGTGAACAACAACCTTTTGCATCTTCTTGATTGTTCTACCCTTCATGACGACCCCGATTGAGACAGGCTGCCTAATAGGTTTAAGTGAGCCAATTCTCAGAGAGCGGATGTAATTGGAACAGCGAAGCACGGCGGTCAGCAGGCTGGAAGTACATACAATCAGAGACACTTAAATAATCTCAACCTAGAAATACCCACATGATTTTCTGCTCCTTGAGCTATTTGAGATTGATAAAGATGTACTGAATATCTCCATCATGTCAAAAACGTCATGCCATTATCGTAATGGAAGTCATTTTTAGGCACTTTAATAATATTGTTTAAAAAAAAAAAAAAAGTTTCTTTGAGATTTTTGTGGTACATTTTCGGACTTAAGTTATCTGGAATAGTTACCTCAAATATACTGCTTTTTAGTACTTTTTATCTTAGTATTTGACAAATAACTTCCTTTCATTTTTCTAAGATAGAAAATGTCTATAAAAAGCAAAGTCAATGGGTACATTTACCACTTGTTCAACTTTTGGCATTGGCATTGCCAAAGCTCTTATAGCTCATTGTCATGCTTTATGCTTTCTGGGAGCTTCTCTAGGTCAAGCCATGACCTGAATATCATTATCCAGGTGTCTTTTGCAGGAACCCATACAGCAATAAATCAATCAGTCAGTCAATCAATATTTATATATATTTGATAATTAGCTATCTAAGCAGTTGATAAAAGTGTAGTACTTAAAGTTGCATTCAATTCATACGGCAGAACTCAGAAAATGCATTGATCCTCTTTGTTCTTAAAAACTGCTAAGATATACCCTAGTGTCCTTTATGGCAATTTCTCTTTTATTTTCTTGTTTTTAAACTCCTTAGCACAGATGTTTATTTGTTTTTTAACACTGGTTTGGGGGTTGAAGAATTTGCCTAATTAAAACACTGTCTTTCGTCATTCTCCATTATCCTTTGAGCTAAACATCATTATAATTCACACATTGTGCTTTAGTGTATTGGCTGAGATAGTCACACACACTGTACTGGCTGAGGAGGTTTATTTGTAATCAGGCATAGATTAGAACACTCGTAATAGAGGTTGGAAAGGTGACTTGTAATTTCAAGGGCCATGAGGCATATATCCATTCCCACTTCATTTGCTTTATGTAAATTTGCTGATAACTGATAAGTTGAGCTGTAACTCGACTGGTAGAGCATAGCCAAGGTCACTGTTTCAATTCCCAAAGAAATGTATGTTCTAATAACATGCATAGCTTGAATGCACAGCAAGTCGCTTTGTATAAAATTATTCATCCAAATGGATAGATGTAAGTTTGATAAGGTTAATAAAAAAGTGCCCTGCCATTATAATTTTTTTTTGGTGGGGGGGGGGGGGGGGGGGGGGGGGGGGTGCAATACATCTGAATGTGTCTTTGAGGATAACATGGCAGAACAACTTCTAATTTGTCAGACAACACGTCATAGATGTTATAGATGGTTACCAGGATGTTTAATATTTGGCTGCTAAAGTTTTTTAAGTGATATGCATTGATATGCATATGATATGTAATTTAAATAGGTTTTTAGTGTGTTTTTGATTCCTTTTCAGTTTTCTAGCATATCTAGGGTGTTCTGAGTAGTTGCTGAGTAAAATGAACCCTGTCTCTGTCTGTGACCTTCTTTTCTCTAGATAGTCAGTGGAATTTATTTTAGGCCATTTTTGTCGTCTCGCAAGCGGAAATTGTAAGTCCACACTTCTCCTCAACAAGCCATGATTTGAGGTAACACTCACAAACGCTGACAAGCAGAACCCACGTATTTAATTGGTTTGTTCACATCCCCAATCAGGTGAAAGTGAAATGAATATTGATTCGAATTACATTTTTTATTCCTTCCTCCTCAGTAGCATAGAAAAATACAACCTGACAGGTGTTCAAAATATTCTGAATATTTATGCTTGTGTTATTTACAATTGAAAAACTGACCCTATAAACATTGTTCACAGCTAAACAGCACTATAATTATGTACTTTGCCAAACTGCATGGCAGACCAAGAAGTGTGTCATTCTGTTATATTGATCTAAAATATTGATCACAAAAGATTAAAGCCCTTGGTACAATGCATGTCACACGGAACTGTAATGAACCGACTGAGAGGGGGACGGAAAGGAGCAACAGAAAAAAAGAGATGAATGTGTGAGTGAGAGATAAAAATACACAAAAAGGTTGAGAAGGGTGGGAGTTACAGAGGAGGTTACGGCAGACATTGTGCTTTCCTGCTTTTCCCAGATTGTAGTGATTATTCTGAAGTGTTGCTTTGACACTTGAATTGATTGGACCTGTATTTAACATCCGATCGCCTCCGTGAACAAACCCTGCTAAACATTTTGATCCCCTTGAGTAGCATCACTACAGCACTGATGCTATTTTTAGCACTCTTTGCTTTCATCTCTGCCAATAAATGAGCCAAACTGGTTCTTCACGAGTGCTCTTATGGAAAGCCCTGCATAACATATGTATGTCCTCATCCTCATCATCATCTATCCACTCATAACTTCACAAGCACAGCATCACTTCCTTCCCTGTACTCTGCAGTCTAGACTCAAAGGAAATTTTAAATGGCTTAAAAGGTTCTATGACTACAAACAACATTTTTATTTCCATTTCAGCTTTGTAGTCGAAACTCAAGAAAGGAGGATGATGGCATAAATTACAGAGAGGTTCATGAATCCATAAACTCATTCCAGGTTCCCTCTGTAGACCACTGGATGATTGCTTTCTTGAGCGCTCCTTTCGTCCTATAAAGGGATCAAGGGGATAAGCAGGTTTCAGCAGAGCTTTATCACTGTGCACATCTCATCTCTGTTCAGTTTAGATGTTTGTCAAAGCTTCCTGCTACCTTCCAGTCCTCTGTCAGTCATCTCCATTGAGCTTTCCTCTCTCTGTCACTGGCAATACATTGCAGTTGTAGATGCACTTCTTTCACCTTTTCTTTATCATACTATATGGCAAGTTTTGAAAAATTATCCCTTTTTTATTAAAGGATTAGTTCATCCAACAAGGAAAATATGAAGATATTTAAAGTAGAAGAAATAAAGTCACATTTTGAGATATGCATCAAGCTATCTTATACAGAAGAAGGCTGCATTTATTTTATTTAAAATATATAAAAAAAAGCGTAATTCTATGAAATATTATTGCAATTTAAATGGACTTTTTTCTATTTAAATATATTTTAAAATGTAAATTATTCTTGTGATGTCAAAGCTGAATTTTTAGCTGCCAAAAATATATATTGTAATATAGTTAATGTATTATTCTTGTCATGGCAAAGATGAATTTTCATTATTCTGGTCTTCAGTGTCATATGATCCTTCATAAATCATTCTAATGTGCTGATTTGGTGCTCAGTAAATATTTGTTTTTATTATTAATGATGAAAACAGTTGCATATTTTCATAAAGTTAAAAGGTAATTTTATTAATTAATTAATTTGCAGTGAAAAACATATTTTGATCTGTTCCTCTGGTTATTTTATGTTTGTGCTGATTTGAAAATAAATATAATTAGGCTAATTTGACAGGGCTACAGGTACTACGTTTGCTAAAAATTTTTAAAAAAAGCAGCCAGCTTTCAGGTTGCCACTTCAGTTCGACTAGATTTTATTAAGTTGTACAGATGGAAATGTGTTTGTCTACTCTTGAAACATGTTTAGGGCTCCATGAGCCATTGCTTTGAATCCATTCCAATTAATAATTTAGGAAAAATCAATGCCAAAGGCACCTTAGGCTCATAAGCATTTTCAGGCTTCCAGACTGTGACCCCTCTAGATAACGTAATTACACAACGATCATGAAGATAATTAATGAATTGAATGTCTTTGTGTGCCCAGTCATTAGCCTCAATTTCCAGGTGATTGTACAATTGTCTGAAGTCACTGCAGCAGAAACAAAAAAGCTAGGAGGTGGGAGGATGATTGAATGAAGTACATTTTTTAAAACTACATTGGTCTTTACCACTATTTTTAGTATACATTGTGTGCTGGATGATATTGTTTATCTCTGTGAACCAGATCAGCAAACTAGCAGACATTACAAGCTGGCAAAATTGATTTATTGCTGGGTGGGTCAACTGCAAGTAGAATATTCTGCCATAAATATTTGCAAAGCCTGTTATAACCGAGATCTGTCTGGATGCTTCGAGTAGCAGCTAAAAGAGGTTGAGCTGGTGCTGAAGCATTTGTTGCTCTAGTTCCTTGTATTCCTTCAGTGCACAAATGTTGCAATTAAATCCCAAGGGGCCGTGTGACAATGTACATAGACACTATACTTGACTATACAGGCCCAGCTGGAAGAAGGATGTGAGCTGCCTCAGACGCTCTAGGACTGGCTCATATGGGCAGAGTGGGTCATGCCTCATGCTGAGAGGCATTAATCAAAGCGATCTGAGTTCCCAGTGCCCACAGGTAGGAAAGGAGAGATGTCTACCGTAACTAAGAGAGAGAGAGAGAATAGCTGGCGGCGAATTCTCATCTCCCAGTAGCCTGCTCTCTGCATTAGAGGCGCTGCTTCCAACTATTCCCTAACACATGCAAATGTTCCTAGCAGACAGGGTACAGGAGGGACCTGTCCAATCCACAAACTCCAACCGTCTTAATGAGGAGACAGGAATTGTAAATAGCAGGAATTGTCGACATCTCATTGAGTTTTCATCAGTCCTCTATTTTTTTTTCTTTTCCTCTTTCTTTTTTCTTGCAGAAACCCTGGTGTGAATGCCCATTGTGAAGACCCCAAACATTAAGAACTAACATTCTGTCCATTATTTGTCTTAGCCACATTGTTCCAATCCTGTTTCCTTTCCTTGGTATTCTATAGCATGTGTCCATCACCATCCTTTAGTTAGAGATTTATAAAAAGCCTCTTTTTAAAATTTCAGCTCCAAAAAGGCATTAAAACAAGTCAAACCCTAAAAGATGTCCTAGAAAAAGGACTTCTGCAGGAGGAAGAAAGAAGAGCTAAGCGAGGTTTGTTCACACGGAAATAGAAAACACCCCTACATCGTAAACAAAAGGGACTTCTCAAGAAATAGCAAATCAACTCTAACCTCTAAAACCTAACTCTACTCTGACCAGAATTATAGCTTGAGCCAGGAAATGCGGAACTTTACAGTTTTACTCTAATTTTTTCCATTTCACATGCTTCAACTACTTTGCTATGGCAACCTTAAAGTGATAGTTTTAAAAAACAAACAAAAAAAAAAAAAAAAAAAAAAAAAAAAAAAAAAGAAAAAAAAAAAAAAATCCCAATCAACTGTTGTTGTATCCAGTTCTTAAAAAAAACTACTATTGTTTTTGGTGGCGGCACACACAATTAAATGATTATAGATGGGAGTTGAGAAGATGGATCAAATATTGAGGGGTCACCAAAAGCTCTTGTGTTCCAAGTTCTATTATAATATATCATTTTTGTTTCATTGACAGATACAGACGTGCTAGAATTCCTTTTACCTTTAAGGGATGGTCAACTCCAAAAATGAAATTAGCCCCTCAGAATTTACTCACACCAGCAAGCATGCGAGGGTATATGACTTGTTCTTTGAGACAAGTACAATCGAGTTATATTAAAAATGTTCCTGGGCTGCTCCAAGCTTTATATATCAGTACTGGGGGTATGAAGATTCTACTGAAGACCCACAGGTGCATCATGACATCATAAAAGGTACTCCATTCACTATACACGCGTCATTTGTATATGACAAATATCAATTTTTAAAACTTTAAAGCTTAAAATCTGCTAGCTTCCGCTAACTGCCATATTGCATTTACGAGAGACTGGCATACCAGTGGATGACGTCGGGCTCATCCACACGAAGTCAGAGCTTTCCCTATCCAATCTTTTTTATATTGCCCGCGCTTCGTCAGCCGTAAACACAAGTCTACTCAAAGCAATATCTGCGATGAACCTGCCGTTGAGAATAGTGTGAGAACTCTTGGGGGGGGGGGGGGGTTAGAACCAATTTTTTTGTTTACATCAAAGTGAATCAGTTTCAACTGTTGCTTACACTCTTAAAAATAAAGGTTCCAAAAGGGAGTTTTTGCAGTGATGCCATAGAAGAACCATTTTTGGGTTCCTCAAAGAACATTTCATTGAACAGTTCTTAAAAGAACCATTTTGAAGAACATTTTAGAAATCTAAAGAACCTTTTTAAACTATAAATAAACTTTTCTGCATTTGAAAGGTTCCATGGATGTTTAAGGTTCTTCATAGAACCATTGATACCAATAAACAACCTTTATTTTTAAGAGTGTAAAACGTGGAGTACTATTTATGATGGATGGGTGCACTTTTTTGGGCTTCAATTATAAAGCTGGGAAGAGCCAGAACATATAATAATATTGTATTGAAAAATCGATTGTATTTTGTCTGACGAAGAAAGTCATATTCACCTAGGATTGCTTAGGGTGGTAAATGCAGGGGTAATTTTCATTTTTGGGTGAACTATCCCTTGAAGACTAAAACTAAAGTGTACCTATGTGCCATTTTTTTATTTGATTGCCAATGAGATTTCAGAGCTTCAGCGGAGAAGAAAATGATCAGCGATTAAACGCACATATGTAATGCAATAATTGTAGGCCTATATATGATCTCTGGTTAATTAGAATTTACAGTGTCATTTAACTCCAGCATTTGTAATATCTCAACCATGCTTACAATGCACTGCTTGTTTCAGTGTGGCCCTCCAAACTGAACCACACATCCTTAGTGAGCCAAGTATAACAACACACAAAAGCTAATTAGTGACCCCAATTCATGTTCATTAGTTATGCTTGTAATTAACAAAAGCCATTAATGTGAATAACCTGTCAGTCCTTTGATGATGCAATTTGAGTTAATTGATGATGTCTCTCAGTCCTATATCGTACAGTGAGCAGGGTACATTACACAACTGTGCCCTAAAATGAATGTGTGACAACAGCGTCGTACTTGAATGGAGCGTGATTAGCAGCAGATAACTGAAACTCAAGATCCTTGCAAATGTGATTCATCCAGCAACACTAGTCGCTTTTTCACAGATGTCACTGTCCTTGCTGTCATAAGGGATAGCGGATTATAAAAAGATGGCATACCAGTATCTTCAAACTGCAGTTGTCCAAAAAGAGAATGGAAACTTTGGACTCGCCATGCTTACGCAAATTGTTTCAGGCAAACCGCAATGAAAAGAAACTTACCGATCCCATTTAGGCACATGTTGCCTTAAAGGAATAGTTCACCCAAGAGAATATTAACTATCTGAAACTTCTTGAAGCATCAGGGGTGGCTATCCAAGATGTAGATGAGTTTGTTTCTTCATCAGAACGTGTAATGTATGAGAAATCATGTAGCTTCAAACTCACACCTGCATCACTCCAAGGATCCTCTGCAGTGAAATGGTGGCCGTCAAACAAGAGCTCCATAACAGTTGCTAGGTAAGAATGAACAGACCTGCGAGGGATAGTTTGGTTTAAAAAAAAAAAAATCTATAATTGAGATGTTTTTAAATTTTAACCATTGATGCCAGCTAAAATATGCAACTTCTATCCATAATATTGCTTTCACCAGTGAAAAAGTAATCTGAATCAGGAGAGAAAAAGGCACAGATTGAGTGAAAACAGTCCAAAGCAGTTCTATATAAATATGTTGATGGATTCTACTCTGAGAAAACAGTGGGGGATGGACTTTGTCACTGGAGAGAGCTTTATTTTTGATTATATTACCTGGTATTGGCCAGAAGTGATGGTTTAAATTAAAAAAAGACCAATTACAAAGTTATATCATTTACAATATGCTTGCAGAAGACAGTAAAGTTTACAAATTCAGAGATGTTGCATAAATAATACATTTATATTTTGTGGTTAAATCTTAATGGCCTGATACATTGGATTTGTTGTTGATGCCAGTGTGTGACTCTTCAACTACTGTAACTGTTTAATGTGGTGACATTTGGAGGAAATCTCATTCTTAATTTCTGTCCAGATATATTTTCACCTGCTGATATCATTATTAAATTGCATGTGCTATGCGTTTTAACACCCGATTCACTAAAGTAATTATGCTAATCTGGTAATGGGGCAAAAATCTGTCCTGAATGTAATTTGCTACAAATTTCCCATCTTGCAGACCTGCTCTGAGTGAATACCAGCATGCTTTACTAAAATATTGCATGCAGGAGTGTTGCAACAGTTTAGTGAATCCACCCGTGTCTTTAGAAATGCATTAAGTCTAGTATGTTGTAAAAGAAAAACACTTTCCCAGCAGCTGTGCACAGCCGTTACCCAGAGATATGCCAGGCCATTCGAAAGTAGCGGTATCAACCTGACTGATATATGGTGACATCAAAATTATGTTTCTTTCAGGATGACAATCTTTTCTCTCCAAACTCTGCTTCATCAGTCTTTTATCTGGTTCATTGTCAGGTCAGCAATGCAGAGGAATCGTATAGCTATGAATTTCTGCTTTTGTATTCAGTCATGAGTCATCACTACTGATCTTTCATACATATATGTTTTTATTCATATATGTTTTTATTCATATAATTGTTTTATGTTACCTGGGCAGAGGTCTTTAAAACAGTGATATCCTAAGTGTGTGGCATTTAAGCTTTAAAGGGGTCATATTAGCCTTAAATTTGATTCATTTCGCTATGGAGTAGCATATTCAGTCTCAAAGAAGAAAATATGGTGGCATAAGAAATCTATTCACGGGTCGCAAAGAACACCATGGGTCACAACACGCCAAAGAATAGTCACACTAAGACCGGAGGGTGTGCAACCATGCCTACCTAAAACGGCTCATAACACATCCCCACATGTCTACGTCACGATGTGGGAAGATTTGCATAACCCGTCCCAAATGTCATGCAAAGAACTTAGGCGTAACGTTGTCTGCTCGCTGTAGATTTGTTGCCGCCGCCGCCGCCGCCGCCATGTTGTGGAGACGCTGTGTGTTTAGTTGTGAAAGCGAAACTTCCAAAAGAGGCAACGGAGGAAACAACTCGAAATCAAGGGGGGGTAAGTATGATATTTACAACACTGTTCCGGAAAAGATTCAACCCAAATATTCATCAGTGCTGCAGCAGGTCAGGTGGACAAGGGGGGGGTCGTTTCCTGATCCTGTGTGGGGAAAACAAACTACTGGTACAAGAAAGAGAGTAGACTACAAATGCCGTGTCTGTTTCTATTAATGGTGGGCAATTCCAACTGGTTGCAATCTGTCAATGGCAAGCTTCTCGACTCACAGCCTGTAAGTAAGGTTTTCTATTTAAAGGGGTCCTAAGATGCTTTTTTAAAGATCTATATTTTGGTGTGATTCTGGTTTAACGAATATGTTGAACATCGCTTAAAGGTTCAAAAAAAACATATCTCATTATTATATTCAAGACTGTACAATTATTGTAGGTCCTCATATGCCCCGCCTCTCGGGGTGCGAAAACAGCGCATTCTGTTAAAGGGTTTCTACAAGTCCCTCCTTCGACAAGCGCAGAGAGGTAGTCTTCATCAATTGGCCAGCTGAACCAGTGCATGTGAGTGGCCGAACACCGCAAGCAGCTCGTCGGACAATGTAACCCCTTACCAATATCACATCTTCATCTTTTCAAAATAATGTAAAGCCAACCATAAAGTAACCGAGTCACGTTACAGACAACAGTCGTGGATAGTAGAAAAGGCTTGTGATGGGTTTTGCAGACACACACGGGCGCAGCGGTTAAGACAGGCTCACTCCCACTGTGATTGACCCCTCCTCTCTCATCTCTCTCTCTCTCATCTCTCGTCGCTTCTCTCTCACACACCGCACGCAAGCACTCCGCACACACACACAAACCACAACGATTCCAAAACTCCGCATTTAGAACAGTCAATTCGACAAATACTTAGTGCTGAAAGAAATAACAAAACAGAGTAATCTGAAATGATCAGCCCAGAATATCACCAATACGCAAACAGGATCTGAACTATAAACACAAGATCTCATCCTAGTGAGCCCGAATACGCCGTTCCAAAAAGAAAAACAAAGAGGTATATACAGATACGGGAACACAACAAGCAGCCATGATAAGTATGGATTCTAGTCGTAACGGATTTCGACAACGTAAGTGTGAAGGATTCGCTATGGAACTCACTAGCTCACTGACATAAGGTCGTAGACAGTGGGACACATGATAGAGTATAACATTTGCTAAGAGTTCGCATGCTGCCATAGAAAAACAGCACACAGCAGTCGATCCCTGACATGGGGCAGCGTGTCAACGGCGGATAAAACGGCGTTACATGCGGCACACCCCAAATAATCTTGGTGTATATCAGCGGACTTCGACATTAGTATCGGAGGGTATGCTGAGTATTATATACCGCGAGAGGATAAGAGGTGAGAGAGGGGGTGTGACAAAGGTTATATATGAAAACAAGTAGGCCAGAAAATATGTAGATAGATGGATATTATAGCAGAGGCGTGAACATATAATGGCTAAGACATGTACTCTGAAATGGTGATTTCTAGGTGAGACTGGTAGGTCTTTGTGACAACTAGGAGGTGCATATGATACTAGCACAATCGAAAATATGTGGACACACATCCTTATGAGAAAGGTGGAGTACAGACGGAAATGCAGGGCCATACATAAAAACCCGGCGGTGTACACTAGATTGTGACCATGATTGAAGTGAAGGCGAACAGAAGTGCGGTCCCTCTAAGCTCTTTGTGTAAAGTTTGTACTGTGTCTCGGACGCACAACTGCAAGAAAGTCAAACGGTGGTTCACTGGTATAGTTATAGAGCGTCACGTACAGACGGAACGCGCAGACCAGTAATAGAAGGGGGCCAAATATGAGCAGTCTAAGTATGGCACCCGAGAGAAAAACCCCCCGGCGCCCCAACGAAAGAGAAGATCGGTGTGCCAAATGCCCTCGTAATTTAATGGTTTTATTGTTTGCTGTACGATATAGAAGGAGCCATCGGCCGTATGTAGGGTGATCATATATAACGCAACAGCTGAACTATTGCATCACACGCCACTTACGTGGGGCCAGCGCATACACATGCAGCAGGCCATGGCGCTTGTCAGAAAGGATGAGCGTTGTAAAAATCGACGCGTTTCAGAAGGCAGTGCATAGAGGAGAAACAATAGTGTACAGTGTGGAAAATAATGTGTTTTTAACCTTAAACCGCATAAACGCTTGCCGTACAACCAAAAGCCATAGGAAAATGACGTCGCGCGGCCGCGGCTATAAGGACGTCTGTCGCTGAAACTGTCAGTACAAGTGGTGAGAGACAAGTAGTAATGCTGCACGGCACAATTTTCCAGATGTCAGGAATTTTTTCTTGTATGACACTCTGGTAATCTAGGCAGGCAGGGAGTACATCTCTCGGGACGAAAAAAATAAAGAAATGCACGCTGTGCAGGTAAACTCGAGCCAGTCTCACATCCTCTGTAGGAGAGAGTGCGCCCGCTGCTAACCAAGGGGAAACATTGGCAGGGGGACTGAGACGGGAGCCGGGGGTGGGCTGAGTACTCAAAAGGACACAAAGGACCAGAAAAGGACCAGGATGTTATGGCACGGATTGGCAAAAAAAAAAGTCCATTTGTATACCAGATGAAAGAAATCAACAGAGTATGTGGTATTGTACGGGAGGAACCTACATATATCCATGCATAATAGTGGGAAAGAAGGGGAAAGTGATATAGTACGACTAGGCGAATCGAGATTCATGTATAACATATATTAGATATATATATATATAGAGAATAAGAGTTATTGGCAAAAACAGATAACCTGGTGGGTTACAGGTTCAAAATCATGCATTTGGGAGGTACGCATGGGGTGCGGCGTGTGGTTGCTGTGGAGTCATGGAAGGAAAAACCAGAGTTTTTGAGAATGGGTAAAACGAGTTAGCTGTCTTTTGCAAATGACTCTTCATATCATATACGAGAGAATATAAAGATATAGTATATAATAGTATAAACATAATATATAAGATATAGATAGAGAATAATAGACGTATAGATAGACAGGGGGGGGGGGGAAGAGCGTAACGGTGCGGTACGTACAAAGGACGGCACACGGATGGCCCGGAAAGCCTGCTATTGTGGGGTGGTGGGGATAAATGTAACTCTGCATATGCGAAGAGGTGGGGGAACGGAGGGGAGGTTACAACGTGTACCGGCAGGGGGACCACACAACGGTAACAAGTAGGAGGACGCGGCCAATCACATGACGCCAGGGGTTAACAGGAGTACGGTAGAGAAATAAAACGAACAAAACAAACAGCCAAGAAGGCAACACCCAGCTGCGAGAGAGACCGACCCGAACCGTGCCGGCGAGACTTATAAGTAATAGTCCAGCTCGGAGGAGGAGGAAGAATGAACACGGAACAAGGACACCGTAACTAACCTGTACCACCAGACTGGATTCCATAAGTATCGATTGTAGAGGGACATACGACAACCCAGTCGAAAAACGGGGAAGCTAAGGGGCGACTTTACCAGAACCGTCACGCTCGAAAGGTGTGCCCAGTACGAAACAAACATGCCCACAGGGGTGAGTACAAACAAAAAGTGCTTGCACCCTGTTGCTTTGACCAAGCCGTTCTAATTCTACGTCCAAGCCTTTAAATAATACATAGGAAAGCAGATAGAAAAAGTGTGGGATAATGTACATAGAGTGGAATGGAGTGTGTGACAGGGCGGGCGGGACCAAGAGCACTGGGATACTGACAAGGGATCGGATATTCGGACGGAACAGGAGGGGATGAGTTAAGGTTATTCCCGGAAACAAGACCTCAGTCTGCTAAAAAGGCTACGAGGGCGGGGGGCGGAAGGCGGGTAGGGGTGCAGGTAGTGCAGACTATGTCTATGTAGTAATCAGAGTATCTTGAAAATGCTTGTTTATAGTACTTGAAATTATGATTTACGCATTTTGTATGCAGTACTGACAGCAGAACAAATCAACACTGGCAAAACAACACACTCTAGCACTCTACATAATGGCTCACTGAGGTAAAAAAGCAAGAAGCTCTTGCATTAATTGCCGATAGTATACGTTTCTGATGCCTTTATATTGGAAGACTTGCCCCTAACAGTAACGTGTGCAGCATCCAGCTTAGTTGGTCATAAGAATAATAAGGTACTTGGAAGCAATATACCCGAGATCAGTTGAAACGGTAAGAAAAACACTCTTGAGAATATATATTTTGCCTGATTGTGAAATGCAGCTGACCTTATGCTTGAAGGGTCGTAAAATCATGTGTTGCTGTCAAGTCTATCTGGTGGAGAATGATAATATGACAGTTTTGACGGCAGAGCTCCATTTCCCATGCAGAAAATTGCTGGTTTGGCACTTTTATTAAGGTCCAATTGAGCTGCTGCGCTGACCAAGATGTCAGGAGGCTGAATGGGACAGACGTCCCATAAATGCTGCCCACATTCATTCTATCTCCCACTGAGTGTGAAATAAACCTCTCCACTAATGCGAAGAGAACCTTTTGTCGGTTTCCAAAGGTAACAGTTTTGCTGGCAGACAAGTTCCTCCTCATTTCAGGCCTGGCTCAACAGGGGGCCCAACCAGTTATGAGCTTGATGGAGCAAATCAGTTTCAGTTCACCTGATGAGACAAATGATGACACTCTTTTTAACTAAAACAATTATATTGTCTAATTTTTAACTCCTATTAAAATAGGGTCATGGTTCAGTCACCACCCACATTCTTACACAGTCTTAACTAGATGCAAATCTATTCTATGTTAATTTTGTATACATGCAAACATTTGACTGTGATAATAAGAAGCAGCGGGACATTTTATTCTATTTTTGCACCAGTGCAGTGGGTACACTGCTTTCTGTGAAATCTCATTGGTCCAAAGTCCTGTTTCAGATAACAGTGCATCAGACATCAAATGTCTCCCAAATCTATGCGATTTTGTCACGCCACACAGCAGTTGTCATATCAGGTCAGTTGGTTAGGACACAGTGTTAAAATGCTGTTTTTTTAAATAAATCTGTACTCTGTTAAAATAAAAGGTTTTCCCCAGATATATAGGAAAGAACATTGCTGTTTAAACAACAAATCATATCATTTGAAAAATGTATGCATCGATTCATCAAATGCCTGAAATGCATGAACTGGTTGCACTCCGGCCTTGAAAATCTCGTTATCTTTAAGTATTAAAAAACATAAATAAAATAAGTGGAGAAATGTAGCATTTTTCCCCCTGGCATTTTGTGGATGCATTTATACTATATAGATAATATCGTTAAAAGAATATATATAAAAATCCTTGATTGATTGATCAAAGTATTTAATAAATGCAACTTACATTGAGTAATATTTTATAATTAATATTTTCTTGTGGCACATGATACTTCAGAAATCATTCTTTTATGCTGATTTGCTGCTCAGATAGATAAATCTTATCTTTCAATGTTTGACAACCCTAATACATTTGTATTAATCTTATAGCTATCTTTGCCTTGAATAAAGTTTGCATTATTATCATATATTCATTAATTGGCTTGTTTAACTTAACTCAGATGATCCATGTTTTCTATTATCGATTTATTGGGGTATGCATTTGTTTTTTAATAATAACAAAAAAACTTGCTGATGCATCATCATGTTGCAACCCTTGTTGGTAGCTTGCCCTAATGAGCTTATTGACAGATGAGGGGGCGGTCCTTCACTGTTTCCCAAAATGCATTAAGACACAGCTGGAGCAGGGCTTGTCTGCTAACATGAATTATGACAAGTATTTTAAAAACCTCTGAAATGTCTTTAAATTTTAGTTTTATTCGATATTGTATTTTTAATTCAATTTATATTTTATTTTTAAAGATTACACAAGCATCATTGTACCACAGTCCAGTACTACGTATGTATTTTGCAGATTGTGCCAAAGATCAATCCAATGGGCCGATCCCTGTTCTTGTTATTCTATTAACTTGGCCAATTTGATATAGAAAGACCTATCTGGGTTAGAACAAGATTGATACAAGTCTAACACTGTGTGTACACAAGGCTAAGAACACACAGTGGCCCCAGCGGCGATGAGTATTTATGGGGAGAAATGACCCATTACTGTATCTAATTTGTGGAGAATCAATTCTGGTATCATGCTCCATCATCCACCCACAGCTACTGTGATGTTTAGACTCAAACCAACCATTCATAGTGTCTGCCAGGCAGGGGATATAGAGCTGCTGAGAGGCTCATATCACTGAAGAAACAAAGAGGGAGAGCCTCAAAGAGCCTCTGCAGGACGACTTCAACCTTGATATCTTCATTTCCTTTTAATATGTACTCGGCTGAACTTTTGTTGAAACCAGTCTTCAATGTTTACAAAGTTTTGTTAGATTTTAAAAAGGTTTATATGAGCATAAAAGAGCTAATATCGCACTCAATTTGCCTTAGTTTTGTCTGAAAAAAAACATGTAATGATTCTGGAAGCAAAGTTAAATAAAGTTTAAATTAAGTTCTCATTGCATCAGAAAAAAGCTGAGAGTGTAGAAGGTGAAAAGTATTTAAATGACCAAGAGAATTGTGCATTTAAAAAAAAAAAGTGTGATTTTGCTTGAAGATCATTATTGGCATATTTCAGAATTAATTATGCAATTATCTCTGGAAAAAACAAGGCTATCAAGTCTTTTGTCTCATTCTATTGAGTTGTTTGCTTGGTCTTCCCATCATCTGACTGACTTCCTGTGCTGCTTATCTTTTCATTCAATTTACAGACCTGCAGATTACTGATATTCTGCCTCCTGGGACATTGAAACATGAGACTGTGCATCAATACTGCATATAGATTTTATCTCAATAATCATTAGGCTTTTAAAGAATGTAAACACCCAGGTAAATAGCCAGAGAGCAAACATGGCTCCATTTCAGTATATAAACATGCAGACTTCATTATTGATCTTTGACCAAGCACCAAAATCGAAAAGCTACTCAAAATAAGCAGCATTGCTAAGACATATAAAGTTGAATTGTAATCCATGTTCAAGCAGACAAAATGCAACAATTACTCAAACAGCCACTATTTACGACAGCAGATGGGCATCTTCGAACATGAACACATCAAGGGTTGGATGAGCTACAGTAGCGAAATAACATGCCAGACTCCACTTCTGCCAGCTAAGGATTAGAAGATAAGCAATAGCAGCCACATGAGCAAAAACAGACGAGTGAGGACAGGAAAACACAGCCTTGTCTGATTAATCTCAATTTCCGCCATGTTATACAGATGCTGGGGTCAAAATTAGGTGTAAACAGCATGAATCTATGGATGCTTCCTGTGTTTTAAGTTGGCTGTTGGCAGTGTAATGATACTGGAAATGTTTTGCTGGCAAAAACTAAGCCCCTTAATGTCAAATGAGCATCATTTAAATGCTAATTCACATAAATGTGTTCTTTCTGACCATCCTTTTATGGCCAGAAACAGTCTGTCCATTTCAAATTGAAATTCCCAGCAGGATAACGCTCCAGGTCACAGAAAACACATCAATGATGTTGACAGCAACCAGCGGACTTCATGGCCTACATTTTGCAAAAAATAAAAAATAAATAAACTTGTAAAAAGAGAGTTCCGGGTTATCTATACAATAGTCAATTCCTGTATTACATCTGGGAGTGACTGACCACATGATAACTTAAAGGGGTCAATTTCCTTCCCCCTGGACAGGCTGAAATACAGTTGTCACTTAATCTTGTTGCTTAATCTTGTTTTAAACACACAGAGTTCAGTTATTTATGGGAATGACAGCCAAAAACCAAAAATTAAGGTTTTTCTTCATTGTAGTTGCTCGCAGAAACACTGCTGTTTATCGACAACCAAAAGACCTTAATCAGGTTAGACGCCATATTGAATTTCGAATAAAAGCAAGGCTAGTGAGTGAGGGATACTATACAGTCTTTACAATGACATGCACTGTATACATGTTCAAGATAATGTAATTTCCACCACTTATTTAACTGTTTGTGTTTTTTTGTTCTATATCAGAAAGAGGTTATTCGAGCTGAACAATCATGTTGTTAAACAACAATACAATGGAACACACTTGGCTACTTTAATCCTCACAGGCTCAATTTCTTTCCTGGCGGAAATGAAATATATGGCGCTCTGAGAAGGTATGCAAAACATGCCAGACGTAAATAGCCTATGTCTCTGATGTCTATTAAAAATGTATAATAAGACATCGGAATCGTTCACAATGTGTTCGCAGAATGATACTGCACAGCAATCATCCTGTGTTTAAATGCGTTGACACTCCTAAAACTTTGCATTGTGTTGAGTATGTGGCGTTTCCCTTATGAAAAATAAGTTTATTCAAGTGTGCTATTAGTATACGTCTTTTAAACTAAAAATAGGAAAGTATACTTTTATAGTCTACTTTTCATGTACTTCTCAGAAATAGGCTTTATGTACTTCTCAGAAATATACTTAAAATTACATTTAAGTATACTTAACTTATAGCCTACTTAGAAAAAGTCTAAATATACTTGAGCTATACTTGTGTTCCTAGAATCCGTGTTTTCATTGTTATACTGTAGTACACATCTTCTGTACAGAATTTCCAAAAAACACAAGTGAAGAAGAAACCGAAACAACAGATGCTTCTAACACGATCACCCGACATAAAACAGTATCAAAACTGTGTAACATTATGGAATAAAATGTCGACCAATGAAGAGGTAACTGTTAAGCTTTGGGGTGTTGATCGACTTTATCTACGTTTTGATTATAGTTCTGAATCCAATTCATAGTCTTTTTTCGGCTTTTTGTTCAAAATGTTGTTTTTTTCTTTCTTTTTTATTTATGAAACTTATCCACATTCAAGTGTTTAAAAAAAATGCATGAAGCTTGAATAAAATGTTTTTGTTTACAAGCAGATACCCTGTTCTTTTGATGTTTTGTATGTTCAGATATTCATCTAACAAAATATATACAAATTAATACCTAAATAGGGACATCGTATACTTCAAGTATGATGTAAAGTTCACTTTTAAAAAAACGTACGAGTATACTTGCAGTATAAAACTACTAAACTAGTAGTTTACTGAGACTATACTTCAAAGTGTACTAAAAATGCTACTACAATTATTTAATTAGTAAACTATCAGTATAAGTTAATTTTTAGTATAGTTGCAGTACAAGCTAAAATTATTGTTGTAAACTAGTTGTGTACTTAGTTTACTACTGTTATACTTAAAGTAGTATACTTTATATACTAGAAAGTGGGACAATTTAGTCCCAAAGAGTATTGAAACAGTACACTTACAAGTATACTACTAGTAAACTGATATTTGTATACTTACTACGTAAAGTATACTTAAAAATATACTTGAACTTTACTTAAGTATACTTCCTAAAATAAACTTGAAGTATACTAGTTTTTGGTAAGGGTTATCTCACAGAGATTTCTATTGCCACGTTCCACGGTGTTTATTTGCTCTTTCGTCCTACACCTTTTCTTTCTTAGGCAGAAAAGATAGATTACCACTTATGTTTTTGCAGCTGCAGCAAACACAGAATACTTCAGAAACGTCAGTGGGCAAGGTCTCACGGAGCCCGTGTGCCATTTTCTCTTTCTGCTGGTTCATCTTTTTTGTTACGAAACATGAAACACCTGTATACTTGAACTATGTACCGCTGACAAAGCCTGCGTGTAGTCCTTCGTAATAAATCACCTACTAATTGAGTTCACTGTTTCCTATCGGGCTACAGTATTGCACTTCTCTCAAGGATGAATGGGGAATTACTGCCATCTAGCGGGGAAAAAAAGTTGTGAAGATGTTTAAATGCACATTCTGAATGACTTGACTTCATGTCGACATATTTCTTTCTTTATTAAACATTTTACCTGAAACAACTGGTAGAGCATTTTAACCAGTAATTTGATCTGAAAAACAGTAGAAGAGTGCTGATATTGCCAGTCTGTAGTAGCTACATGACAAAGCAATCTGTTAGCAATCTTGTACATTCCAATGACAGTTGCTCTGCTGGAACATTTTTGCTTTTGCATTAATATGAGAAGAAGGTTTATAAAGTGGTTTATAAAGTATTCAGTCATAAACGCACAAATCTGTTTTCTGTTATTAAATGCTCATTGGAAACGGCAGATGGAAACAGCTGTAGCATCATCCACGAGGACGTAGAAATGCTTGGTTTTTAGTGTTACACATTTGCAGTTATTTTTACTATTTTACGATTTCCAGTTCCTTACATTGCTCGTGTAAGGGACCACTTATTTTTACACTGCTGCTGACAGTGATTGGCCTAAAGCCATCTGCAGGAGTGAGTCCACTTCATTATGAAAGAAGACTCTTTGAATCAAGTGTCACTCTATCCAAACCCTTCAGGAGATCAGGCGGATCTAGTCACAAATCCTGCCGCCTCTCTTCATCTGTAAAATCACTTTTAAACAACGTTTTAATAATGCATCAGTTACAAAATTCTTAGAAGAATGTATGTCCATAACAATAATGTTGTACAAATTGTAGGCTACAGCATGACACTGTCCTTTTTTTCTTGTGGTTCTCAAAATGTCTTTTAATTTCTTTTAATGTGAAAGTATCTTTGTAGCTTGGCCAAAACATCAAGTTGTTTTAATGCTAACAACCAGCATAATGGCCTACACATGTTTGTTTCTGTTCTCAGGGGTACCATGTCTTTTCTGAGAAGGTCTTTTCTTACTTGGTGGCCTCAGGAAGTTCAAACCAAATATACTATTTACTACTTGCTCTTGATTGGAGTGACCCAATTTCCTATCTATCTATATCTTCCTTTATATACAATATGGTGACTACTACACTCTTAAAAATAAAGGTGCTTCACGATGCCATAGAAGAACCTTTTTGTCTAAATGGTTCCATAAAGAACCTTTAACATCTGAAGAACCTTTCTGTTTCACAAAAGGTTCTTTGTGGCGAAATAAGGTTCTTCAGATTACAAAAATGCAAGAAAGAGATGGTTCTTTAAAGAACCTTTGACTGAATGGTCTTTGTGGAACCAAAAATGTTCTTCTATGGCATCGCTTGAAGAACCTTTTGAAGCACCTTTATTTTTAAGAGTGTACCTTACTGAAATAACCTGCATTTTGTAAGCCTTAATCATATTGTGAAGTTAATGAAAATGCACACCATATTTGATATGAGTAATTTGCCCTTTAGTTCTGTGGATTTTGTGTAGCTTGTCAGGAGATCCCAGTGGATAATTTAACAGGATGTGTCCTTTTGTAGGTCTGTGATAGCTCTGTGATTTTTGTTCTGCACTGTTGAACGTGCTGTGTGATCTTCCCAGCTAAATGATTCCCCCCTGCTCTTTCCATCTGTTGTTTTTCACCAAACAAAGCATTGAGGTAGTGGGATTCTGG
This sequence comes from Sinocyclocheilus anophthalmus, assembly GCA_018155175.1. Classification (NCBI taxonomy): domain Eukaryota; kingdom Metazoa; phylum Chordata; class Actinopteri; order Cypriniformes; family Cyprinidae; genus Sinocyclocheilus; species Sinocyclocheilus anophthalmus. The sequence goes on from JADLZN010005445.1 coordinate 48,076, forward strand.
AAAGAGTTGAAGGAAAGGGCTGCTCTGTCACAGAAACCTACTGTTTAGATGCAAGGAGGTGTCGGCTTCAAAGACTGTCCAAGTTTAAATTCCAAATGCTTTTGATATTAGCATAGAAATAATTCCAACACCGATGATTTCTTTCTTCCTGTACTTGGATAAAGGTTACCCAAAAATGCAAAATTGCTGAAAATGTATTCACCCTCAGACCATCCAAGATATAGATGACTTTGTTTCTACATGGGAACAGATTTGGAGAAATTTAGTAGTGCATCACTTGCTCACCAATGGATCCTCTGCAGTGAATGGGTGCCGTCAGAATGAGAGTCCAAACAGCGGATACAAATATCACAATAATCCACACAACTACAGTCCATCAATTCTTGTGAATCAAAAAGCTACTTATTTGTAAAACTAAAATAAATATGAATCTATAATGCATAATATTGCTTTCTCCTTTTCTAAATTTCTCCAAATCTGTTCTTATGAAGAAACAAAGTCCTCTTTATCTTGGGTGGCCAGATGTTGAGTACATTTCCAGCAAATTTTGAGTACATTCTTAGCTGATTTTCGTATTTGGGTAAACTATTCCTTTAAATGAAAGAGGTGCAGATGCTTAATTTTAAATGAACATGAAACTTGACTAGACGGACATCTCTGCAACCTCCCTGCAGCAATCTGTGCACTCCTATGGTTTTGCTGTAATAATGATTCAGTCTGGATGACTGGATGTTTTTTTAAATTATTAAATTCAAATCAAGCTGGAGAGCTTTCCAAGGTGTCACTGCTGTAATATTAAAATACATATTTGTTTAGATATGTTTGCAAAGTACAGTTTATACAAGATTTTATCCAAGATACAAAAGTAATATAGAAGCTGTTTCTGCACAAAATACATTTTGAGATAAATTAAATATATTCCCTAAATATAGTCTCCTTCAGGATAGGGTTTGTCTGACATTTTTTTAAACCAAGTTTCTCTAGTTTATTTAATGTTTAAGATGTGATTGGATCATGTTTTGATACCTGGGGCATCACTTGACATAGATTTTGTTTTCTTTTGCTGGTGTAAGCAGGGCTGGTGAGAAAACAAATATGATTCATACTGACCTTTGTCATCTGCTTTTGCTTCAAGCATGTTTGGCTTTTGAAAAATTCCTTTGTTTTTATGTAAATGTGGCTACAGTGCCTCCATTTGCGAAAGGTTTAGTTATGGATATTAATGTTTAGATAGATAGATAGATAGATAGATAGATATGACAGAAAATACAGAATTTTTGAGTTGTTGATACAGCTAATCAGATGCTTTAATTTGCATATATAAATATATGCTTTAAGTTGCATATAAAATGTGTGCTAAATGATGCTAAACTAACTAAGGACATCACAGATGGTTTGCAGATGGTGATGTTTCAGCCATGCATGAATTAAACATCAGTTGGTCAAAATCTTATAGACATCTGTAGAGCATAATATTTGGGGTTGCCGGGTTCATAAGGAAAATTATATTTTCTATGACTACCTTGTTATTGACTAGGGCACGGAGTCCTCATACTGTAAATAGCACACTGGATGTTGTCCAGTCTTTGCTTTAATGTCTACAAGTGAGATTGTATTTTCTAAATAACTGGATGTTAACAAGGAATTCATTTTTAATGAAGGTGACATTGCCTCCTCCTTCCTAACTGGCTTATGCCCAGTCAGCGGAGCGCTTGTCTCACCTCTTAGATTTAGATCTGCTGAGTCAGCTGTCAGTTCCTGCTGTCACTTTCTGTTTTCTCAATCATAGATAAATGAAAATCAGCGACCATGTGCATAATGCTTCTTCCCATTCATTTGAACTACAAGACTTCTTAAAAAACAGCCTATTGCTGCACCTCTAGACGGCAAACAACCATTTGTTTATCTAGACTAATAAATAAGATCATGGGACCATTTTTATGATACTTTATTTGCATCCTTTTGTGCTTTATCATCCTAAGAACTGAATAAAATGCCGTCTAACATGCCTAACAAACAGTGTATGGGAATGACTCAAGAGTATTGTTGAGTAGAGCTGCATAAACGAAGAACAAAAGTAATTTAGATTGTCTCATTTGATTGTATTTTCAGTTCTGTGCTTGTCAGAGTTATTTTTTATCCTTTCCATCATCTGGTCAGTGCTACAGAGTAAATCATACAGAAATAATACTCTTTATACAGAAGACAGAAAGCATCATGCACAATGCTTTTAGTAATATTTTTACAAATCCAATTTTATCTCATGCTAGAAAACTGTCTCATCAGAGACGAGGTTTGCAAATAAAGTTACATAATAGTCGGTGAGATAAGGTATTGTAGGCTACTAGAAGAAAAAGCTTTCCTTCTTTTGACACAATCGCCATCCAGCGGTGGAATAAACGCAACGCACAAATCGAAAACGAATGTAAACGTGTCGTAGAAAATGGCGGAAATCATCGTGAAAAACAAACTTAACCTGATCAAATGGCTTAGTTCGGATCATGTAATTCTTTTGCAACATGTTCAAGTTAATCAACTTATACCAACGGCTCAGTATAGAGAACTGATGGACATGACCGGTAAAGACAGAGTCGTTATCAAACTTCTGGACATTATCCTTGGAAAGGGTGAAAATGTGTGTCGAGATTTTTTGGATTTGTTAAAAAATGATGATGTGAATGAATTGTATCCTGAGCTCAGAGGATGGATCAAAACAGTGGACACTAAAGATAACGCATTGTGCACACTTATAGAGAGGCCCAAGTTACATTCATCCGTACCATATCGACATGTCAAAAATAGACTAAAAGTCCATTTAGTGAAACTATGGCTCATTTTTAGCTGAATTGGGTGGATAAATGGGCAGCAATCAACCTTTTTTTTTTGATAATGGGTTTTGTTTAAAAATAATAATTTACCCCAGAACATACAAACATATTCGACCTACTGAAAAACGCCTTCCAGCCTAGTGTGAAGTCACTCTACATTAACAATTATTTAGTTAAAATATAATGTGATTTAATGGAAAACGATTGATTTGTAACTGAGTTGTAGCTGGGTGCCCAAGTGTCTTTATTCAGATAGTTCACCTTTAGTGTAATAATAATAATAATAATCTTATTTATAACGTTACAGACCTGAAAGCAGAAAAAGACGGCAATAATGGAGAAAGTGGTAACAGGCCAAAACAAGGTTAGATTTTAGATCTTGATTCAGTCTTTTTCTGTATATACAGTATGTATGTATACATGCATGTACAGTGCCCTCCACTGATATTGGCACCTTTGATAAATATGAGCAAAGTGTGAAAATAAATCTGCATTGTTTACCCTTTTGATCTTTCATTCAAAAAATGTATTCAGTAAAATATCTCTGAAGTATATTCCCATTCATATTTACATTTTTCAGCACACCGGGGTGACTAGGAGCATGAAATTGTCCAGCCATGACTTCCTGTTCCACAGGATTATAAATATGAGGAACACAAAGGCCATATTCCCTTATTCATCCATCACAAAGAGTAAAACCAAAGAATATAGTTCTGATGTGCACAACAAGATTGTTGAGCTTCACTAAATAGGAAGTGACTGTAAGAAAAGAGCTAAAGCATTGAAAATCTCCATTTCCACCATCAGGGCAATAATTAAGAGATTCCAATCAACTAAAGATGTTACAAATCTGCCTGGAAGAGCACGTGTGTCTATATCATCCTAATGCATGGTGAGAAGGAGAGTTTGAGTGGCCAAAGATTCTCCAAGGATCACCGCTGGAGAATTGCAGAGAGTAGTTGAATCTTGGGTTCAGTATATTCAGTTGTCAGACACGACTGGAACCTCAAATGGCACTGGCTTCTATGGTCAGATGAAACTAAAGAAAGAGCTTTTTGGCAACCAGATGGTTTTAGTACAAACGGATGAAAAGTACCCCATGCCCACGGTTAAATATACTGCTGGATCTTTAATGTTGTGGGGCTATATTTCTGTTGGAGGTCCTGGACATCTTGTTTAGATTCATGGCATCATGGATTCTATCAAATACCAACAGATAAAAATCTAAACCTGACTGTCTCTGTTAGAAATCTTATAATGGGCCGTGGTTGAATCTTCCATCAGGACAATAATCCAAAACAAACATCAAAATCAACACAAAAATGGGTAACTGAACACAAAATGAACTTTTGCCATGGCCGTCCCAGTCCTCCGACCTGAACCCTATAGAAAATGAGTGAAGTGAACTGAAGAGAAGAAGCACCAACATGGAGCTGTGAATCTGAAGGATCTGGAGAGATTCTGGATGAAGGAATGGTCTCTGATCTCTTATCAGGTGTTCTCCAAACTCTTAAGGCATTATAGGAGAAAACTCAGAGCTGTTATCTTGGCCTTAATAATTGTGGCCAACATGAACTAGACAAAGCATTTATTTTACAATTAGACCCCCCCCCCCCACCACACCCACTTCAATTGTTTTACTTCAATGAAAGGTTAGAAATTTGTGAATGTTTTGGTATGAAAAATAAAAAGGATAAACAATGCAGATTTATTTTCACAGCCGCCTTTTCTCATATTTACGAAGGGTGCCAATATTTTAATGGAAAACGATGGGTTTTCAGTTTGGAGTTGTAGCTGGGAGCCCTCAAGTTTTTTTTATTCATATTTCAGCTTTAATGACATTGAATTGGCCTGTATGGAAAAGAACTGTAAAGTTGCTATGAATACTTTTAAATATGTATTGTGGTACACTGGGTAGATCACTGTAATGCAGTACATTCAGCATAGATACATACATACAACATAGGATGCTTGCATGATTTTTGCCATCCAAAACAACATGTGTCTCTCTCTCTCTCTCTCTCTCTCTCTCTCTCTCCAGAGACTGCAACCATGACAGGACAATCAGGCACCAAAGTAAGCAGTAAGTGTGATTTATATTTATTAATAATCGGAAACATTATCAGATGTATAATTAACAATTGTATGAACTGACAGATTATTTTTTTTTATGTAAAAAGGCAAAACCTTTACATCTGGTGGCAGCGTTGTATATTCGCCTATCATAACTGATGCAAGTCTAGGCTCCATTGAAATGAATATGACTGTTGCACCCTCTGGCAGAATTGGTCAGTGAAAAACACCATCTGAAACGATTAAAAAATGGTAATTAAATTAAGTTGCTTAACCTTCAGAAAATTATGATTATGAACCAAAGGCCAAAGCAGGCCAAAGTAAATTTTATATAAGCTGTTTAATTTTGAATTTTTAAAAACATTTTTCTTTGTACACTGAACAAAATTATAAACGCAACACTTTTGTTTTTGCCCCCATTTTTCAAGAGCTGAACTCAAAGATCTAAGACTTTTTCTATGTACACAAAAGGCCTATTTCTCTCAAATATTGTTCACAAATCTGTCTAAATCTGTGTTAGTGAGCACTGCTCCTTTGCCGAGATAATCCATCCACCTCACAGGTGTGGCATATCAAGACAGCATGATTATTGCACAGGTGTGCCATAGGCTGGCCACAATAAAAGGCCACTCTAAAATGTGCAGTTTTACTGTATTGGGGGGTCCGAAAACCAGTCAGTATCTGGTGTAACCACCATTTGCCTCACACAGTGCAACACATCTCCTTCGCATAGAGTTGATCAGGTTGTTGATTGTGGCCTGTGGAATGTTGGTCCACTCCTCTTCAAAGGGCTGTGCGAAGTTGCTGGATATTGGCAGGAACTGGAACACGCGGTCGTATACGCCGATTTCAGAGCATCCCAAACATGCTCAATGGGTGACATGTCCGGTGAGTATGCTGGCCATGCAAGAACTGGGATGTTTTCAGCTTCCAGGAATTGTGTACAGATCCTTGCAACATGGGGCCGTGCATTATCATGCTGCAACATGAGGTGATGGTCGTGGATGAATGGCACAACAATGGGCCTCAGGATCTCGTCACGGTATCTCTGTGCATTCAAAATGCCATCAATAAAATGCACCTTTGTTCGTTGTCCATAACATACGCCTGCGCATACCATAACCCCACCGCCACCATGGGCCACTCGGTCCACAACGTTGACATCAGCAAACCGCTCACCCACACGACGCCATATACGCTGTCTGCCATCTTCCCTGTACAGTGAAAACCGGGATTCATCCGTGAAGAGAACACCTCTCCAAAGTGCCAGACGCCATCGAATGTGAGCATTTGCCCACTCAAGTTGGTTACGACGATGAACTGCAGTCAGGTCGAGACCCCGATGAGGACGACGAGCATGCAGATGAGCTTCCCTGAGACGGTTTCTGACAGTTTGTGTCAAATTCTTTGGTTATGCAAACCGATTATTGCAGCACCTGTCCGGGTGGCTGGTCTCAGACGAACTTGGAGGTGAAGATGCTGGATGTGGAGGTACTGGGCTGGTGTGGTTACACGTGGTCTGAAGTTGTGAGGCCGGTTGGATGTACTGCCAAATTCTCTGAAACGCCTTTGGAGACGGCTTATGGTAGAGAAATGAACATTCAATTCACAGGCAACAGCTTTGGTTTCCTGGTTATCTGGTTATCCTGCAGTCAGCATGCCAATTGCACACTCCCTCAAAACTTGTGACATCTGTGGCATTGTGCTGTGTGCTGTGTGATAAAACTGCACATTTTACAGTGGCCTTTTATTATGACCAGCCTAAGGCACACCTGTGCAATAATCATGCTGTCTAATCAGCATCTTGATATGCCACACCTGTGAGGTGGATGGATTATCTCGGCAAAGGAGAAGTGCTCACTAACACAGATTTAGACAGATTTGTGAACAATATTTGAGAGAAATAGGCCTTTTGTGTACATAGAAAAAGTCTTAGGTCTTTGAGTTCAGCTCATGAAAAATGGGGGCAAAAACAAAAAGTGTTGCGTTTATAATTTTGTTCAGTATAGTTTGCATTTTTATGAAGTCCTCATATTTTCAACACATCTACATACAGTTAAAAAAACTGGTTTGTGTAATTTAGCAATTTTCTAACAATAAACACAACAATTAAATAGCCAAAAATAATCAAATTAAGGAGAAAAATAAATAAATAACTGCAGTAACAAAGTTGCACATTTAGTCCAAATTAAGCTGTCATTCAGTAGGGGTTAAGTAGTTTGGGACCAAATTAAATTTTATATGTATAATTGGGAAAATTCTGCTCCAACAGGATCACATGCACAATCTGGGACACAGCTACATTCTATGTTTTGTTATTAAAATGTGTTTATAATTAACAATATCAATAATAAAAGACCATCTGAAGGTGCTTTCTCATCTGTTAACCCAATTCAACAAGTAAGATACTTTATTGTCATTGCACAAGGTACAATGAAATTTAGAGTGGCAACTCTCATGTATGTCACACTTTAAAATGTATAAATAATACAAAAAGCCACTGAAGGCACATTGTACACGGTATAAGATAGTGTGTTGTAGTGCATGTATTGTGTGTACTTAATAATAATCTTTTTTCTCCTAATATTTCAGACCAGAAACCTTATAGAGACTGTGAACACAGGCCAATACAAGGTTAGATTAAGTTTATTTCTTTCTATTCATATATTTCTCTTTCCAATATCTTATGATGTTTTCTTTTTGTATTCCCAGATTATCATAAGTTTCTAAAAAAAACTTAAGTCTGTTGGTTCAAAACGTGAAGAACATTGATCCAATTATTGATGATCTTGACCTACATGACGAATCAGTTGCAAATATGAGAGCGAAGCCAACAGATCAAGATAAGATGAGGAAACTGCTTACCTGTGTGAATTGTGAAAGCATTGCTAAGGACCTGTTCAACGCTCTGTGCAAGCATGAAAGACGTCTAATGAATGAACTACTGAACAGCTACTGAAAGTTGTATTATTTACCCACCAGATTGGCAGCATGTTATTAAATTAAATGGAATATTGTACTGTCAATGGCAACTATACATTTTTTTTAAAGTTAAAAAAAAAAAGTGATTGTTCCTGGAGTTTTCCTTTTTTATATAAATTGAGAACCAAGTATATTGTACAAACAAGAGTACATATGGCCAAACATGTCAGGGATATATGTGCATTTTACATATTAACCTTTTGTATAGTTTGTACTCTTTTAAAATGTTGTATTGTTTCTAAATATAAATATTTGAATGTTGATTTTAAATTGTTTAAACATTAGCAGTTGTTCATTGCATTTTATGAATATAATAAAGATAAAATTATAATAATCCAAACAATGCATTTTTATCACCCTTAAATGAGAAACACCTTAACATAACATCAGCTCTTTTACTGCTTGCTAGGAAGCACACTTGCTTTTTGTTCTAGTAAGTGATGGATGGTATTAAAAATGGAACTGATGGAACTTAAAAAGCACATTTCTACTTGTCTATATTTATATAGTTTTACTACTGGTGAAATTAGCATTCAGAGTCATGACAGAAAAAAATCCCCAAAGTATTATGCCATATTTGCCCGTTTTCACGTACATCCGTTTATAAACAAATCAAACACAAACACAACTGGAGGCGCAGTAACAGAACTCAGTCACTAGGTGGGGATGGTGGTTCAGTACAACGAGTGAAGAGACGGAAGGAGGGGCTTGAACCGTGACTGAGCACCTGTTGGCGTTCAGCATGGCACAGGTAAAAATAAATACAAATGTAATATGAATTGTAAATCATTGTTCAATCTATAGAGCTGCTTGGGGATGCGTTCATGCTGCTTGGTGGTTTGAGGTTTGTTTTTGTAAACATTTTGTAAGGATTGTTTCATTCTCCTCTAGACTGTGGGAAATTGTGGGAAATTATAAGCGCTCAGAAGGGCACACATGCCCGAGTTCCTTGTCAGGCATTACGTGCAGAGGGTACATAAAAAGTAAAAATTTTAACCACAGTGGTTGCAGCAATCCGAGCTCTAGATTAGAACCAGGCTTTGGGTCGGTATCTTTATTGTGCTCTAACATTACTTTTTTTTATGTCATTTTAGTTTAAATTTTATTGTAAATAAATTTGCTCCATGTATGTTGGACAACTTTATATTTATTTATTTATTAGTTTTTTAGTTTTTTTTAGCAAATCTGATGTCAAGCATCTGTGGCACAATTTAAAACAAAAGCATGTTAAAATCTCTAAATCAAAAATGAAATTTAAAATGAACAGAAAATGCCAGTATTTTATCTTAAATTTTGAGGTGGAAGACAATGTTGACCGAAATCATTTTAAGATTTCAAGTAAATGTCTCTGTTGTTGTAAGCTAATATGTATTTATGTATTTATTTATTTAATTATTTATTTGATGATGAAGATGAGTTCAGTCAAAGCCAACTTTTGGTCACTTTATGGGTCATCCGTTTATTTATGTGTATTTGCTCATTCTCTGCCGTGTAATTCTTACTATAGACTAATGATATTGCTGAAATTATTAATGGCTGTAATAGAAGATGTCATAGTCTTTCACTGATTGCACAAAAACCATTTGACATGGCACTCATTGTCTCTCTTCTAGAACCGAGTTAAAATATTTACTTTATTTCTGTGTTTATAAATAATATAAATATTATATATAAGGTTTATTATATCTATATATATATATATATATATATATATATAGGTATAGGTATATCTGTGTGTGTGTGTGTGTGTGTGCAGTTTGGTGTGTCTGTGATAGACAGCAGCTGCCTAAGTAAGCAGTAAGGTAGTTTACTGGTTTTTGGAATGGAGCCATCATGATACCGCATTTGCAACTGTCCAAGTCACTGGTGTAATGAATATGAAGCGTGTCTTTTGGCTGTTTCAAGTGCTGCAGCTTTTCCTCATTCAACCTGAAGTGTCCTCACTGCAGTAGACTAATTGTTATTCCTCCTCTCGCCTGCCTGTCTGGTGTTCTCGGGATAGTCTGATGTCACAGCTGTAAGCAGATCACTGCCCGGCAGCTCACGCATCTCGCAGCAGACAGTGTAGTGGTAAACAGGGTCAGAGATTTCTCCTTCCTAAACGACTGATGTGAGTCGAGAGTTCCTATTACCCTTAAACAGCTTATACCAGCATGCATTTATGTTCTGGGTTGCTTATGCTCGTTTGGAGTTTCCTGCTAGTCAAGAATACATTGGAACAGATGCATGCTGTCTGGAAAGCTTATCTGAACAATTCTGATAGACTTTAATTGAGAGAGAGAATGAGTGGCCTACTAGACAAGATACCATGTGTTAAATGCAAATTATACTTAATAGCTTTTTTAACATTGTCATTTGAGGTCTATACATGAAACGTGGAATTTGACATTGCAAGAATGAAAACTAGAATAGGCTAAAGACTTAGTAATGTTTTTGTTTATTTTTAAAAATTAAAGGAATAGTTCACCCAGACATTAAAATGTAATCAATATTTACTCACTCCCATCTTCCAAACTTTTTGGATCTTCTATGGAACACTTTCATTGTCCATACAATGAGTGAATAGGTTCCAGTGTTGTTTTGGACCTCAGTGTTGTTCAAAATTTATTTTTTTTGTATGTGTGTGTGTGTGTTCCACAGAAAAGTCAGGTTTGGAACAACATGAGGGGGTAAACTGGTTCAACCACATGAAACTTACAGTTTACATAACAGATCTTTCATTGAGTGAAGAGTATGAGTTAGTCATTTCGAACTACATACATTAGTGTGTGAGTACTGGACATCCCAGGCTTATTTAAAGGCACAGTTTCAGTTGCAGTATTTCCACAATGCTTCCCAGAACTCTGTGGTCCTCTAAATAGCCACGTTGGGCTTAGAAGCATTCCGAAATAGTTTTAGCTTTCTCTATAGTAGAGACATGGGGATCACGGTGTCAAATGTCGGTTACTTCCTTCTTTTCTGTTCCTCTGACTGAGCTTCATCCATACTGTCGCTCCCCTTGGGCACGTTATTAAGTAGCCTTGAGCACCTTTCAGTGTGGGTTACCCTGAAGCTTTTAAAAAGAGATTCAAATAACTACACTAGTGTTTACTAGAATGCTGGGTGTTAAGGGCCATTCACACAGGTCATGTTTTTGCATTTAGAAACTGCTGAACGGAACACGAGACATGTTTTTCAAAGATGAATGACTTTTAACTTGGAAGTACTTTGGTAGTCACAGATAAATGCAGCATAATGGCCAAAGACTTACATGTATACATAGACCAACAATAAAAAAATGTTTTGGGTGAACAATCCCCTCAGACCCAAAAATAAATACACATACTATTCAAGAAGCTGCTTTATTGTTGAAAAGACACTACCATTTAAAAATTTGAAGTCTGAAGATCAAAGATTTATTTCTACAAAGATATTAACAATCTGTTTTCAACAATAAATAAGACAGTTTTCATGTGTACCAAGTCAGCATATTACAATGATTTCTGAGGATCATTTGACACTAATTTCCCAGTAATAGAGCAATAGTGTGAAAAAAAAACAAGAAACCCCAAAATCACATTTTCATTATCATAATGCTAACTAACTGTCACAAGAGAAACAATGTTTTGGTATTTGTTTGATCACTTGGTTTATATTTCTGTATCGTTGTACTATGGATTTTTGTGATGGTGTGTAATTTTGGTGGTTAATCAACTATCAATAATTAAGTGAGAAATGTGTATCTTAATAATTAGGTGGTGTATTCCAAAACAAAGAAAAAATTAACAAAGATTATTAATAATGAAATATAATTCCTGCTGTGTTGCTGTTGTAATTTAATTGTCAAATAGCAAAAAATAGAACAATTAAAAATCGGTTTGGTACAATGTAGTGGCAACTGTTTTACTTTTTTAATCTCTGTTTTGTTTAAACCCTGAACATTTTGACCAACCTTTGAGACCATTAAGGACTCAAACACATTATCTTGTTCTTTTGCTGCACAATGGTAAGTGGCAGAACCAAATTAGAGAAATCCTGTATGGACGGAAAGGAGGAAATCATACTTTCCTCTCTGATTTCAACACACAGATGATGCCAACATGATATCTCAGTCTGATTACTTGTCCTTTAAAACTCATTGACCTGGGGTTTAACAGCTGCTGTGTTAGAAAGGAGCAACATTTTTTTTTAATCCATCAGAAACGTCTTTAGCTTGAGTAGTAATGTGTCATTCAGAGCCATAATATACCATTAAAGTTGATTTATGAGGCCTTTCGGGGACATTTGGTCATGGGAAATGACATTCTGTACTGTATGTACCATCACTGTGGTGGATTTTGAGGGGAACAGAGCTGAGCTAGACCAACATAGCAAGTCAAAAAAACCTAGAATATCCTAAATAATGTACAAATATATGGAGATATTGAGATTTTGTGTGTTTTGGCTGAGTGTTTGCTAAGATTCATGTTTATGCTGTATTATAAGAGATTATTAGAAGTATGTTTAACATAAGATTCTTTATCTCATTCTGTCCTGTTTACCACACAGCTTAGTAAAATTATAGATGCCACTAATTGCATTTTATTGGCCGGTTATGGCTTTTAAAAAGCACAGTAATAAGCTAACAGACGCAGGATTAGTTTTAAATGGCAGTTTGATTAGGCCAAATCTAATTATGTCATCTTATTAAGTAAAGTCCCTTTCAGTGCGCCATCTGGACAGCATTTGAACTTTTCACCCTTTGTGCATTACAAAATAACAATATTAAAAGGCAAAACAGCTTTTTACAATTCATAAGATGAAATTCATTGTAATCTGGTCTGGTGTGTCTTGAAATTGGAATTATGCTTATGGTGTTTCTTTCCTTTCATTTGTTAGTTTGAGCTCACTGTTACAAGAAAGCCAGATCATTTAAAGTAGTACAATACATGCTCCCCTCTGCCTATAGGTTATTAGTACTGTTTGACAGCATTGTATCTATTCAGCTGCCATTATGACTTGGAATAAGTGAGAGCTTTGTATGTCATTCTCAATAATTTCTGAAGCTCTTACTGAATATTAAACTATTACATATCTAGTGCGAATATTCACAGATATATGCATGCAGAAACATCTCGTCTCAATGGTATCAGCAGCTATAGACATATTATTCCTTGAGTAAATATTTAGGCTAAGTGTTTTCTTGTGGTAGTGCTTGAATGGTGCTATCTGCATCAGCCCAAAGATTGTGTATTGCTTTTAGAGCTGGATTGTCTATAATCCTGCACTTTGTTTATTTGCTGACATGCATAGGGACTGTATGAAGGTAAATCTATCATACAAATGGGCCATCACTTAGCAGTTTATATTGCAGATCAATGTTAGCCCAAATCACTGATCATAGTAGTGTAAAAAAAAGTTTTTCATTTACATTATTCCAATGTGTAGATTTCAGCGAAATGTAAATTTCTAACACTTATTGAATATAGTAGTAGTTTTTCAATTGGAAATATGAAATGAGACCATCGTCCTTTATCCATATTCCTCTATGTGTTGCATATAATGTTTTAATTTGCATACACTTATTTGATAAAGATTATTATGCATATGAAACCGTTTGGCACCAGATCTGAGCATCTGAAAAGAAAATACTGACCCTATTAGCAAGTTCATGCCTTTTAAATCCAGAGAAAGTTACTCATTTTACAGTTGAAAATATTAAATGTTGTTTGTGTTAGGAATTACATTACTTTTTTTAAGGTTTAAAAAAGCTATAAGAAATAAGACCGGGAATTCCTTTTATGGAAAACTTGTGCACGAACCTCATGCAAAGAATTGTTGAAACTTTAGTTTAGTTTGCTAATTAGCTCTCCTGAAAAAGAGGAGGACAGAAGGTATACAAGAAATAAAATAAAAAAAACACCCACTCAATTTAGATGGCTTGCTGGAAAGGTAACCCATGTATCAGTGTGTGACTCATTCAAAATTAACATCCATATGTAGATGTTTTCTTATGATTATTTATTTGTTTAGCTTTGTTTTAAAGGGCCAGAGAAAAATTATTAGATGAAAGGATACCTTTTTACCAACTAATTCTCTATTATGTTTTTAGGTGTTGGAGTAAAATAAAATAAAATAGAATACAAAATGAACTAATATACAAAAATGAAAAGCAGGCAAGTGATTTTCAGCCTCAAAAACATAAAAAAAAAATTAATTGTATTTTGAAAAGATTTAAAGATATAATATTTTATTTTTGGAGCCCTACCATTCTTGTAATAAACATCAATAACATAAGGGAGGAGAAGTGTTTTTATTTTATTATTTTTTGTTTATTTATTTTTTAATTGTCTCATTATTTTACTTTCCTTGTGAAATCATACACACATTCTCCTTGTCCACTCTCACTTAGTCACCAGCTGCATGTCATCATGAGAATACTAATAAGATGTAATGTTTCAATCTGGCTGCAGCAAATGCTTTGTCAGTCTGAACAAATGTGCTGACTACCAAAGCTGTTTTGTGGCATTTGAGCGAATAAATACAATTAATCTAATGTTGTAAAAAACTGAAAACAATCATTTTTGAGGGTTATTCTGATGCCATTTTTCTAAATACATTGATTGATCCATACCATAGACATATCTATGACCCTCTGAAATCCAGTATATTTCTACATCTATTTCAGTCTTTCTCCTTATATAAAGGCTTCTCAAAAGTCCAATTTATCTACCAATATTGACTTGCTATTTTTAACACCAGCACAAGAGGTGAGGATGAGTCATCTTTTATTTTTATGCTAAGGGGTTTAGAGATCACTCTGAGCTATGAACAGGTAAAGAGATGGAATGTAATCCGTTTTTCATCTAGGCGGGAATGTAAATTATGACACTTTTGCACAACACAGGTACTACTATAGAGCACTAAACAGAGAAATATAAAATATGCTAGAGTTAACTTTCCCCCCTCATTCCATTCTCCACACCACTTATTCTATGTAGGATCACTGGAATGCTAGAGCCTGTAAGACAAAAAGAAATTAAATGATTTTTGCAAAATGTTTTTCTTTAACTTGGATTCTATTGCCTTTCCTATGCATAGTCATGTTAACGCCATATTAATTTAGTTGTCAGTGAAAGCATAAGTGCTGGTGCTTGGAGAGCGCTGGGTGATGGTTTTGTTTCTAGTAGGCATGCCCACAGCAGGTCAGTGGGGATCATGGTGGGAAAAGGACGCAGTAGCGTGAGATTCTGCAGTACATGATGAGTCAGACGTGCAGCTCATTTATGTTTTTCTTTTTCTTTAAAAGTTTCTGAAGCCTTTAAGGCCTTTCTTCACTGTCAACATCTCCTTGTCGCTCAGCTTAAAATCCCTATTGCTTTAATTCGGTAGTGCTTCAGTGTTCTTGTTTAGCATTGAATGTGTTGCTTCTGTGAAATGTAAACACTGATAGATTACAGCCATTACACCTTACACACAAACTGTTATATATAGCAGTTTTCTGTTTTGATACATTTTTCCAAAGCTGCATTTATTTGAGCAAAAATACAAAAAAAAATATATTACTGTGAAATTACACTATTATATTATTATTATTAAAAAAGTATTACTGACCCAAAACTTTTGAAACCCCAAACTTACCAACTTGCTTGCATTCTACACACTCTGGCTTGCTTAAATGATCCGGCCATGGCAATTAACATAGTTTAACATCAGAAGTGCTTGAGTTGTTTTTTTTCCAATGCATGAGAAATATCTAACAGCATAGTGTAAAGGAATGTTTACCTGAGTTTCTGAAAAGCAACACATTTTAAAAACGTGTGTTGAGATTTTTTTACATTACTTCCTAAAGAGAAATTTGAGCTTTTTAGTAATGTTCTTCTGACCGTCCTCTGCAGTGCTATTACACTAATTATAGATAATACTGGTTTCTATTTCCACTTTGGAGGTATCATATGACTATACATTTATTTTTATTTTTAAATTGATTATTTATTTTAAAATTTTTTTGTAATTTAGTCTTTTTTATATTGTATTTATAATATCTCGCAGTGTGATAATAATTTATCTTGCAAATATAATATTAATTTCTTTTACAAATTTCTTAAAAATGCTTTGTATCTAATAATTGACTTAATTTCTCACACACACACACACACACAATTTGACCTTTATATCTCTGCCAGTTGTTGCTTTTTTCTTACATTTGCTACTTGTCATATATTTATCTTGTAATTTCATATCTCACGATGTGGGTTTTCTTATCTCACATGAGCCTGTTTTATTTTGTAGTCTGAGGTGGAAACAGGCTTCAAGGCTATAGCATTCAAAACTAGTGTAAAGAGGATTTGGATATCTTTCTTAATGCTGTTTTTGCTAAGTAGAGCTTTACAACATCCAATACAGTGATGCCACTCTATTTTGCATTGTGCGCTGTTGGTTTTCAATGGCAGCCTTGCATCCTGAATCTCCAGCATTGTTTCTGCGAAACAATTGACTTGTGAGTAGGTGTAGTTTTCCAGTTTGGGTTCAGTGTCATAAGGTGTTTGTGCAACTGTCAGAGCCCTTTGTAGGCAGCTTGCACAATAAGGATTTAAGCAGCGTGTTTGTGCTTCAGAAGCATCGCTGATGCTCCATGAAATCATGCTCTGGAAACAGGTTTCTAATCAGCAGGCAGAGAAAAAAGGTGTTTTTTGATTAATGATGCTCCTTACAGCAAAATTAAATGTCAGTTTAATCATCTAGATTTCATCACTTTATCAACACGAAACAAATCATTATTATAATCAGCAAAGCCATTATTACCACAAGGGTTATTATAGTATTTATCAAAATCAGGTTCTAAGCAAAAATGAAGGTGATTGTAGTTTCTGATATATTTCAATCTGCTTCACTGCTTGGAGTATGAAGGGTAAATCTGGTTAAAGAGATTTGAGAAATCTTTAAGAAAGAGAAAATTTGGATTAAAAAAAAGTAATTAATTCTGTGCTTTCTTTCTTTTTTACCTTTTTAGTTTAAGAGAAACTTCAACATCCGTAGTCATAGCACTTACAAGCTATTTCTCACCTTTAAAAAAATGAGGAGTAGAAAGTGTGGTACAAAGAATTATGTAAAAGCAATAAATGCTTTGCGCATAGATTCATTCATGTTAACATGTTTGTGTGTGCCTATAGTTCACCCTGGAATTACTTAATGGATTAGCTATTTCTGTTAAAAACTTGCATTTAAAAGTGCATGTGGATCTGTATATGGTTATGTCTTTGCATTTATTTCAGTATTGTTAATGCTTAAAGATCTGTCGGTCAGTAAATAATGTCGAGTACAATAATGGAGAACAGCAACAAAAGTCTCACATCATTCAGAGTGAACTATAAAATCTAAAGTTGTATTATTATCATGTCTGTATATCTTTAGTAATATATTGTGTAGCTTGCAGTATTTCTGTGCTCTATTTTGTTATTTCAGTTTACAGTTCATTTACTCTGTGGTCTTGCAGTACAAGTTTCCCAGCCATAAATTTGCATGCTTCCTTGTCAGCAGTACTGAATGATTCCCATGATTGACTGTAGACACTGACCCCAGAGAATGCACATATCTTCCAGACAAAAGGAAAAAGTCATAAAATCCTGTAAGTGCTAATATTCCTCACATGTTTTTAGGATTTGAACACTTTGAACAGTCATTTGCATTACATTTGGGATCAGAAATTTCTGTAAATGAGGGGTACTGAAGGCTCATTTACCTCGGTGTGATGCACCAGCAGTTATGACTAATGATGTTTAGCATGGGAAGAAATCTGTTTGGTTTTATCCCACAGAGATGGTGCACACATGTGCATGTACAGGATTACATCACAAACCATTTCCTCTCTTTCTTGTGGGATTGCATTTTCTGTCTCCATGGTAAACCAGTAGGAGACCACGTTTCTGCATGACTTGTGCTTGGTGTGGCTTGTTGAGGAGAGGTGTGCTATTTTTTTATTTTAAGTGATCAGACCTACCATTATCCCCTGGTAGATGATAGAAAGCCCAGACTTGCACTGAAGGATGGACATATATAAAAAGATTTGGGACTGAACTCTTGACTAGCAGACACATAGCGCAATATGTTCTAACACAAAGTAAAGCAAGTATGGAAAAAATATTATTAAAACAGCAGTATAGATCTGATACAGCTTGAAACTGGTTTAGTGACATCAGAAAACTGCAATTAAAAAAAGGTTCTTTATTGGCATTGATGGTTTCAAAATCACCCTTTTGGAACCTGTATTTTAAAGTAAAGTTTGTACTTACAGATTCCAAATCCCAGTGAAAACGTTTTTAGACATCCCCACAGCAGGGATGTGCAGCAAAGGCAGCATTTTTTCTCTTTTGGTTGACCTCAGTGCCATCTTTTCACTGGTTTTATTGTTTCTATTTCCTTTGGTTGCAGTGTAGTGCATCCTACAGGAAAACCCTAGCAGAAGTTTAAGAAACACAGTGAAAGGTCAAAATTACCATAAGCTCTCTGTCATGGGGGCCAACTTTTGACAGGATGTTTGTTGATTAAAATATATTTACAAGTCTGTAACAGATAATAGCTAATTTTCATGAATTTTCATGCTCTTTCTACATAAACTCCATGCAGAGACACAAAACCCAAAATGTACTGTACTAATCGAAGCTGAACCTACTCAGGGGAGCTCAGTGAAGATGTACTCTATGAACAGCTTTGTCACTGTTGCTGAAAGAAGCAAATTATTCATCTATTTCCCTTGAGATACTGCAATTATAGTCTAACAGAAGAACTAACATTTTTAGCTCAGAGACAAGCATCAGTTCATTTTTCATTAGTTCGATAACATCACTAGAGATAAATCTTTTTTTTTTTTTTAGAGGGAATTTTTTTTTTGTTTTTTTCCCCCCCCAATGTTGACGTCCAGTAGATTCATAAATTACATTAAACACTCAATCGGAAATAATGGCATACATCAATATTTGCACATATATAAGCCTCCAAATGAAGATAATTCATTAATGAATTAGGTAAAAACAAATGTTTTTTTTTTACTAAACGTATCATTTTGTAATAGCGTCCAAGATATAGTGGTATGTTTTTTAAACATTAACATTTTGGTGCAAGAGGGTCTTGGTACTCAAGGACATTCTGATTATAATGCGGGATTAAAATTTAATTATATAGTAAACGATCACCAAATTTTAATGTAGGAGACTGTTATTTTAAATGTTGATCAGTATGTGTATATTTATTCATTTCAGTATTGTTGCTGACTTTGTTTTTCTAGATCTAAATAATGTGTCTAAACTGCCGATAATGTCTAAGGTAGTTAATCTGTCCAAGGTAGATGTAGTAGCCATTCTTTCTGTAGATTTTTTTGTTATTTTTTTATGGATGAAGTATATAAATTTGTCAGATAAACGTCTTTGGATGTTGTCAAGTCTTGCATGATGGTTTCTGCATTTTTAAGCTGCCGTTTTGAAAAAAGTTTGAGAACCCTGCATTCTGTTCCATTCCACTGCACCATGTAATTGTTTTTGAATGCAAGAACGTATCCTGTGTGAACAGCTCTCATTTTGTGCTTCCTGCTCCATGTCTGTGGCTGGACTGACTGCAGATTTGTGGAAGCATGTTTTGCGTTTATGTAGTACTACAAGCTTGAATTGCTCCGATAGCAGGGACTGGTTTTTTTCTGTTTTATCAAATTATTTTTGCTATAATTATACTGTATGAGCATGTTAAATGACCATGCAACATATAGCATATTATTTTAAACCATGCATTTCTTGTGCGACGCGGTTAACTAAAGATCAGCTCATTTAGGGCATTTCCAACTAAGTCTTGACATGTTGACACAATGACACATTCACCCCAGTTTAGAAAGAAAAAAAGTGTACATCAAGCACAAATTTTATCTGAAGCATTCTATATGTTCTATACAAGTCATCTTTTAAAGTTCTCTATTGATTTGCTCTGTTGTTTGGTTATATAACCATGTTACATAGCAGATGGAAAACAGCTCTGAGTTGCAGCTCACTCAATTTTTGTTATGTAATTTAAGGCCATTATAAATACATTTTCATCTCTTTACACATAATGATGTAATGTTATTCATAATCACGCACACAGATATCATTACGAGTGGTATTTTACCAGATGATTGCTGTAATTTTTTATCTATTTATGATGTGCAAGAATGCAGGTCTTCTTGAGTGCACAAGCCAGACAGTTAAGAGCCTGCGATACTTTCTATCTTGTTGTATCATTCTCTGTTCAGTTTTTCTTGTTTGACAGCAGCTGCCTCATCCTATTAACAATGCTGTTTGTTTAGGGTTGAAAACCCTCTTTGGTGGGAGATGCTGACAGATCATGTGGGCATTCAAAAAATGCTTATATTTCCCCTGGATTCTTATCAGTTGAAAAACACACCTCCTTTCTCATGCAAAGGGGAGTATCAAAGAGAGACCCTATTGTAGCAAATGCTACCAACATATAAGGCAAACCAACAGGGTTCCAGAGGAGGAGGTGGAGGAAGGCACCCCACTCTTCAGTTCAAGTTTATTTGTATAGTGCTTTTCACAATACAAATAGTTGCAAAGCAACTTTACAGCAAATTAAGTTTCTACAATATTTAGTGGTAGGTTATCAGTGGTGACTGTCGGTTAATGTACATATGGCAGAAATGTACGGAAAAATCAAGTAAAGACGTAATCAAACAGACGATGAACACTATTAACAGCAATTATTATATGAAGCAATCAAACTTATAGCAAAATGTGGTAGTTCTGTATGATGTTTCAGGGTTGGCATCATCTGAGGGGTTGGCATCAACTCTTCTCCGGTGTTCTGGATCCAGACTGAAGCTTGTGTAAATCCTAGTTACCCCGGGATGTCAATCCCGTGGCAAAAACAGAGAAACAAATAGAGACATAATTAGCGTAGCTGCTATTCCAACCAAGCAAAATTATTTGTTTAACCAAAGCTAAAGAATAATAATGTGCATTTCAGATATAACTGCAGTACAAGATTATGAAATGCATTATCTGAAAATGGCCAAAGAGGTGTCTTTAATCTAGATTTAAAAGGAGAGAGAGTGTCGAACCCCGAACGTATCAGGAAGGCGGTTTCCAGAGTTTGGGAGCAAATGCGTAAAAGCTCTACCTCATTAGGGACTTTGATCTAGGTACTACCAAAAAGTCCCGAGTTTGCGACCTTAGGAGCGGATGGATTTGTTAGCGTGGTTGAAGACTAGTGAGGTAAGGCAGAGAGCTAACCTTAAGGGCCTTATAGTGCAGTAATTATATTTGTAACTGATACGAACTTAATAGGTAGCCAGTGTAGATACTGTAAAATTGGGGTAATATGATCAAATTTTATTTGACCTGGTAAGGACTTTAGCCGCTGCATTTTGGACTACCTGTAACCTGTTTATTGAAGATGCAGGACAACCACCTAGTAGTGCAATAGTCCAGTCTTGAGGTCATGAATGCCTGAACTAGCTTTTCTGCATCAGAAACACGTAACATGTTAGTAGCTTGGCAATGTTTCTAAGATGGAAGAATGTTGTTTTTGTAACATGGGAAATATGATTTTCAAAAGACAAGTTTGCTATCTAATATAAAAACACCCAGATTTTTGACTGTTAGAGGAAGTAACAGTACATCTGTCTATGCAAATTGTAATCTGCGAGATTCTGTGTACTGTTTTTTGGTCCAATAAATAACATCTCTGTCTTATCCAAATTTAATAGGAGAAAATTATTGGTCATCCAATCATTTACATTTTTAACACACTCTGTTAGCTTAGATATTTTAGAAGTTTCATCTGGTCTTGAGATATATAGATGAGTATCATCAGCATAACATTGGAAAACTAATCCTGTATTTTCTAATAATATTACCAAGGGGCAACATGTATATTGAAAATAGCAGAGGACCTAGGACAGATCCTTGTGGCACTCCATATTTTACTGGTGATAATTGAGATGACTCCCCATTTAAATGAACAAAATGGTAGCGATCGGACAGGTAGGATCTAAACCATCTTAAAGCCTGCCCTTGAATACCTGTATAGTTATGTAATCGATCTAGGAGTATGTCATGATCTATAGTCGAACGCAGCACTAAGATCAAGTAAAACAAGCAATGAGACACAGCCTTGGTCTGACGCAAGACGCAAGTCATTTGTAATTTTAACAAGTGCAGTTTCTTTGCTATGGTGGGGCCTGAAACCTGACTGAAATTCTTCATAGAGATCATTTTTTTTGCAGGAAGGAGCACAATTGAGCAGACACAACTTTTTCTAAAATTTTAGACATAAAAGGAAGATTTGAAATTGGTCTGTAATTTGCCAGTTCACTAGGATCTAGTTGTGGTTTCTTAATAAGAGGCTTAATAACCGCCAGCTTGAATGGTTTTGGGATGTGACCGAAAGACAACGACGAGTTAATAATATTGAAAAGTGGTTCTTCTGCTACTGGTAACAACTCTTTTTAGTTCCACTCCATTCTTCTGCTGCCTCTGTTTGTTTGTTTGATTGCTTTCTGTTTATTTGCTTTTGAAATCCAAGGATGTACAGCTTTAAGTCAGTTGTCATGATGTATGCTCCAGTTGCTCTCTAAAGTGAACTTCTATTTAGGCTGATACATTGGATTCCAGATCTTCTGAAGAGTTGTGCAAATGACACAGGGAACAAGTAAAATATACATTTTTTTTTATTCATCTCAACTGACATTAGGAATTGTTACTGTTAGAGCTGCATGATTAAATGAAATAAAAGCAAAACAGCGTTTTATCAGTCGCTGAGATTTAATCAAATATATATCTGTGCTGTTTTTTTTATAATTTTTTTTACACATACGAGAGGCTTATTATCCAGAGGTGTTTGCATCCTCTTTGGGGTGCTTTAACGTGCATTTGACAATGCAACCTGCGCCAACAGTCTTCCCATGCTTTTAATGAGAAGCACGAATCAACAAAAGAGTAGATTTAAGGGCTCCCTGCTTTTTAAAGTCAAAATAAATTTGTGTTGGTTTAATGCTTGAAAATGAAATAATTCAGTCATAAATATTAGTATTGTAATTTTGCAGTTGAAATGTAAAACAAATTGAAATATAGATATAAATATAGATTGAAATATTACAAGAACACTTATTTTATTATTATTAGTAAGTAGTAGTAGTAGTAGTAGTAGTAGTACAGTAGTAAGTTCAGAATTGTTCAGCCCTACCCCCACCAGAATAGAATGGCGTGGAATAGAATTTGGTAGATATACTCTGTATCAATTCTCAAACATCTCATTTTCCTTTAAAACCCTCAGTTTTGTTAGACCAAGAAAGCTGTAGAAAGGATGGGTGCCATTTTCTGTTCAAATGTGTCTTTATTTTCTCCTGTTTTAGTTTAGAAACTGAGTCAGGGCAGATTTCTGTTTGTTTGTATTTGCTTTCAAATCAGGTTGGTTAGTTTTTTCCTCTCCCCTTTAAGTAGATGATGTTATGTTTGTAACGTTGGCCATTCCCTCTCCTGAAGTCTTGTTGTTGCTCCTCTAATTTTGTTTTCATTAGTTAATAAATATTATTTGACTTGGAAAAACTGACTGTTGTGGGACTGGGAGAAGAAAACTCCACAATCATTTATTACTCCTCAACTGTGGAATAGGGAGTAACAGTCTAGGCTTAAATCTCCAATGGGCTGCTTGTTCTTATGTGTTTTTCAACAAATTTTGGTGCTTGTAATTTATGGGTTTGACAGCTCAAAATTTGTAAGTTCTCTTGCTCTCACATTGGCCCCTCTCTTCTACCAGCAAAACACATTTACTGTAGTTATCCTGGCAAATGCTGAGAGCTTGCAGTTGGAAGTCTGGGTTTTATTAGGTTATGTCCAAGACATGTGCCTAGCTAAGACTCAATCAGACCATCACTACCACCATCTAGTACTATTTATCCTTTAACTCCTGACACTCCCATTCCTTAGTAGTTTGTGAAACTGTCAGCCTATTCTAAAGACTTTCATACAGCAGTTATTTCTGGTCATTTGATTGACAGAGGCACTATTTTTCTGAAGCTCCTTTGAAAGAATATGTACTGTGAAAACATTGCAATTCAAGCACTGCATTCAAATGAATCCTTTTTCAAATAATATGTATATGCACACTACTGTTCAAAGGTTTGGGACAGGATTTTGTATGTGTTTTGTAAATATTACTGAAAGAAGTCTCTTATATTCACCATTTTGCTCAAAAAGTTAAAAAAGTAATATTGTAAAATATTGCAATTTAAATGTATTTAAAATTTTTAATATTTAAAAAAAATGTGATTGTGATTATTGTTTCAATGTTAACAGTTTAATTTCATTTAATTTCATGATTCTTTCATGAATAGAAAGTTCATAAGAATAGCATTATGTGAATGGACTGAGTGGCTCGTGTGGAAGTCTAAAGCCAGCGATGTATGGTGTGATTGAGAAATAAGAAGTTGGAAGTGCGGAATGACTGAAGATATCAACTTTCCGTTTGCACTTTTGACTGTACTATTAAAATGCTTTTGGTGAGTAAATGACCAAGTGAAACCTAGAATGTAAAGTACCTGACATGTCTTGTAATTGCATTCCTCTTAAAGTCCAAAACACTGCTGTGTGTTTTTCCTTTCTCTATAGCTTAGATGTTTAATGCATATTTTTTTCAGTATTCAGTGTACAAACTAGTCTATGAAGCTACAAGCTTCTCATAACAAAGTAGTTACATCACTGTCAATCTGCCATTTCAAGTGTTAGCTAAACTAGAAAAATAGCTAACTACACTGAACCGTTTTAAGGAGATATCTTTTTAAATACACATCAGATGATAAAATTAAATTTTGCAATCAGATCAATATTTATCACAAAACAAAACAATGGGAATTTCTAAAGGAATTTCAACATTTCTAAAGTCTGTTGTATTACAGTATGTGTCTGATTAGTATTGGTTTAATATGATACCCATATTTAATGTTCATTTGTTGATATACATGAAAATTGATCAGTGAGTTGATCACTGAGCAAGCTAGTCAAAGTTTTCGGGATAAATCAGGAGATCACGGGTAGGTGAGCTTGACCAAACCCTGGTTAGCGTTAAACTCTGCAGGACAACGGCCCTCCAGGACCGGGTTTGAGAGTCTGATCTAGATAAATAGTTTTTCACTGACTCTTGGCAGATGGTCTCTGGGCAGACGGGAAGCTGCGTGACTAATTCTTGTTTTTTTATAACCCCTCGCGTCGTCTATATAAAGACAATGGAAGGAAACAAGGCAGATGAAATTTGGTTCATAGAGCTCTCCTTTCTTATAAGAATGACTGCTAATATATGTCAATACACTGGATAGGGGCGACTAGGACTAGTGGCAGTCGGGACCTTTAATTGACTGCATTGACCTATTGTTTCGTAGAGA
Organism: Sinocyclocheilus anophthalmus; assembly: GCA_018155175.1. Classification (NCBI taxonomy): domain Eukaryota; kingdom Metazoa; phylum Chordata; class Actinopteri; order Cypriniformes; family Cyprinidae; genus Sinocyclocheilus; species Sinocyclocheilus anophthalmus. The sequence continues at coordinate 73,336 of JADLZN010005445.1, forward strand.
TGGGAGATGCCTTCGCTGTTAATGGGATACATAGATCAATATGTGACCTGGACACAAACAGTCATAAGGTCAATTTTTTTTTCCCCCGAAAATTGAGTGTATACATCTCTAAAACTGGAATAATAAGCTTTCCATTGATGTATGGTTTGTTAGGATAGGACAATATTTGGCTGAGATACAAATATTTGAAAATCTGGAATCTGTTGGTGCAAAAAAATCAAAATACTGAGAAAAGTGAGAAATTTAAAGTTGTCCAAATGAAGTTCTTAGCAATATTACTAATCAAAAATTAAGTTTTAAAATACTGTATTTACAGTATGAAATTTATAAAATATCTTCATGGAACAAGATCTTTAATTAATATCCTAATCATTTTTGGCATAAAATAAAAATCTATAAATTTGACCCATACAATGTATTTTTGACTGTTGCTACAAATATACCCCAGCGACTTACGACTGGTTTTGTGGTCCAGGGTCACAATTACCTTATGGTTGGTGATTCCCAACCAAAGTTTTATGTTTTATTTTAGACTTGATAAAACTTTGCGGCAGAGGATAATCCAAATATAGCATGTTTTGCTACTGCATTACTTTTGGTTATAATGTAATGTAATGTAATATAATATAATAAAAAATTACTCGCTGTAATATAAACTCAGCAAAAGAGGAAATGTCCCCTTTTTAGAATGTTGTAGTTAAAGACAAAGCTTTAAATAAAAGCTTGAGTACAAGCTATGAAAACTCAAAATAAATCAAATAAATTAATTAATACAAAATGTGTTGATAATCCAAAGTGACTCTTAGTATAATATCAAACTTTCCTACTTTTCTGTTTTGGTGTCGATAAAGCGGTATTTAAGCTTTGCTGTGGGGTTACCAGAGAACTGCTGCTCTAGTTGTTAAATGTTAAGCTGTGTTTAGGCCCTTGGTGAAATAGGAACTTTAAGACGTACAATAAATGGGACGTGTAAAGCATAGCAACATCTTTGCAAGTCACCACCCAAAGTGGTTAATTTCATATGATAAACCAGAAAAAAGGTTTCAGAAAGCTGCAGTAATTACTCAACACAAGCTGAATGTTATGATCTATTATATCCATTTAAATGGTCATTCCTTATAGCAAATATCATAGCTCTCTAGAGTAGCTCTTTGGCTTTAACCTGTAATAGTGGGATTACTGTCACTTCATCATTCTTAACTCAAGCATTGCCTCCTCAGAGTGCTGCTGCCAAGACGAGGGTCAGTGACGCCACGTTGTAATGGGAGGACTGAAATTTATAGCTGAATGAATTGCCGCTGTGGCATTATTCCGACACACCACACTTCCTTCAGCACCACCCAACTGCAGATCTCCACTGCCTGACGCCCCTTTCCCCCAGGCCATGGAGTTCTTCTGTTGTTTTCCACAGTGTTAAACATTCAGACCTGACCGGACTAATGAGCATGTTCATCAGGAGTGCTGTTTTTCATCAAATCTGTGTTTGGGGCAAACAGTTGGTTTCATTGCTCTTTCACAGAGCTGTAGTGGCATTAGTTCACATTATCTGCATCAGACTGAGATATACTTGCGCAAGCTCATCATTGCATGCCTCACTGTCATCAAGTCTTCAAGTTACCATAGCTACAAACACACTGCAACCAAATACAGTTGTCACTATATGAGTCCTGAGTTCTGTTGTGTCCACACAGTTTGCTGTGCTGTAGTTCATGAGTGACAGTTGCATTCTAACCCAACTCACTTTTCAACCATGATTTTACTTTAAATTTGCAAACTCTTATGCAGTACTAATAACAAGTGGCAGATGGAATGAGATCAATTCTATTTAAAATAAATCTTAGTAAAACAGTTTTTTTCTCCAAATGTACGTATGATCAAACCACCGTCATACCAAACTCTTTTTACTGTACTCCACTGTTTTTATTGTAAATAGACAATGTGTATTATTCAGAGATATGTCTTGTAATAGTCTTAAATATCTTGCAAGTTTTTATTAATTTTATGGCTTTTATTATTCACTTTGTTCTTGACTTTGTTCATTTTGTTCTTGACTTTGTCAGCCTGGCTACTGACATGGTATTTAAAAAACAAATCTCTCTCTCTATATAATAACTTTAAATCGAAATTATAGCTCGTCCAAAGTTCCAGTAAATTTGTTTTTCAAAAAATTGGCAGACATGCCAGTTTCTGGTAGCTAGTATTTCTGTCATCAAAAATAACTAATTCCGATACTTAATCTATGTATATAGGTGGTATAGAAATATTGACTATCACTGATAAATTATAAATTATAATAATAAAGTATATTTATAAAGTATCACTGATTAAATATGGACTTTCACCATTATAATAATAACAACAACATTTATATATAACATTTATTGGTTACATTCCATATTTTATTTTACACTTATTACCTCTGTGTTATAATACCTAAAGTTAATCTTTAAAAACACTAGTTTAATAACACTTATCTTTAGCAAATCTCAAAAGGAATATCATTTTTTTTGTGCAGGTCACATTATGTGATGTCTAAATTAAATTTGTATATCTTAAAAACCAAATAATATAGAATTTTAACATTTATTAGGTAAATGATTCCCATAAATGGGGCTCCCACATTTGAAATGCAGTTGTCACTTTTGAATCTTTGCAGTGTGTTCATGGCTCATGAGATGTGGTCTAATTCCAGTTCGTCATCAGATCGCGAGTGTTTGACAGTGACTGATTGTGTCCTTACAGCAAGTGAATCAAAAAAGATTTCAAGGCATGTAATACCTTGTCATATGGATCTCATTATTTGGCTACTGTAGGTGTCACTGCTGTCTGAAATCATTGGAGAGCTTTGTAACTTGCCTTGATTTTCCAAAGTGATGACATCTGGAACTTTTGATAAATGGTGACTAAAATGAGAATAAGATTAATTTTGCCGGTTAAGTGAATCATTACAAAATCAGCACTTTTAGCTCTAGTGGCATGTCATCTGTCTCATACAGTGGCACTCTTAGTGTGAAAGTCTTTTTTGCTTTGCTGTGCATGTTCTGTTTTATTGTTGTAGCATGTGCGGCCAAACGGTGTAATTCTTGGCTGAGGTTAGATATTGTGCTTTCAAAGCTGGAACCGCAACAGTGACATTTACAGAGATTAATCTAATTGGACTGGATATGATGAGCAGAATTAAAATAAAGGTCAGCGTGGTGCATTGACAAAACAGTGGGATTTACAGTCAAGTGGCTTCTCTTCTTTCTGTCAAAACTGAAGCTTTGTCATCAAAATGACATAACTAAAAGCTTACTCGAGACAAAGGTAATGTTTACATAATTTGCATAATTCAGACTGTTACATAAATTGTTTGCCATGCTTTGATGTAAGGTAAAGACAATAACAATTTTAAACAACAGTATGAACAATACAACTGAAATCTCATGAATTTTTCTGACCATGTTTTAACTGTAGGGTTATGTTTGAAACCAAATTAAGATACTGTTGTGTGCAAAAATGTATGAGATCTCTAGTAAAATCCTTATTTTAAATTAAAAAGTACATTTTAAAAATATTACAAATTATTGTAGTTGCACTTTTATGTATATTTTATGTATTATGTTATGCAATCAAGCATAACAGACATGATCCAAAGGCCATCTTGTGATTGAGTTGGATAATTAAATTATGCAGAATATAAATATTTTTTGTTGTTCCTTTTCTTTTAAACTTTTATTACCAGGAGTAGATGCTGAAAAATGGCCTCAGACTTTTGGACCTCACTGTATGTAACTGTTTAGAGCAATTGTTCATGTAGGCAGTGCAAAAAAAAAAATTTCTAGACATTTTAAACTAAACCCACGTGTGTCCCACCATGAGGCTTCAAGTGTTTTTAGAGGCCAGGTTAGTCATTGCTGCTGTGATTCATCCTCTTCACAATGCATCACATGCGCTAACCCTCCTGATGCATAATAAGACCAAGGCTGCACAGCAGCATTAATTCATTCTCAAATGGACTTGAACACCCACTGAGGGAAATTTTCACAGGTTCAGTGCCAAAACAGTATATTTTTTGTATGTTTTATTTTGGAGAAATAACTTATTTTTTTTCACTTGTTTGCTGTTCAGATCTGTTTAAATATGTACATCATTTAACAATATTTTGAACTCTGTTTTCTGAAAGATTGGTTGTCTGGACTCCAAGATGTGATGCCATTCAAAAACAGCCTGGGACCTATTGGGGATAGTGGGGTAAACCGCGTTCACCCCTTTATCCAGCAGACTTTAAAGAGTTTTCTAAAATTTCACAGAATGCATTTGAGAAAATTTTGAAAAATAGTTAATTAAAATATTAATTTGTAATTTTTCATGAGAGATAACATTTTAAGGCAAAGCAAATGTGTTAAAAAAATATATATTATCCTTTTTTTTCTTGCCAAGAGGACAATTTAAAAAGATAGTCCACCAAAAACAAAAACAAACATAGAAAGTATTTTGAAGTGTGCTGGTAATCAAACAGATTTTGTGCCCATTTAAAATGTATAATATTAGCAGTTTTACTAGAGATCTCAGACTTTTTGGACCTGAAATAACCCTACAGTCAAAACATGACGAGAAAATAATTTACGTTTTGTATGAAAGAAAAAAAAAAAACCACAAAATATGTTTTCATGATCAACAGAAAAAAGAAAGTCATACAGTTTTGGAATGAAATGAAGGCGAGTAAATGATGATTTTTTTTATTTTTCAATTGAAGACAGTTGACCCTATTCCCTCCCGGCATTCACTATTTTCGATCTGGCTGTTATCCTACACGTAGCCTTGGAAATTCAACTGGCCAAAACAGTGATTTCCAGCAACAATTCTGGGAAACGTTTTAGTTGTTAGTTGCTAGGTAGCAACTGTTCTGGGAAAATTGTTCTTACTCACAAGGGGACTTGTTTGAGTTTTAATGGTCTTGTTCCATTTATGATTTTTGGAAAGAATTCAGACAGACATGCATACATTCCCACTACAGAGACAATGAATGAGATGATGATGATCAGGGAACCACAGCAATATTAGAAGAAACAACCTTGTAAAGAAATGATTTTCTCAAGGGAGCATGAGGTTTACTAAATTTGTTTAAATTACTTCCCTCTGGGATGAATGTTTAGACAGCGGTGCGCTTTGCTCATTGCTCAACTCTGGAGAATTTGATGATACTGTCACGCATAATTCATCCTCAAAACCCTTTTAGTTAAACCTCATTATAAATGTTTGCATTCTGCTTACCAGATATAGTTTATCAAAATATGACCAGGCAATGAGTCCCATTGGATTTGCTTTATTTGAACTTGCTTGTTGCAAGAATATCTTGCTATATGCTAAATAAATAAATGTTTGTAAAATAAATAAATACTTTTTTTTTTAGTAAATAAACTACATCTTTATATCTTCAGTTTGGTTTGAGATGATTTCTGAAAACCTCAATCATCACAAGTGAGTAGAAAACATCCTTGCTGGTGAATTTTACACAATCACAGGAAACCTTCGATGCATTTTCCTTTAGATTGAACTGGACAGACGTTTCCTCTTTTTTTGGCTCTCCTTAGTATGAAAGCATCTTAAGACATTTGAAAACAAATGATCCCTCCATACAATACCATGGCAAATACTTTCACAATGTCTGTACCATTTCATTAGTAGGGCTTGCTAATGTGTGTTAGGTTTGTTTTGTCTTTACCAAAAATGTGCGTATGCAAGTCCCAGGGTATGATCAATTAAGGATGTACTCATACTAGGCGAACTGAAGCACATTTTTTTGACTAGTGTGATGGCTTACTTGAAGAGGTGACTTGGGCACAGTGTGATCATTAACCATGCCGGAGCAAGGAACAGCTACTACTTTTGTTTGCACTAGTGTCATCTTTAACAAACATCTTCTGTTACTACAGTATACCTTTATTAAATTTTTTGAGTATATTCATATAACGGGTCTGGTTCTCACATTATTGGTGTACAATCGCGTTCAGAGCCTCAGAGTCAGTACAAGGCAACTTGGCCAAATGTAAGTACACCCTAAGTGGAATGGGTTGGCATTAAGTTCATTAGGCACCACTGAAATAACAATCCTTCTATTCAAGGAAGTGAGACGTCCAACACAATGCATTAAGGTTGGCAACATGTCACTCAAAAAATTAAATCGTCTGTCGATACTATTTGTGCATTACATTTAACAGTATCTCAGCAGATGCTTGCTTACCAAGAAAATGGTAGTGCGCGATAGTATTTTTTCCCATTTATTTTCTACATAGATATATAAAAGCCATAAACAAATCAACCAAACATTCATTTGAAGCAAATGAGTATTTGAAAATCTCAGGTACAAAACTGTATATTTAATTATTTTTATGGGGGAATAAAATATTCTTTCTATGAAGCATTGAGAATGATGTAATTGTATCAGAAACTGAAGCACAATAACTAATGACTATCATAAGTATAATGTGCGAAATATCTAACCTTTTATTGTAAAATATTTGATATGATTTTTTTCTAAAGTTTTATAAGTAGTACATTTCTTCAATTCAGTTGCTCTTTGCTCACAGGAGTCACAAACTGCCTTTTTTATTATTCTGTACTGTTCTCTGAGGTCCCCTTGTAATGTAATCCAGATTTTTACATCAAAAAACAATTTAGAAGCAATAGGCTATTTTCTGTCTTGTTTTTGACTCCTCTCATTGGAACGCTCTGTTTGAATAGGCGTGGCGGATTGTAGACTCAGAAGTAAACGCCCACTGCTATGATTGGCTAATAGTTGTGTATGTTTGACAGCCTACATCCTTCATAGATGGACGCTGCTGTGATTTAGGTTAAGAATGCATAAATACTCAGTACATATCAAACCATCTGTAATAACAGACAAAGCAATAGAGACCACATAATAAAAACAATTACTCACACTTGTGTTGCGACATTACTGTCAGATCCAATATAGTCGGCACAGTGTTGTCTTTTAGTTTCAATCTTTCTGAAAATCCCGTGTTGAATTGTGCCTTGTTTGTAAACAAATCCGTGGTAAAAATGAAGTGAACAAAGGACCAAGTTCTTACTGACGTGGTCTGGATCTTCATTAAAAATAAAGTTCATCGACTCTTTCCCAATGTTGGGGTCAGAGGAAAGGCAATGCAAACACTGTGTTGTTCCGCAACTTGCACTGAACAGCGTCTTGTTGTCTTTGGAGCATCTTTATCGTTTGATTTCTGCATAGACCTGCATTTGCCGCTCTCATTATTTACACTATGTGCGTGAATTGGTGGGTGGGGCTAAACAGGCAGCGACGTAGAATCGATGGGTGGGGCTAAAGAGGCATTGAAAGCATAAAAAATTCCCGTTTCCACCATGATGGCAATAATTAAGTTCCAATCAACAGGAGATGTTACAAATCTCCCTGGAAGAGGACGTGTGTCTATATTGTCTTAATGCACAGCGAAAAGGTTAGTTTGAGCTGGAGAATTGCAGAAATTAATTGAGTCTTGGGGTCAAAAAAGCCTCTAATCTAAAAGCTCTCAAGGTTTTAAATGAAGGTTGCAAAACATAGTGAATAAAAAGGGGCCAATAATTGTGACCAATGTGTACTGGACAAAAATTATTTCATTATGACATTTCCCCCCAATTTCAATTGTTTTACTTCAATGAAAGGTTAGATTTTGTGCATTTAAAAAAAAAAAAGAAAAATCAAAAGGATTAACAATGCATATTTATTTTCACAGCCTTGTTTCCTTATATTTACCAGGGGTGTCAATAATTCTGACCTTGACTGTCTACAGAAAAGAGGTCGTTTTGAAGTCAAATCTGAAGTAGACCAAAGCACTAACAAATGCAAATGTGGTACTGCTGAGCCCAAACTGGGAATTCAGGGACTGTGGGTCACTTTGGGCCACTCTAGGCCTCTTTTCAGTTTTAAAAATAAAATTTAGAAATTGTTTTGAGTCCTCCTGGGCACAGGTTTTCCCAGCCTTGACCCTACTAGAGGCCCAGCTGATACTATCATTACGAGAATTATAGATCAGGTCACAAGTCATTAAAAATAAGTGGATTCAAGGATTCGTGTACTAATCTAGAGCACATTTTAGTTTTCTGTTTCATTCACAATGTAAGAGGAGAGAGAGCAAGAGAGCGAGAGAGCACTCAAATGTGCTTGACAGCTCTCCAGCTCTCAGTTATGCAAGGATCCCCACAGGCATCCCATTTCTCGCCTCAGCATCCAGACACTGATGTGCATTAGGGTCTGAGCAACTAGAGACTACGGCTTAGTTCAGACAAGCAGCAAAAAAATCTGATTGCTTTGGCTAATCCGACTCACATCCATTTAGTTGTTCCTAGTCTAGTGATTTGTGACTAAGTCGTTTTCTGAACCAGTTCTTCTGAATGATTCACATGAGATGATTAGCAAAGCATTTGAAAATCACTCCACTTTAGAAATTTGGATACAAAACATAATATTATCATGGTAACCATATTTTCCACCGAAGTCAGTCCAGTTATTGTTGTATTAAAACTGTGGTGGAGTAAGCTACACTGTATTATATATATTTTTTTTATTTACTTATTTTTGGTGGAAATTAATGGTTATGGAATTTTTTTACAAGGAGGCTGACTAGGAGGATCTATTGGAGGGACTATGGTGACACTTTTGAATGATAATTCACATGAATCTGGGGTATGTTTATTTTGAACCTTCTCTTTTGAATGATTCACATGAACTGTTTCACCAAGTGTGCGGGTAGTCTCCGCCGACTGTGTGTGTGTGTGTGTTGTGTGTGTATAATTCTATATATATATTACACTACATCCACACACACACACACACTGTATTTTGATACGTTTGGAAACATCACATCACAGTTTGTAAGTTTTATAATCTAATCGAAAAACTGATTATCAGCTATATACAGTGGGTACGGAAAGTATTCAGACCCCCTTAAATTTTTCACTCTTTGTTATATTGCAGCCATTTGCTAAAATCATTTTAATTTTTTTTCCTCATTAATGTACACACAGCACCCCATTTGGACAGAAAAACACAGAATTGTTTTGACATTTTTGCAGATTTATTAAAAAAGAAAAACTGAAATATCACATGGTCCTAAGTATTCAGACCCTTTGCTCAGTATTTAGTAGAAGCACCCTTTTGATCTAATACAGCCATGAGTCTTTTTGGGAAAGATGCAACAAGTTTTTCACACCTGGATTTGGGGATCCTCTGCCATTCCTCCTTGCAGATCCTCTCCAGTTCTGTCAGGTTGGATGGTAAACGTTGGTGGACAGCCATTTTTAGGTCTCTCCAGAGATGCTTAATTGGGTTTAAGTCAGGGCTCTGGTTTGGCCATTCAAGAACAGTCACAGAGTTTTTGTGAAGCAACTCCTTCGTTATTTTAGGTGTGTGCTTAGGGTTATTGTCTTGTTGGAAGGTAATCCTTCGGCCCAGTCTGAGTTCCTGAGCACTCTGGAGAAGGTTTTTTCGTCCAGGATATCCCTGTACTTTGAATTCATCTTTCCCTCGATTGCAACAGTCGTCCTGTCCCTGCAGCTGAAAACAACCCCCACAGCATCTGCTGCCTCCACCATGCTTCGCTGTTGGGACTGTATTGGACAGGTGATGATCAGTGCCTGGTTTTCTCCACACATACCGCTTTGAATTAAGGCCAAAAAGTTCTATCTTGGTCTCATCAGACCAGAGAATCTTATTATTTCTCACCATCTTGGAGTCCTTCAGGTGTTTTTTAGCAAACTCCATGCAGGCTTTCATGTGTCTTGCACTGAGGAGAGGCTTCCGTCGGGCCACTCTGCCATAAAGCCCCGACTGGTGGAGGGCTGCAGTGATGGTTGACTTTCTACAACTTTCTCCTGACTGCATCTCTGGAGCTCAACAGTGATCTTTGGGTTCTTCTTTCCTCTCTCACCAAGGCCTCTTCTCCCCCGATAGCTCAGTTTGGCCAGATGGCCAGCTCTAGGAAGGGTTCTGGTCATCTCAAACGTCTTCCATTTAAGGATTATGGAGGCCACTGTGCTCTTAGGAACCTTAAGTGCAGCAGAAATTTTTTTGTAACCTTGGCCAGATCTGTGCCTTGCCACAATTCTGTCTCTGAGCTCTTCAGGCAGTTCCTTTGACCTCATGATTCTCATTTGCTCTGACAGCACTGTGAGCTGTAAGGTCTTATATAGACAGGGGTGTGGCTTTCCTAATCAAGTCCAATAGTATAATCAAACACAGCTGGACTCAAATGAAGGTGTAGAACCATCTCAAGGATGATCAGAAGAAATGGACAGCACCTGAGTTAAATATATGAGTGTCACAGCAAAGGGTCTGAATACTTAGGACCATGTGATATTTCAGTTTTTCTTTTTTAATAAATCTGCAAAAATGTCAACAATTCTGTGTTTTTCTGTCAATATGGGGTGCTGTGTGTACATTAATGAGGAAAAAAATTAACTTAAATGATTTTAGCAAATGGCTGCAATATAACAAAGAGTGAAAAATTTAAGGGGGTCTGAATACTTTCCGTACCCACTGTATATTAAAAATATATGTAAAATGTCGAGCTGAGGCTACTGAGACACTTTTTAATAATTCAAATGAATCTGGGATTTGTTGTTTCTGGTTTTACTAGTTCATTGATTCATTATAAAGAATCGATTAGTTAATCTTTCCAATGTCAGTCTGAGTATAATTCTTTTCTCTTATTTTTAGGATTTGGCATAACATTATAGTGCAGTAGTATCCCCATTATCCTTTTTTTTTTCTTCTCTCGCATTCGTAAATCACATAGTGATCAACATAGCATATACATGTGTAAATTGTGCAGTAATGCTTTTGCTGTTTATGTTGTCTGAAGGATGATGAGAAGAGATAACGTTTCAGTTTTCAATCCTCTCAATGGCAGCTTCTCTCATGTCTCTTGCTGTCACTTATTTAATTACTATGGCAACCAGTGTTGATAAATGGGATATTTACCACACTATCTGAAGAAATGCATTCGATTTTATCACTAGCATAATGACAGTGTGGGCAATCAGTCCTAAAGATCTGATTTGATCAGATTTACATGCATTATGAACAAGCAATAACAGATCATTTCAAGGTGCTTATGAATAGACTGTCTGTGCTAGTAATGTCCATTTTAATGGATTTGAATGCAGGAAGCATTAGCATGAATTCCTCTCAGTGGGCAGTTGACAGGTTTATTTTAGAGTCAGTGAGGACACATTAATGTAGCTCATGCTGCTCTCAAGGACCTTAAAGAAGACTGTTCTTCCTGTGTCTGATTCTCATCAGCCTTTTAAATGCATGAGGGCATAATAATGCACCTCCTGCACAAAGGCTTCAGCAGCCACACTGAATCACACATATGAGAGAAGCTCTGGTTACATGTCCCGGCTTTATCCAGGGATTCTCACTTCCCGTTAGAGAGTGTCAGAAACGATACACCTGTCTCCATGCGGGGTCTAACCCCAGCAATCGTCACCAGGCTTGCTGGCTGACGTATGTTGGCACCAGTGATGGAACAACTATCCATGTAAATCTGACATCTGAATGATCCCATTTCTGCATTACCATTCATGTACAGGTGCATCTCAATAAATTAGAATGTCATGGAAAAGTTCATTTATTTCAGTAATTCAACTCAAATTGGGAAACTCGTGTATTAAATAAATGCAGTGAATACAGACTGAAGTAGTTTAAGTCTTTGGTTCTTTTAATTGTGATGATTTTGGCTCACATTTAACAAAAAACCACAAAAATCTCAACAAATTAGAATACTTTAAGACCAATAAAATTTTTGTTTTTGTTTTAGTGAATTGTTGGCCTTCTGGAAAGTATGTTCATTTACTGTACATGTACTCAATACTTGGTAGGGGCTCTCCTTTTGCTTTAATTACTGCCTCAATTCGGCGTGGCATGGATGTGATCAGTTTGTGGCACTGCTGCGGTGGTGTGGAAGCCCAGGTTTCTTTGACAGTGGTTTTCAGCTCATCTGCATTTTTTGGTCTGTTGTTTCTCAGATTTCATAGATTCTCTATGGGGTTCAGGTCGGTGAGTTTGCTGGCCAGTCAAGCACACCACCACCCTGGTCATTTAAACCAACTTTTGGTGCTTTTGGCAGTGTGGGCAAGGTGCCAAATCCTGCTGGAAAATGATATCAGCATCTTCAAAAAGCTGGTCAGGCAGAAGGAAGCATGAAGTGCTCCAAAATGTCATGGTAAACGGGTGCAGTGACGTTGGTATTCAAAAAACACAATGGACCAACACCATCAGCTGACATTTCACCCCAGATCATCACAGACTGTGGAAACTTAACATTGGACTTCAAGCATCTTGGGCTATGAACTTCTCCACCCTTCCTCCATACTCTAGGACCTTGGTTTCCAATGAAATACAAAACTTGCTCTCATCAAAGAGGACTTTGGACCACTGGGCAAAAAGTCCAGTTCTTCTTCTCCTTAGCCCAAGTAATACGCCTCTGACGTTTTCTGTGGTTCAGGAGTGGCTTGACAAGAGGAATACAACAACTGTAGCCTAATTCCTTGACATGTCTGTGTGTGGTTGCTCTTGATGCCTTTGACCCCAGCCTCAGTCCATTCCTTGTGAGTTCACTCAAATTCTTGAATCGATTTTGCTTGATAATTCTCATAAGGCTGCGGTTCTCTTAGTTGGTTGTGCATCTTTTTCTTCCAACCTTTTTCCTTCCACTCAACTTTCTGTAAGCATGCTTGGATACAGCACTCTGTGAACAGCTAGCTTCTTTGGCAATGAATGTTTGTGCTTACCCTCCTTGTGAAGGGTGTCAATGATTGTCTTCTGGACAACTGTCATATCAGCAGACTTCCCCATGATTGTGTAGCCTAGTGAACCAAACTGAAAGACCATTTTGAAGGCTCAGGAAACCTTTGCAGGTGTTTTGAGTTGATTAGCTGATTGGCATGTCACCATTTTCTAATTTGTTGAGATAGTGAATTGGGTGGGTTTTTGTTAAATGTGAGCCAAATCATCACAATTAAAAGAATCAAAGATTTAAACTACTTCAGTCTGTGTGCAGTTTGAATTTATTTAATACACGAGTTTCTGAAATAAATGAACTTTTCCACGACATTCTAATTTATTGAGATGCACCTGTATAACTGTGTTTGGTCTCAATTACTATTTTTGATAATCGCTATTTTGCTAAATATAATTTTTGTGAGATTTATGCACATTACATTTACATTTAGTTATTTAGCAGACACTTTTATTCAAAGCAACTATATACTGTATACACTCATGTGAAAAAGTTAGGACACCCTAATGAATTCCATGGTTTTCCTTATCAGGACATCATAAAAAAAATATCTGCTTCTTTCCAGGTCTTAAAATTTAGAAAATAAAACAACAACACATGACAAACAAAAATAAAACATGACAAACAAAAATAAAACCAAAATGGAAAAGCCATGGGTGACACCCTTAAGTCACTGCTAATCAAATGCCTTTGATTAACTGATCATCAGCAAGTGTGAGCACCTCTATTTTGGCAGTTTGCTGGTCTGAAGCCTTCAGGTGTGTGTTAACACAATGCCAAGGAGGTAAGGAATCAGCAATAATCTTAAGAGAAGCAATCGTTGCTGCCATCAATCTGGGAAGAGTTCTACAGCCATTTCCCAACAATTTGAAGTCCATAATTTTACAGTGAGGACGTTTATTCACAAGTGGAAGACATTCAAAACAGACACCAATCCTCCCAGGAGTGGACATCCCAGCAGATTCACCCCAAGATCAGACCATGTGACGCTCAGAGAAATGGCAGACAACCCAAGAACTTCACCGCAAGCTCATTCATGACCATACAGTTAGAAAAATATGGGACAAGTATAACATGTTCGGAAGGCTTGCCAGAAGCTTCTTCTATCTAAAAAAGCATGTCAGCACGGTTTAGGTTGGCAAAGTTGCATCTGAACCAACCATAAGTCTTCTAGAACAATGACCTTTGAACAGATGAGACAAAAGTGGAGATGTTTGGCCATAATGCACAGCGCCATGTTTGGTGAAAGCCTAAAGAGCATATCAGCACAAACACCTCATGCCAAATGTCAAGCATGCTGGTGGAGGGCTGATGATTTTGGGCTTGTTTTGTAGCCACAGGACCTGGGCACTTCACAGTCATTGAGACGACCATGAACTTGTATACCAAAGTATTCTAGAGTCAAATGAGAGGACATCCGTCCAACAGCTAAATATTGGCCAAAATTGGGTCATGCAACAGGACAATGCCACACCAGCAAATCTACAACAAAACGGCTGAAAAGAAAAGAATCAAGGTGCTGCAATTGCCCAGTCATAGTCCAGACCTCATCCTGACTGAAATCATGTGGTGAGATGTGCATAAACAAATGCCCACAAACCTCAATAAACTGGAGCAACGTTGTAAAGAAGAGTGGGCTAAAATTCTTCCAGAATGATGTGAGATACTGATAAAGTCATACAGAAAATTATTACTTTAAGTTATTGCTGCTAAAAGTGGATCTACAGGCAACTGAATCATAGGGTGTCCTAACTTTGTCACACATGGCTTTTCCATCTTGGCTTTATTTTTCTTAAATGAATAATGACACTGTGTGATAAGTCATGTGATATTGTTTGTCTGAGGCTTTATTTCCAAATTGTAAGACTTTCCATGGACCAGATAATTTTTTATTAGATCCTGATACAGAAAACAAGAATTTTCTATATTTCTGCATAAATATGACCCAAAACATAATTAGATTTTCACACAAATCCTGAAATTAGACAAAAAGAATCCAATCAACAAAGGAACAAAAATGATATACTTTGTAATTTATTTCTTGAGAAAAATGATCCGGTTTAAATATTGTGAGGGGCAAAATTATCTTCAAATGTAATACAGAAAAAATTTTTTTTTTGTGAATCTTTGCTTTCAGTATCTGGTGTGACCCCCTTTTGCAGCAATAACTGCAAGTAACCTTTCTTGTAACTGCTGATCAGTCCTGCACAACGGCTTGTTGGAATTTTAGCCCATTCCTCAGTACAGAACCACTTCAACTCTGTGATGTTGGTGGGTTTCCTCCTATGAACTGCTTGCTTCAGGTCCTTCCACAAAATTTAAATTGGATTAAGGTCCGGAATCTGATTCAGTCATTCCAAAACATTAACTTTGTTCTTCTTTAACCATTCTTTGGTAAAACAACTTGTGTTTTTGGGGTCGTTGTCTTGCTGCATGACACACTTTCTCTTCAGATTCAGTTCTCGGACAGATGCCCTGACATTTTCCTTCAGAATTTGCTGGTATAATTCAGAACTCATTGTTCCATCAATGATGGCAAGCCGTCCTGGACCAGATGCAGCAGAACTGGCCCAAACCATGATACCAGCACCACCGTGTTTCACAGATGGGATAAGGTTCTTATGCTGGAATGCAGTGTTTTTCTTTCTCCAAACATAACGCTGCTCATTTAAACCAAAATATTCTATTTTGGTCTCGTCCATCCACAAAACATTTCTCCAGTATTTCTCTGGCTTGTCCGCATGATCTTTAGCAAACTGCAGACGGACTGCAATGTTCTTTTTGGAGAGCAGTGGTTTTCTTCTTGCGACTCTGCCATGGACGCCATGGTTGTTCGGTGTTCTCCTGATGATGGGCTCATGAACATTAATATTAGCCAATGTGAGAGAGGCCGTTATTTGTTTAGAAGTTACCCTGGGTTCCTTTGCAACCTTGCAGACTATTACACGTCTTGCTTTTGGAGTGATCTTTGTTGGTGGACCACTCCTGGGGAGGGTAACAGTGTTCTTGACTTTCCTCCATTTGTACACAATCTGTCTGACTGTGGATTGGTGGGGTCCAAACTCTTTAGAGATGGCTTTGAAACCTTTTCTAGCCTGATGAACAACACCAACTCTTTTTTTTTTGAGGCCCTCAGAGATCTCATTTGTTTGTGCCATGATACACTTCCACAAACATGACCAAACCTTGATAAATCCCTGTTCTTTAGATAAAACACTGACACCTGATAGTCATCTCACCGATTAAAAACACCTCTGAACAGATGGACTCTAATTTCAACTTCAAATTAACAGCTAATCCTAGAGATTCACATACTTTTGCCACTCACAGATATGTAACACTGGATCATTTTTCTCAAATAAATGACAAATAATTTTTTTTGTCTCATTTGTTTGATTGGGTTCTATTTGTCAACTTTCAGGACTTGCATGAAAATCTGATGATTTTTTGGGTTATACTTATGCAGAAATATTATTGTGGCCAGCCTAAGGCACACCTGTGCAATAATCCTGCTGTCTAGTCAGCATCTTGATATGCCACACCTGTGAGTTGGATGGATTATCTCGGCAAAGAAGAATGTGCTCATTAACACAGATTTAGACATATTTGTGAACAGTATTTGAGAGAAATAGTCCTTTTGTGTAGATAGAAAAAGTCTTAGATCTTTTGAGTTCAGCCCATGAAAAATGGGGCCAAAAACAAAAGTGTTATGTTTATAATTTTGTTCAGTGTATTTGTATGTGTATTTTATACACATAAAATAGTAATTTTCCTATGGGTTTTTTTGTATTTATTTATTTATTTGTTTGTTTGTTTATTATATGTACTATTTATTAATCCTAAGGTTGTTTGTTTGGTTTTATCCTAAATGTTTTTTATTATCTACTGTATTTATTACTTCTAATTTATTCGAAATTGATATTTATTTATTATAAAATTATTGATCCTAATGTTTTTTATCCTAATTCTTTATTCTACTTTAGTTATTCAAAATATTGTTGGTTTGTTGTTTTGTTTGTTTGTTTGTTTATTTATTCTAAATCTGTTTATTCTATCTTATTTTACATTTATTCTCAATTGATGAATTTATTCCAAATGTATTTATCTATATTTATATTATTAATTTATTCTGTTTTTCATAAGTATCAAACACATTAGCATGGCACAATTAGTTTTGCTGACCACGTGCAATGGTTTTCGGTTGAACCTGGATTTGCGATGGAATGGATCTGCAATATAGCTAACATTCTGGCTGAGTTTAATTTGGCTCCCGCTGCGCCCAGACAACTACGACAGGATGTTCCCAGAGGCATGGCATGCTCACTGGGCTCTTTCCCTCACAGCTGTGGCCTATACACCCCAGGCTCTCAAATAACAGCACCTGTCCTTGTTGTGTTCGTTATGGACTCTCCTGGGAAGTGCGAGAGAGAGGCACGATTTCTCTGAATGCACAGGCCAAACATCTGACAACAGCATGAACTCCGTGTTTATTACTTTCGGACTAAACTGAGGGTGCAAACACGGGGGGGACAGTTGTGGATTAATAACACCTCAAGCTCGGTTGCTGTGGGACCCAGCTTCAGTCACTTTGAAAATGGCTGAGGTTTAATTACGTGCACTGTCCATGTGTGACGCATTTTCACATCTCTTGACGTCAACTGTGAAATTACAGCGCAGCACCTCTTATATTTCATCCGTTCATTCGGACAAATAGGATCATTTGTGGTGGTTCAGAAAATGGGACACTCCAGACTATCATTCTAGTACTCGTGCTGCATTTAGTACTCTCTTGCAGTAATGTGTACACTGTATTGCTTTCCAAACATTTATGGGAATCTCTGCATAATCTCACTTCTGCATTCCCTGACTCAAGCTCCCTTGTTGTACCATGTGAAAATGGTTAAAACTGAGCAGATCACCCAACAGGCATTGCAAAGATAAAAACTAATTGACATCACATATCCTCCTGGGAGCCCTTCACTGTTTTTCCTCTGTAGGGGACATCTGTCTTTTTTCAGAATTTCTTAAAGTGTTTGCCGTAATAACAACTCAGGAAAGGAGTCATATGATGCGATTTCAATTTTTCCTTTCTCTTTGGAGTGTTACAAGCTCTTGGTGCATAAAGAAGATGTGTAAAGTTGCAAAGAATAAAGTCTCAAATCCAAAGAGATATTCTTTATAAAAGTTAAGAGTCAGCCACGCCTACCTAAAACACATCGTTTCAACACACCCCCACATATCTACATCACTATGTGGGAAGATTTGCATAACGCTACCCAAATGTTCACGCAAAGAAAGACAGTGTAACTTTTATTCTCGCTGTAGTATTGTTGTTGCCGCCGCCATGTCGTGAAGGCACTGTGTGATTCGTTGTGAAAGCGAAACTACTTTGTTTGGTCTTCCAAAAGTGGACGATATCTGCTTTGTCATGCCTGGAGCTGATCCGTGCTGGTTGCTGAGGAAATACTACAACTTTGCGCTGTGGATCGCCGGATCGGCTTTCAAAACGGACGAAGCGGAGTCCAGCCCGGGGTTTTCACATGTGGTTGCTGCAAGCCCGCCGGACACTCCTTCGCGATCCATCCGCCGCCTATCTGCTCATTCCAGCCCTCCGGACCGTTCCTCACTTTAATCCTCCCGGCCTCTGCTCACTCTAAGCTGCCGTGTGTGAAGCTGTGTTTCGTTGTGAAAGCGAAACTACTTTGTTTGGCTTTCCAAAAATGGACATGACTAGAAATCAGTGGTTAAGTTTTATTTACAACACCGTTCCAGAACAGTACAACCCAAATAATCAGATGTGTGCAGCACATTTTACGGAGGACCGTTTCCTGATCCTGGGAGAATAGACTACAATGCCGGCTGTTCTGACTCAAAGACTTGTAGGTACGGTTTTTTATTTATATTTAAAAGTTTTTATATTTATATATTTAAAGCGAGTTTTTTTTGGCAGTGTAGATTAGGGCTTTATGTTTACGCAGCGTGATGCAATGCAACGCAATGCGTAAAAAGTCAGTATAAATCATTATAATCCATAATTAGGTCCCCACTGGATGCAACAAATGCCTAGTTTATAATGGGTTTTTTCATGTTTTTGAATCATCGCTCCGTCCTGACAGGGCATCATCACAGTATGGTAAGGGCGTAACAGTTCCCCCCCTTTTGCTCACGCTTGAGTATTCGGCCCAATCACAACGACTGGTACTGGCCATCACAAGCACACCCTCGCTTTTTTCAGACCGATGAGCTTTGTAAAATTTTACGCTTTTCAGAAAGGCGGGGCATATAGGAGTAACAATAATGTACAGTTTGTGGAAAATAATGTGTTTTTTGAACCTTAAACCGCATAAACACATTTCATTACACCAAATACACAAAATAATGTTCTTTTTAGCAGCATCATATGACCCCTTTAAGGGGCATCAGGACTGAGTGCATTTTGAAAATATATAATAGTAATAATAGTAATTTAGTCATTTAAATAATTAAATAAAATAAATGTAATAAATATATGCATGTACATGTATTTACAATGCATATTTGTATATTGTCTAATTGAAACATTTTATATTTAATAATTTTTTTCGTGTGGTTCTCCACAATAATAGGTAAATTATTTATTTACAGTTATTTTTTTTAAACTATCATCAAGATATTAATCGCAAATATGCCTTTTTGAGATTTTTTGTATTGCCAATCTGTTTTATTCTTTTTCAAATATACCAAAAACATAAATGAACAAACAGACAAACAAACCCAAAGGACTGAAAAGAATACATCTACATTAATAATATGTCTATTACTGTATAAATTGTCCACAAACATAACAGAATAAGGAAAATAAAAACTTAATAAAAAAGGAAAGAAAAAACGGCATATAGTCCTCTGGAAACAAGCAGAGTTTCTGTAAAAAGAATGAAGAGGTTTCTAAAGTCTCCAGAATTTGTCTAAATTATGATGTAGATCAAAAAGTAGTTTCTTCAAAAGAAAGAAAGCTGACAACTGGGATATCCACATGATGACTATGGGAATTTGAGGTGAAGACCACCTCAGTAAAATACATTTCTTTATGCCAAAAATAAAAGGATTGTTAATAAAAATTTAGTGTCTGCATCAAAAACTTTTCCAGGAGTGGTTCAGCAAATAAAATTAAACAAATTAAAATTTTTACCAGTTATCTCCTGGATCACATTATTAACTGAGACTGGATGTCCCAAACTTTACAATGAAGTGCAAAGAACATTTCAAAATTCCAAAGACTTTTTGTTTAGGGTCTCAGGAGCATATCAGATTAGCCCTGCTTGAAAACGGTGTGTTTTTCCGAAGTAGGACAAGTGATATAACTCTACATTATCACATCAAAAGCATCACATTATTCCCTTGAAATAAGCTCTTACTCAAATGCCTTGTTTACTTTACAGATAACTGGAAATTGAACGAGTAAACAGTCGACTCCCATAAAATCCTGGTAGCATTCCTGAGGAGGGACCGGTGCAGTCTGGATGGTCGTAGTGATTGTTTTCTTTGAGTAAAGACTCTCCCATCTGACCATTTCCTGTGCTATCAAAGACAAGGCTCGATTAGATCGAACAAACACACGTTTGGCTCCTTTGTTTCCGGAAACAAATCTGTGCTGCCCAGGTCACTGTTTCACAGGCTGCGGTGAGGTTCAGGACCCCAGTGTATGTACTTTGAAGTCAAACAATTTGTCTGAATTTAGTGATTCTGAATTATTTATAAATTTTTTGCATTAACATTTTTTTTTTCTTTTGATATAGTCCTCAGTCATCCAAGTTTATCATGAAGTCATATATTTAGCTTGGCCATATGCCAGCTGGTTAATGCTAGTTCAAAGTTTAACAGTGCAGCTAAATTGCAATTTCCTACCCAAGGATGTTCTCATAGATGTCCCTTCAGGGTCTTTTTGGAGTCTCTTTAATTGTGATTCTCTGTATAATGTTACGCTGTAGTGAAAGTTATTCCATCAATCAGAATATTGCCCATAGAAATGATGTGATTGCTCTTATTGGATATTTAGATGGCAATATTCACGCTATTGAAATGAAATAAAGCAGATTTATACGTAATGCTAGTCACATGTGCGTTTCATTTAACCGTGAATATTGTTTTTGTCATGATTATGATCAAGTAAATGTGCAATCATTTCAACAATATAATCATTTTTGGTGATGTAAGAACTATGTGGAATTAGTGAAATAAACAACGGGAAGAATAGGCTTTTCTATGTGTGTGTTCCATTCGCTGTGCTTCACTCATGTCTTTCCCCAGGCACATGAATGTGTGAGGATGAGAGAAAGTTTTACTCACCCATCTGTGAATTGGTGTAAAGCATGTTTTGATCATATTTTGAAACTAAATGCAGGTGACATTGGCCTCGGGCAGCCTCCACCCTGTGTTATATTCCATTAGTCTGGCCTGCCTGCTGTTTAGGTCATTTAGGGCTAACTGGAATCTTCAAACACGCATGCTAATGTTGTTGCATCTCCATTATGAGAGATTCGAGATGTTAATATCGAGATTATTCAAAAATAGATTATCCCATTTAGAGATAAATTGGAATATATTCTCATGGGGTTACTACTGCAAAGTATAGATACAGTGGGGGAAAAAAGTATTTAGTCAGCCACCAATTGTGCAAGTTCTCCCACTTAAAAAGATGAGAGAGGCCTGTAATTTTCATCATAGGTATACCTCAACTATGAGAGACAACATGAGAAAAAAAAATCCAGAAAATCAAATTTTTTGATTTTTAAAGAATTTATTTGCAAATTATGGTGGAAAATAAGTATTTGGTCAATAACAAAATTTCATCTCAATACTTTGTTATATACCCTTTGTTGGCAATGACAGAGGTCAAACGTTTTCTGTAAGTCTTCACAAGGTTTTCACACACTGTTGCTGGTATTTTGGCCCATTCCTCCATGCAGATCTCCTCTAGAGCAGTAATGTTTTGGGGCTGTCGCTGGGCAACACGGATTTTCAACTCCCTCCAAGATTTTCTATGGTTGATATCTGGAGACTGGCTAGGCCACTCCAGTACCTTGAAATGCTTCTTACGAAGCCAGTCCTTCGTTGCCCGGGCGGTGTTTTTGGGATTATTGTCATGCTGAAAGACCCAGCCACGTTTCATCTTCAATGCCCTTGCTGATGGAAGGAGGTTTTCACTCAAAATCTCACGATACATGGCCCCATTCATTCTTTCGTTTACACGGATCAGTCGTCCTGGTCCCTTTGCAGAAAAACAGCCCCAAAGCATGATGTTTCCACCCCATGCTTCACAGTAGGTATGGTGTTCTTTGGATGCAACTGCCCCACTCATGCATTCTTTCTCCTCCAAACACGACAAGTTGAGTTTTTACCAAAAGTTCTATTTTGGTTTCATCTGAACATATGACATTCTCCCAATCCTCTTCAGGATCATCCAAATGCTCTCTAGCAAACTTCAGATGGGCCTGGACATGTACTGGCTTAAGCAGGGGGACACGTCTGGCACTGCAGGATTTGAGTCCCTGGCGGCGCAGTGTGTTACTGATGGTAGCCTTTGTTACTTTGGTCCCAGCTCTCTGCAGGTCATTCACTAGGTCCCCCCGTGTGGTTCTGGGATTTTTGCTCACAGTTCTTGTGATCATTTTTGACCCCACGGGGTGAGATCTTGTGTGGATCCCCAGATCGAGGGAGATTATCAGTGTTCTTGTATGTCTTCCATTTTCTAATATTTGCTCCCACAGTTGATTTCTTCACACCTAGCTGCTTACCTATTGCAGATTCAGTTTTCCCAGCCTGGTGCAGGTCTACAATTTAATTTTGTTTCTGGTGTCCTTTGACATCTCTTTGGTCTTGGCCATGGTGGAGTTTGGAGTGTGACTGTTTGAGGTTGTGGACAGGTGTCTTTTATACTGATAACGAGTTCAAACAGATGCCATTAATACAGGTAACCAGTGGAGGACAGAGGAGCCTCTTAAAAGAAGAAGTTACAGGTCTGTGAGAGCCAGAAATCTTTGCTTGTTTGTAGGTGACCAAATACTTTTTACCGAGGAATTTACCAATTAATTCTTTAAAAACCCTACAATGTGATCTTCTGGATTTTTTTTTTCTCATTTTGTCTCTCATAGTTAGAGGTATACCTATGATGAAAATTACACAGGCCTCTCTCATCTTTTTAAGTGGAGAACTTGCACAATTGGTGGCTGACTAAATACTTTTTTGCCCCACTGTAGATTAGGTGAAGTATGAAGGTGCATACACTCTAAAAAAATGCTGGGTTGTTTCAACCCAACTTTGGGTCAAATATGGACTAACCCAACTTTTGGTTTAAAAATTGAATGTAAAAATGTAACCCAACGGTTGCATTAGTCCATATTTGACCCAAAGTTGGGTTGAAACAACCCAGCATTTTTTAGAGTGTACAAACACTCCTTTCAAGGTTACATTTTGCTTGTGTGGATGTGGCTTACATGTGTTTGGTTATTAATTTCTAGACTTTAAAAAAAAGATTTTGATTTTGGCCTGACAGTGCTAAAAGGTATCCAAAATGAAGTCAGCTTTACAACACTGATCTTTACACTGTTTAAGCTTTGTATGCCAGCAGTGGAAAATATAGGCTACAGCTTTTTTATTTTTTTTATTTGTATAGGTCAAGGCTTGTGCTACAAGTTTAAACATTGAAAAAATGATGATGATAGAGAAACCATCAAGCAGTGGCAATAATTACATTCATATTCCATCAGCATTTCTGTTCTGTGAAATATGATTTTCAGTCATGCTGCATGTATATACTCTATTCTATCAATGATTTAAGCTTATTTCCGTAATGCCTTCAAATTGATTACACTCAAAAATACTGTAATACAATGGTTTATAAAAATGCCAGCATGATTTCCAAATACTTTTTAGCTTTACATAACAATAAGGGTTTTTTTCTGTTCTTGTTCTTCAATACAATAATGAGAACATTTATGTAGGTGTAATTGGGATTAAAATAAATTCACAATATCAAATAAATATTAATGAAATACCTTTACTGTATTTTGTGTAAGCAATGTCTATTTGCAATTTCTTTTCTTATGATTTTGTAGTGAAATATTACCAGCACATGTTTTTACTGGTTCTGTAAACCTAAACTGTTTATTGTACTTAGTTAGCCTTTTACAAAAATGCATAATGTATAATACTGTTGTTTTTCTGTAGATATTGGAAGATATTGTTTAATAAATCCGCTCCTATTCCATCCCCCATGTACTAAAGCAACATCATTTGCAGTCCGTGTGTGTGATATGCAAAGTCTCCCAAGAGAGCAGGAGCTGGATTTAGTCTTAATTTATCCCTTTCCATCTGACATTTTCTGTATGTCCTTGTCTTTGGCATTGATTTCAGAAATTGCATAAGATGCCCACAAAATACATTTGGAATAGACTGTGATTAGTACTTGGAATATTAAGCACATGGAAATTATTCATTACAGCTAACTGACCTTTATTGAATATTATAATTCCTGTTTATGTGAAACTAATTTTCACAAATAAAAATCTTCATTTACTTACCGTGTCGTTCAGATCCTGCTGTTTTATTTATTTTTTCCTCCTTGAAATGCAAAATGTGATCTTAGGCAGAGGTTTTGAGCTTCAGGTTCTATACAAGGAAAAACAATGCTGATTTATACTACTCTTCTTACCGTTTAATTTTCTTTAAGATTACTAATGTGACATTTTTAGTACTCTGACTTTGTTTTTAACCTGAAACTATGAATGTTTTGGTTCCTTTTGTTTTGTTTTCTTATCTTTCTTAGTGGAAAATTGTTCCAGTCTCATCATAACTGAATTCTTCACCTGGCAGAACTGCCTCATCTTGCCTGCCGTATCTCACTGAATACAGATGCGTGCTATTTTTTCAAGGCAATGACGTAGGGCACTGTTGAAAATCTTGGATAAAGCAGAACATATGGTGAACACATTCATGAGGGCAGAGGAATGAATGCTTATCTCCTGTTTGTCAGAATCAGAATCAGAATCAGAAGAGCTTTATTACCAAGTATGTTTACACACACAAGGAATTTGACTTGACGACAGGAGCTTCCAGTGTAGAAGAAAGTACAAACATAGTGCAGACATACATGATAGTGTAGACATACATAGGAATAACACAGTAGGGATGTAATATAAAACTAATATAATAAGAAAAAAAGAAAAATTGAATAATGTACTATATACAGAAATAGAAGTATAGGAAAAAATGTAATTGTTTAGATAAATGTAAAGATATGTTTATTAGTGTGCAGATAGATATGTTATTTACAAAGTGTGCAGTTTAATATAAATATACTATGTTAGTTGTGATGGATGATGTATAATTATGAAAGCTTAATTGTTAAGACTGAGTATAGCCTGTGGGAAAAAAAGATCAAGTGCTTTGTTAGCCCACCTGTTTCACCATGCAGCCCTCAGTTTCAGTGGACTTTCCCTCTGATTACACACCATGCTACGTGTTGAGAGAGATTTCATCTTTTAGCTTGAACACTGGACATGTTCTTTTGAGTTGGAACATAATAAATGAAACACCTCCTTCATGTGAACACATTCTCTTCAGTGTTCAAGCTAAAGGAAAATGGGCACCAAAATACAACATTTCAGACTGAATTATATTTGATGGCCCCATGTCCCAAAGGCAGTTTTTTCTTTTTCTGTTTCAGTCTGTCATACAACTGTTTCACAGTTTGTTTTCCATTCAAGTCTTGTAAAGACAGTTCTCAGTGCTCTCTGGGATTGCCCCGTTTACTTAATGCTTTCCAAGATGGTGGACAACATATGTTCTCAATTTGATCCTGCACTGTGGCATGTCAGAGGAAACATCTGGTGGGCCAATACTTCCTTGGTAGAACTTTTCTATAGTCTTTACTCGCAGCATGATACCCTTTAGTTCTCATAAATATCCGATGACATGCAGTCCAGACATTTACTTTTGTAAATTTACACTAGCAACAATGAAGCAGCTACAGTATATCATCTTATTTTATTGTTACCATTATTAAAAAGTAAATCTTTCAGTGTTCATGTTCACAAAACTTCACGTAAAATAATGTATATGAGAACAGAACAGATTTGGAATTTGCCATTTGGAATTTTTTCGCTTGCTCACCAACGGATGCTCTGCAGTGAATGGGTGCTGTCAGAATGAGAGACCAAAAAGCTGATAAAAACATCGCAATAATCCACAACCCACATGACTCCAGTCCATCAGTTAATGTATTGTGAAGCGAAGAGCTGCATGTTTGTAAACAAATCCATCATTAAGACTTTTTAAACCTCAAACCATTCCTTCTGGCTATAAGTATACTCTATCCATAATAATGCTTTCTCCAATTGAAAAGTCTGAATCAGGAGAGAAATATGCACAGATCAAGCACCATTTACAAGCAAACAACGGTCCAAAACCGTTCTGAACAAATATGTTGGTGGATTTTGATGTGAGAAGACAACAGGGTGTATGGTCTTTTTCACTAAAGGAAGCATTATTATGAATTATGGGCTGGTGTTTTGAACAGAAGGGACAGCTTAAACAGCCTAGAAACACACAGCTTTTCATGTCCCAAGATGTTAATTGATGGACTGGAGTTGCATAGATTATTGTAATTAATTCATTACATTTTGACGGCACCCATTCACTGTGATGTAATGCTAAATTGCTCCAAATCTATTCCGATAAAGAAACAAACCCATCTATGTCTTGGGTGGCCTGAGTTTGAGCAAATTTTCATTTTCCAGTAACTTGACTAAAATCCTTTAATATAAATCTATACACTTTTTCTTTTTTTTTTATGGCAGACAGATATTTTATTGAAAATGTAACATTACAGTTGTTAGATTTTCTCTTACCCTATTTCACAGAGCAGTGGTCATCTAGACGGATTGGCTTTAGCTTTTAGAGAGGAAAGTAGTATTGTGAAGTATTGTGTCCGTGTTCCTAAGCCACCTTTTTAAAAAATGCACTTGACTGAAGGCAGTTAAAGGGCATGTTTGATGCTGAACATGACTTTGTGAGAGGATGTCATTAGATTGGCCTTGGAATTTAAGTCAACTGACTTCAATCCCCTTCAATGTGAATAGTGGAACCTTTGATGTGCTCTTATGTTTTGACCAATGTCTCATCCCCACCCCAGTGCTTTTAATGAAACACACATTAACATGCAAACAGGACACTTGAAATAATCATCTATAATGACAGAATAATACGATACACATGACTGCAACACTCCCCACATTTTATGAAATAAATGTTACACGGATACACCTCAAGAGAACAAAAGACAAATTACATTCATACAGAAAAGAACATCTGAAGTGGTTGAACTTAGGTGCAGCATATGCACAATACAACTATTCTGATAACAAGTTTGAAAGCAACATTTACTTTCACACAAAGTACAACCTTAAATACCAGGTCAAAAAACAAGCAGCTAATGTGTGTCTGAAACATATGAAACCGTCCTGCAGTGAGTGTTTTATTTTCACTAAAACACACAAATTATCACAAACAACACAACAAAAACCCTTAGGAAGCATTATGAGCAACAGTAATTGGCACACATTCATGAAAAATAAATGACATTCAAGGAAAATAATATTGCGTTGAGTCTGATGATGAAAACCTGATGAAATGATACAGTGTATGTATGATTGGCATTTGTTTACATGCTGTGAAGTGCCGTGATTTGCTATATTAATACTGATTTGTTCTGAACCCAGAATGAGTTACGTTCCTGTTTAGGGTGGAAAAAAATGCACACACATCATGTCTGCAGTACAAAGCGATATTATGCACACCCCTATAAAATATTCAAATGTGATTACAGCTAAGAATATAATATTTACATAATTAATACAAGCACATTCCCACATGTGTAGCATTGCCAACAATTCCTTTTGCACGGTTAAAATATGCATATGGACAAAAGCAGGAATTAATTGAATAGTTAGCCCAAAAATATGCTAGTTTTTTTCTCATATGTATTTGTAAGCCACATAAATTGGCTTCCTGAACAAAACCGAGCCAAAATAATAATTTAACTCACAGTTTATAATGACTTACATTTCAATCTATTTGTCATGTAAAGTGAACAGGTTGAAATTTAAATATTGTATGACTTTTGAAAACTTAGAATATAGTGCACGAGTCAGATATGGGTTACATTTATGATTTTTATTTATTTATTTTTTTGACAGATGTGGCCACATTGAGCTATTATTGAAAGAGGGGCATACGATTCATTGCAAATTCTCCTTGAGTCCACATTCAGTACTAGTTTGGATCATCATGAAGGTGAGTAAATAAAGACATTTTTCATTTTTGGGTGAACTATCCCTTTAAGCATTGTGAAAACTGGTTGATTGTCAGAGAAGTCTAAAATGGAGTGAGTTTAGGTAAAGCTGTGACATAAACACTGGGCACATTGTTCAAATAATATGGAATGTAATTGAATTTCGATAGAGTGGGTGAAAGGAATCCCTGCCTTTGACACAAGAGCTATATCTCAGACACTCCAAGCATGTTAGGAAAAGCTGCAGAGTAACACTCTAGGTAGTGGGTTATTGTAATTTATTTCACAAAAGCCATGTATTAAAAGAAAAGTACATGACTAAACACCGCAAGAAATATGAAATCAAAAACACTGAAAATGTGTCATGTGTAGTATAAATTTAACTGTGAAAAACTAAGTATAAAAGTTGAGAAATATATCTTAAATAAAGTGGTGAGCTTGTTTTCGTACTATAAGGCTTCACACTGAGTTCTTATTAAACCTAGAAATGTTACATCAATTATGGTCCAATCTCCAGTGTAATTTTTAGGGGTCCCTAAAGCACGTGTTTATTAATTATTATATGTGTGATTTTAGTCAAATAACGGATTTACTTTGAACCCTTCCAATAAATAGCATTATAGCGACCAAAATTGAGTATAATAAAAAATACAAAATCTTTAATCTTCCATTTAGTTCTTGTCCAGATGAACAAATACAACAATTGTATATATTGGCTATAATACTGTCTTCACAGGAAAATAACAGAATTACATTAAAATAGTTACTAAATGAATATTATAAAAGAAAAAGCGGCACTGGCTTTTGGGCACTTTTCAGTTTTTTTATCTTTCAACATACATATAGTTTTGTTTTGTTTTGTTTATTAGTAAAAATATAAATTTCTCATTAGTGTGGTCATGATTTGGATTAGATATATAATTATTTTTTTTATTACAGGGACAAATATAAGACAAAGAAGTGCATTACAGATGAAATCTGAAAAAATAACTGAATATTGTTTCAACTGCGCACAGCCGTCGAGCAAACTAAAATACTGCAAAGTACAAAGACAGGGCCAGTAATGCTTATATTTGTCCATTTAACATTAAATGAAGGTAGAAAACTGTTTTTCAGTGTAAATTCTAGGAGAAATGCCTTTTCTCCACCCTTCAGAGAGAATGAGCAGTGAATTATGGGTAAAACGGTCCAATTCCAGCCTGTTAAAGAAAACTTTTTTTTTTTTTTTTTTTTTTTAAGTGGCATCAGGCAAAGGGGATTTTTCGCCCGGCGTTAAGAGTTGCGTTGTCAATGTCATGGCAGTTTTTGCCATTCAAGTGTTCTGTGTGGCCGTCGATGCTGTAACAGCCCTGGACCTCCGTAATGGAGGACGCCGTGTACGATGCAGACCTCAGAGCATCAGATTGTATGATGGCGCTTCCAAACTGTATGCGGTACTGATTCCAGTGCCTTCTCAAAACTGCTTGGACCTGAGGAAGATATGGACAGATGGTCTACTCAGTCAACAGAAATCACTTATCACGCAGCATGAATAATCCATTATCTTCTTGGTTTGAGCCTTTAACAATTCACCTTTTCCAAAAAACAAACAAAAAAAACACCTCCCTTTTGCAGAGGCTGTAATGATCATAAATCATAAGATTTATTTAATAGTAATAGTTCATTATTTAGTTAACTTTTTTTGTTTTAGCTAGGTAGGCCAAGGTAACATTTCTCATTTATTTTAACTTGTTACTAAAATTGTCTAAAACTGAAATAAAAATAAATAAAAACGACATAGACATTTAAAATATAATAAGAATAAGAATCAGAATAAGAATTACAAACACTACAAAATTAATAAAACCTTAACTGAAATGAAAATGAAAGTATATTTCAAAATCTTCATAAACATCTATAATAGTATTTCAATGATACTAAAATAACACTGGTCGTATTTTTGCATATTTAAAAATATTAAATATAATTACTATACAATTCCTTTTTTATTAATTTTTTCTGGTACACAAACCAAGCGGTAATTTAGCCTACTTAATTTGTTTATTGATGACAAATTAAAGGTGCTGTATGTAAGTTT
Organism: Sinocyclocheilus anophthalmus; assembly: GCA_018155175.1. Classification (NCBI taxonomy): domain Eukaryota; kingdom Metazoa; phylum Chordata; class Actinopteri; order Cypriniformes; family Cyprinidae; genus Sinocyclocheilus; species Sinocyclocheilus anophthalmus. Next base: position 103,544 of record JADLZN010005445.1, read on the forward strand.
TTGACTCTACTAAAGCATAAAAATACCATAATATGTTTGCAGATATTTAAGAAACATGCTAAGTTAACATACTTGTTTATCTGAAAAACAACGCCACATTCAGTTATTCTCCTTTGAAAATGTGCGTTCCGAGCCGGAATGTCGGTCTCTGTTTTGGTTTGTGAAACCCACCCACTGCCAGTTTACCCAATTGTATTTCAGCACCCTGGGTTGCCAGTTGGTGTATTTAATTTCATTCATCGTCAAGTGCGCTCGTTCCTGTTGGTGTCGTCATTCTGGCAACCTGCGTGTGCGTCAAGTCTGAGGAGGAGGGACAGGGTGAAAAAAACCCTCTCCAATATTTTGAATTTGGACTGCAATACCTAGTTCAACCACTCTGTGTCAATCCTACATACAGCACCTTTAAGTTTGGCATCAGAGCTAAAATAGCACTGCAACGAAATTCAAACCATATATCAAAATATTGATTGTCACATGTACCTTCTTATATATTCGATATAGATTTTCCTTATACAGTTTGAAAGTGAATAGCAAACTCTCTTCCAGCTGACACATACAGTATATCGTCATTCTGACCAGCCATCCATTTAAGCGGCTGTATTAACTGCTGGACCGGTGATATTATTCATAATAGCTTCTGCATGCCTTATTACCACAGTGCCTCTAAAACAGCTCAACGCAAAAATAAAATTATTTGGATAGGTTCCCTCTGAGTCAGGCATTCGTATTGGTACATATGGACATCTGCCAATGTTTTTAGGATTTAAACAGCCAGTACAAAATCTCCATATCTGAGCTTTGCTTTCAAGGAAAAGGATGTTGCACAATCCATAATTCCTTGCAGATAAACAGGAAATGTTTCATTTCAGCTGGGTAAACACTTACCTCTCCGTTGAAAAAGCAGAAGATTGTGGCCACCAACAGTCCCTTAAAAATAAAATCAGAAATGCACGTCAGCAACAAATCCGCATAAACTGCTGTCTTGCACTGCCAAACTATAATCTCCTATATCGCAAGCTCTTCACTAATCATTTCTAGGATGGTGTTGAGTACTGTTCTCCCTTGTGTTTTGACACATTTTGCCAGAGTGAGCGCTCTTGATGTGCACAGAGAGTCATCTGTGATGACAAGCTTGTTTTGTTGCATTATTCATTGTGCCGATTCAGCTAGGTCTAGCAGTACCAGCTGTCCGAGGCTTCTCACTTTGCTGCAAATGGTTATTTTCTTGCTGCTGAACACCTACCCATCTCAATATAAATGTTCAGGAGTCAGACTTTTATGAGGCAAGTGACCTGATCCTAACAACAGTTGCTTCTGCAAATATATAGTTCACCCCAAAAAAAAGGTTGTGGCTTTTGTTATTTTTTCAGTATAGTTCAACTGATTTGAAGAATATCTATGAATAATGACTTACACTTGAAAAGGCTCGTGTGAAAACTGTTCTTTTGTTTACCACAGGACAAAAAAAAACCCCACAGCATTCCGTTTAGGAACAAAATGAGGGTGAGTAATTAACAGCAGGATTTCTAAAGTGACAAGTTTTCCCCTCTGGCTAATCTACAGAGCTGCAGGACATTGTTGTCATTTGTTTTACAAGCTTTTAAGTCACTAATGGCAAAGTAAACTTAATTATAGGCTGTTGATCTTTTGCCAGTCAAAAAGACAAAGAGATTGGGAAATCAATAATAAATTATATTTATTATTATCTTTTAGTAATAATAAATATAACCATGGTTAAAAGCAAACACTCCACAAGTGGAAAGTACAAGTAAACATTTGGCATCGGCAAGTATTTAAAGTTAGGAACTAAAACATAATGTTGGTTTTCAATTTTGAGAATGATATTCTAACACTTTCTGATATAAGTGACATGAGACTAAACCATCAGCTAAAGGAAAACGTCTTTTCCTAAACAGATTTTTTTGGCTTTAGTGGGAAAATATGCTCATTCAGATTTTATCTAGTAAGCCTAAAGTTTCAGAACTCCATTGGCAACACATATAAACACTTTACAAAGTAAAAGAAATATTGATAGTTTTTTTCCCATTCAATTTTTTTCCCATTATGTATACTGTATAACAATTTGAGTGATGCATTATTTCTTTATCTAGTTTTGTATTTTATATAAAAAAAAAATTTTTTTTTTTTTTTTTCAGAATACTATTTTTCTCTTTGCTATTCAATTTTAGTTCTCTCTGTGTTTTTATTGAAAATCTGTATTTTATTTTAAAGAAAATAATACCTTTATTAAGCAAAGATTAATTACATTTATCAAGTGACAGCAAATACATTTACAAATATTTCTCTGTCACATAAATGCTCTTCTGTTGAACTCTCTTTTCATCAATCCTGGGAAAAAAAAGGAATACAAAAATTTTGAAAATGTATAATAAGATATGTTTCCTGAGCATCAAATCAGCACATATAATGAATTCAGAAGGAATATGTTATACTGAAGACTGGAGTAATGATGCTGAAAAGTCATCACAGGGGGAAAAAAATACATTTTATAATATATGTGAATAGAAAGCGGTTATTTTCAGTTCTAATAATATTTCACAATATTAGTTTTTTTTACTATATATTTGTTCAAATAAATGCAGCCTTGATGAGTGTAACAGACCTTTTTCAAAAACATAAACAGTGTTACTGACCCCAAATGTATGCATGTATATTTAAAAAACTGTGATATACAATATACATTTTGCATGATTAAAATTCTATTTTAGGCATTGGCAGATGGGCCCTGAACGGATCTGTAAGATTACATGGAGACTGAATTGACTGCTTACCTGATAATGCATTAGGATATGCATGATGTAGTCACAGATTTCAGCAGACATGCGTCCCCCAGGTTTGTATGGGAGGAGAACGTACTGAATGCCCAGCAGTGGAACCAGAATGAGGGTGGCTCGGACAGCTTTCATATACAGACTAGACTCTGCATGATGCGTCACTTTCAGTTTGGTGATGAGAACTCGTACGATGTTCAGCAGAAAGAACAAGTTCACCTGGAAGGACAGGCAAGATGAATGGCAAACACAAAACAAAAAGATCCCAGCTGGCTGGCAGATGTCAGAAGAGAGAGATGTAGGTATCTTCAAACTGCTTTAGGATCCTAGTGTTCTTTTTGATGTACTGATACATATAAACATTGTGCTCGGCTACTCGAAAATAAATTCAGATTGGCAAATACAAACTTCTGGATGTAATTTATGCAAAAAATACAAAAAGATTATAATTAATCTTGCACAAAAAGATGTGTTTTGGAAACAAAAAGGACAAAAACATCCAGATGTCTTACCAACAGTGCTGCACAGATAGGGCCATGAATAATGTATAGCAGAGAAGTACTTGAGCTGATCCAACAACTGCGGATTGCGAAGGAAAGGATTAGCCAAACCTTTGATATGGATCCTTAAACAGGAGTATTATTTTGTATAATAATTGCTTTACTTCACATGGATTTAGGTAAGAATCTTAAGAAAAAGGATTTGCTTTTTTTTTGTTTGAGTGTTGCTTATAGGACTACAGATTACAAAAACGAATCTCACTATGATATCCTACATTAGCAATAATAATGATAAATTTAACTTAAAGCTACAGAGCAAAAATACTCACTTGTCATTGTAGTAATAACTTCTGGCTACGGCATGTATTGTAGCAGGTATAAGAGGGAAACCTGTTATTTGAAACAGATAGAGACTGGAAGAAGTTAGATTTAGTATATGCAATTAATGCCACAAATAAAAATAAAACAAACTCACCCCATCCAAGAAGGTAATACCACATTAAATGCTGTTTTTCAGCAAAAACTGCCACAACAATGAGTGTGTGCAAGTAAATTCCTTCACAAAGCATCCAGAAGTAGTTGCATCCAAAGGTGTACAGATGGATAAACTGTGATACTTTGCAGCTGATCTGAACAGAAGCAACATGGACATTTAATAATGATTTGCACAGCAGATTGGTGACATGCTGTAATGCTTTTAAAATGATCAAAGAAAAATGAAAATACTGGCATTATTTATTCACCCTTTTGTTCCATAACTGGTTAGTCTACATTGTATGGCAATAGATGCAAAATTATTACTCAAATATGTCCCCTTTTGATTTTTTTGAAAAAAATAAAATAATTATTGTATGGAAGCTTTCTATTGCCACAGGATTAAAAAAATAAAGTATTTACAAATTTTTATCACAATTCTGACTTTTCCCCTCAAAATTCTGAGTTTATATTTTCCGATTCTGAATTAGAATTGTCTGAATTGTGAGTTCTCAATTCATAAACTCACAATTTCTCCCCTTATTCCATGATGGAAACAAAAAACTGAATTGCAATATTGTAAACTTGGGAGTTGCGAAAAAAAGTCAAAATTGCCAGTTTAAAACTTGCAGTTCTAAGAGAAAAAAGTCAGAATTGTAAACTCGCAATTACCAGTTCATAACTAGCAATTGCAAGATATAAACTCACAGTTCTGTGAAAAAAAAGTCTGAATTGTGAACTCGCTGTTGCAAAGAAAAGCAATAAATCTCCGGGTGAGTAAAAAATGACAAGTTACTGTCAATACACGCTACTTACTGGGTTTTCCTGAACTAGTTCTTGGTTGTTTGCCACTGCTGTTAACCAAATGATAGTGATGATGGAGTTTAATACAAAGGAAAAGAAAAGGTTTTTGTGCAGGGTAATTCTCTGGCAGCTCAAACTTCTATAGGCACAAAAAAGACAGCAAAATGAAGAGATAATTGTTATAAACCATTAAAACTTGAATACAGTAGTGAAAGAGACATTTGCACTTACTTGAAATGAAAGAATATGCCTAGCGAGATGAACAAAGATGTTAAAGAGAGCCCATGACCAATTAGTGCCAAGTAGAACAAATTCATTGCAGTCTGCAATCACACAAACAATATCATGAGTCATGAAGTGTTTATTCTGCAAGCCAATTCAAATGTGTGTTTATATTCATCTCAAGTGTTTTGTTTGTTTTCTGTATAGCGCGTCTCGTCCCATCCGTCTCGCCATCTTTCTCTTCCTCCGCTTCGCGCGCTCTCTCTCCCCTCCCACCTCCCTCTCTCGCGCTCTCTCCTGATCTCTCGCCGCCTCTCTCCCGTCCCTCGCCCTGCTCTGACTCTGTGTCTCTCTGGTCCCCGCTCTCTCCGCCTCTCCCGCCCCCACACCCTCATCCCAACTTACTCTCTTCCTTCTCTCTCCTCTCCCCTTCGCCTCAATCCCCTCCCGTCTCAGCTTCCGTCTCCTCCTCATCTGTGGTCTCCCACCCCTCTCTCCTCTCTCCCCCCTCCGGTCTTTCCTCGTATCAGTACCCTGCTCCCCCTTCAGTAGGGGTGTGCGCAGTCCATCTGGTACAAAATTTCTCCTGTGTGCGACTACTCTCAGGATGTCCGACCACTGCCCGCTTCTGTTAATCATTTTGGGTGACCATTTCTGCACAAGAACAGAAGTAGCCCAAACGTGTTAGGTCAAAAAAAACAACAAAAACTAGAGAGCATCGATATGGAAAGCTTTCAGCGCTTTCGCACCGCTTATCACATTTTCGATATGGTATGTCTAATACGTCCTGCTGGGATTTATGTTGGTCCGGTATGAAGTCATGGTACATTGGTTTTAGATTTTTTACATTATTGGTATAGTAGATTAGTTCCTGGTTTTTCCCCTCACTCTTGCTTTCTTCTCCTGTATTTTTGTTTTCTGTTTGTTTGTTTCTGTATAGGTGGTGTAAGTGGTTAATTGTTCAAAACAGCACAGTTGTTTTGTCTGTAGAGAACATATAGCTAATGTATATAGATAGTTTTGCCAATCAATGGTTTAAGATGACGGGGTAAAAGCGCTAACCTTTAATTGGCAAAATGTTCGGGAACAAAAAAAATTAATAAAAAAGTAGTAAAACTGAAATCTATTCATAGATATTTGTTCTCGTCCGGTATATTTCTTATGGCGTACAAGCCGTTTTTGGTTTAAAAAAGTTTTTAAATAAATTTAGACCAATCCAATGCTATTGGAATTGCCTGCAGTTGTCCGAACCCTGTGGTAAGATTAGACAGTGAGAACATGTCCTGACAGTAATTAATAACTTTAATGCAACATTTATTAAACTTGGAAAATGTCTTTAATATTGAAAACATGCTCATCCTTTCACCTTACCTTACTTCAGGGCAGAAAATAAATCATATAAAAGTTTTAACAGCCATTTAGCCTATGAATTTAGCATGATTTGATAGTGAGGGATAATGGAGCAAAATAACTGACAATGATGTATGTGTATTAGGCAGATGAGTAGAAAGCACTTACACTAAACCGTATAACTTGAATATTCACCTGTAGGGTCAAAATCCTGGAAATAATCAGGGCAGTGTTGCTCAGAAGTGACGCCGGTCTCTGTGTCGTCCCAACACAACCATCCATCCCAGGTCCTGTTGCACACCGGGCCAACTAGTTATGAAAAAAATAGCCCAAAACATTTATTGGTTTCTGTGGAGACTGGGAAACTGCAACTTCCTGTTTTCATTATCACTATTCTTAGTTCTACCAGCCTGTTCCAAAACCCAGTACCCTGTGAGCTAGGTGTGCTGCATCCTATGGAAAGTGCTCCAAATCAGTCATTGTTGTGTCTTGTTTAGGATGCTAAGTAGGACGTCTACTAGGTTTTGGAACAGAGCTAATATTTCACAGCTGACCAGCCACCCAGTGGGGCCAAATGCAATCTTCCTAACAGAATGAATATGAGCCACCTGAGGCTTTGTGTGTTCTTGCTGTATTAATTAGACAGGATGACAAAAACTACTGTCAACGCTGGCAATACATACTCTATGAGAGGCTTATTGAAAATCAGATCGAATTGTTATTATATATTATTATTTTAGCATGACACATGTGCGTGCTTGCTGTAAAATATGAGTACAAAAGTGTTATGGCTATTTGGCTAGAATGAACTGGCTTGAAGCTGCTGTCATTTCTGTGACACCAGTTGCATCAAATCTATAATTGCAGAATGAATATCTGTAAAGTAACATGAAAATGACACATTGTCAGGATCCAGAATAATACAACTTGATCTCTGTCTTGTAAAAACTATATGTAAAGTATCTACCACTTCTGTCTTGACTGCTGTCCTTCATGATCTTCTGATAGCACTCGAACTGTGCCGTCACAATCTTGTTTCTGGTAACACCGATGTCATGGTACACATTTTGAGTAAGTTGTTGCTGACTTTTGTTTACCTCAGGACTGGCTAGAACAATGAACTACAAACAACAGACACATTAGGAAAGTAATGTCTGAGAACAGGCTGATTTCACAAACAATCATCTTAACCAAGTTTCTTTCTTCAGATGTATGAGACAGGTAAATGTAGGACAGGGGATATACAGTATATATGGGACATTAAAAAAACATGGCAAAAGTTTCCATATAGTCACATTGGATGTAAATGTAAATAAAGCACATGTAGTAGCACAAACCCCATATATTCACTTTAAAGTTGCTAAAATTCTGTACGAATCTCTTATTGCTATTTACTTAAGCAGCTGCTTTACTTACACATAATATACCATTATGAGACATTACCATCAAAGACATTACTCTATATTGTAATAGAGGATCATGTTTTTTTGTAGCCCAAAACTCTGAAATGAGTTAGCATTTTAGCACTTCTGGTTCCATCATCCTGACGTCAAAGTTGAATTGGTTAAATGTCTGAAATCAGGTCTGTGGTTAACACAAATGTAAGATATTTTCATGTTTTTTCTATGACATAAACTACATCATTAATACTCCCTTGTGATTTTTAAAGCTTTTACTTGTGTTAAAAAAGCGTTTGCTAACAGGGGGCTAAATTGAACTATTGAGGTTGTCGGGGACATTAAACATCAACCAAAGCAATTATTATTTATTATATTTATTTCAGTTAACATTTACTTTGGGTAATTAAATGTTTAATATGAGTTTAATTTTAGTTTCACTTTTAATTTTAGTTAACTATAATCCAAACAGGTAATCTCATTCACTCACTAGTTCGCTTTTACAGTCTCATTGTGCAACTCAAAACTTCAGGGGAAAAGACTGAAAGAGTTGTCGGAAGCTAAGTGATGGTGACATTCATTTGTGAAGATTATCATGATGAACAAAACCGGTTTTATTGGTCACTGCAATAATCTGAAAGCCAATGAAAAAATCCTGTTGGGTTTTTGTTGATGGAACCAAGCGGCTGGCCTACAGAAATATTATCACTGCACCACTAAACAAATTTTTTTTATAAAAAAGATGTGGCAAATAATCTTTCACCTCAGTGACAGATCCCAGCAGAAACAGACAGATCGTCCAGCCTCTAGCTGCCATCTTCTTTGGCATTTGCAATGACCCACTATCGATCTGCAAGGAAGGCAATGTCAATAAAACACTGTGCACAGTTCTAAGTGCTCTTATGCTGTTATTGACACAAACAGAAGAACTTGTCGTCTTGTCTAGCTTATTGCAAACATACACCCACACAGAAACATACGGACACACATGCACAGAATACAAATTTGTATATTTGAACTCTACTGTCTCTGATGGTTGCTTCAGTTCTTATAACACTTATCAAGCTGGAATCAGTTCACTTAAATTTTGTTTGAACCTATTCACATCAAATGCCCTGTGTCTAATGGGTAAATTAGTCCAATGACAAATCCTTAACATCCAATAATCAAAATTTTGCTCAATTATATCACTAGCAAAACCATTGTAAATACAGCTTGAATATTTACTACTCAGCCCGACGTAGAATGGTTATTTTGTGATTCTAGCCAGGTCGAGCAAACACTTTAGCCTAGATTGTGCAGTTTCTTCAAATCCCAGCTCGCAAAGACTGGTTTAGTCAATGAGGGACCCTCATACGCAATAGAAAATATTGCGTAAAAAAAAAGAGTAGCTGATGTGAAGAAACGTTCCCTGATATTACTAAATAATGTCCCTTGACTGCTCACATGGAAGTTATGGCATGTCTTCAGGTCTGTTTGGACTTACGCTGTTCATATTGGGTCACACTATTGCAGGAGTATCGGGGGAAAGCAAAGGGGGGTATTGCAAATTAGAAACAGACAGTAAGAGCGAGTTGTAATGTTACCCACAATGCAGCATATCATGAAACAGCACTGGCGGATCTCAAGGACCACTGCTTGTAGCTGCGTCATTGGCTGCAGCTGAAATAATGGTGTTTACTTTTCCATTTGAGGGAATAAACATGCAGGTTAGAGCCTTTGTGAGCCACTCTGCAGGCTGGTCGTGCTGATATCTGTCCTCTACTGATATCCGCACTCTTTTATCTTCCGTTGATTGCACTACTTGAACAAACAGCAGTATTTTCCCTTGCCGATGAAACCTCTGAGTGCAATCACATGGGAGGAAACTGGATGCGTGTTATGGCCATTTTAACTGCTTGAATTTGACACAGATAAATCATCTCAGTACTCTGGGGATGAGGAGAGATGGAGCAAGTTCAGTTTGTACTTTTTTTTAAATAGCCTTTGTTTTGCATCATAGCTGTTTTTAAGAGGTTGTGTTAAGTTTTTGAATGCAATAACATACACTGTATGTACTGTACAATCTACTTGTGGTCGACCTATATTGATTTTTTAAATTGAGAGCAGGGTGGCTGATATGAAGCCGATATAAATGATTTCACACCCTTTATTTAATCATTTTAAATTATTACACACTATTTAGTTTAATATAATATTTACTAAATTAGAAATAATTAATATGAAACATGAATTAAAAAATGGTAACACTTTATTTTAAGGTGTCCTTGTTACACGTTACTTACTATTATAATAACAAATTATGCATAATTACATGCAAGTAACTCTAAGACAAACCCTAACCCTAACCATATAGTAAGTACATGTAGTCAATTCATATTACCGTACTTGCTCCCATTTTCCATACGCTCTTGTTTTAATAAACACCTTTTAGTACACAACTTGGACATGATTTAACTAAAAAAAGGGAAGAAATTATTAATACGTGAGAACAAATTAAGTCATCAGAGTGAATTCTTTATTTTTTATCCCCAATATTTTCCCCGTATGAGAGGCTCTGTGCATAGTACTGGTGAACATGTTAAGATTCTTTAAAATTTGCCCTGATTTAATACATTTGTATTGTGGTCACTGCAGAAGTTAAATCATTCATGTGCCACATCAAGTGGAGAACAATTCAGAATGAGCAGGAAATAATCGAGGTTAAGTGCACGCATACTCCTTTGAGTAATGACCAGTCGTCTCCATCCTTACTTATCCAACAAACGGAAATCCAATAACGCTTCCTTTAATAACACTTGTTAGGGCCATTATTCATAAGAAAAAATTACACACTTTCCTGCAAACAAGCAATCTGATAAATGGCTGAGCATTCCAGACTATTTCGCTTGTGTGTTACCTTATTACAGTTGCAATCGATATACAAAAAGGTCACTTTGTTGGTCAGGCAATCTCCCTTTTGACGTGTGGTACTTAATGCAGACCATGTATCATACATTTATTGATCACGTGTGAAGTCTTATATTTATACAAAAAATAATAAAAACTAAAGTGGCACAGGACTGTGTACTTGTGTATAGATTTGTAAGAATTCTTTCTGCTTTATCGGCGCTATTGTTTTGAATGAAGCTGAAGCTTGTAAACATCCTACAGTGAGCAAAGGATGTTTGCTTTCTGTCCAGTTCCTCCAGAGCATTCATAATTACCTTTTCCTATTTTCAGAATAACCCCAGCTCGCTCAGAACTCCCACAATGTGATCTGCAGCGATTAGACTTATCGCTCAGCTACTCGACTCAGCAGTGGCACATATGGATGTAAACATGCCCTGCATACAATTTGTATCAATCTTGTTTCCATTAGAGATGCAAATGTAAACACTGCAACTGTGCACTCAAGATAAACACTCCTTAAAATATATTGAATTGAATTCCAAGAAAATTGTGTCAATATTTACTACTAATTTTATTCCCCAAAAAATTGCTGTTTTTGAAGAATTTCACACAGCTCCATACACTGCTGCCAAGCTCTGAAAAGGACACCATAAAAGTAGCCCATATGAGTCATGCCCTCTATATTTCAAGTCTTTTGAAGTCATATGATAGCTAGCTGCGTGTAAAAAGTGGACAAAGTTTCATATTTTGTTTAAAAAAAAACAGCATGTAAAAAAAAAAAAAGTTGGAATACTCATGTCTAGCACAGAATTTATAGCAACTGAAAGGTTTTAAAAGAGGTTTGACAAGATGTGTTATGTTAGTATTATTGATTAGTATTAGTATTAGTATTTAATAATATTTTGAATTAGCCTTTATTTTTATATTTTATCTTAAGTTTTAGTAATTTTGTTGTTTGCTTTGTTATTTGTCTGTTTTAAGTTCATATTTCCCCTTCAGTTTTAGTTCTATTAATTTTAGCAATTAAACTTGAATTAGCTTTTATTCTTATATATTAATTGTAATTTTAAGTTTTAGTAATTTTGTTATATGCTTTTGGTAGGTATGTATGGTATGTGTATGTATATTATTTACCCTTAATTGTTCCTTCAGTTTTAGTTCTAGCAATTTTAGTATTTAAACATATTTTATTTCAGTTAGTTTCCAAGGCAACATTTCTAATTTTCATTTAAGTTATTTATATTTTATTTTATTTCAGATTAATTTTAATAGCTAAAATTATTTTGAATAGTTTCAGGTAACTGAAAAGTTTACACAAAAATTAAAATTGACTTATCTTCGAGCCATCCAGGATGAGTTTCTGCATCAGAACTGATTTGCAGAAATTATTTGGAGAAATTTTGGAGAGATTAAGCACTAAATCTATCATTAACATATTAACAATTTGTTTATTACATACACAGCTTTCTGCTTCACAATACATTAATTAATTGCCTGGAGTCATGTGGATTACTTGAGGATTATTGTGATGTTTTTATTCAGCTGTTTGGACTCTCATTCTGACGGCACCCATTCACTACAGAGGATCCATTGGTGAGCAAGTGATGTAATGCTGAATATCTCCAAATCTGTTCTGACGAAGAAACAAACTCATCTATTTTTTTTTCTTTAACACTGCTCCTAAATGCAACCCATTCTTTCTTGTAACTAGCAACCCTTATGTATTTTTGCAAAAAACAAAATCAAATCTGGAACAAGACCACATACATGTTGTAGAAAAAACAAAAGGGCAACAGCTGTCTTTGCACCAGATATTCTCAGCTGTAACCTGCCACCTGATTTGCACATAACAGCCCAAAGCCCTCAGGTGCAGTTCACTCCTTTACACACACTAACTCCACCCCTTTGTTTTGTAAGGGCACCTCAAACCGTCCTTTCATGTGATTCCACTCTTGTGGATTTTTTTGTTGGTTGCAGCTGATGTGTATTAGCTGAACATGAAAATGAAGCCAACATTGCCTCACAGCTTGCCTTGGGCACAACCAGATGTTGCGCTTTACAAAGAGAATCATAATGAAGTCATGCAGATGCTGGAGAACACGACTGGCAATGCTGTCAGAGGGAAAGCTGCTCTGAATTGTCTTAGAAGGCCTAAGTAGGAGGGTGGATTGTAGAACAGACCATTAGAAAATGCCAAGCTTTTAATTTGTCTGATCTCTGTGACCTTCCACACCCATACACAACTATCCATCCCATGTGTAACAATGTATATGATGGTTTTAGTTCTGCTTTATAAGCAGTAATGGCTGTGATGCCTGTAACCGGTAAATAGCTTCAGAATTTTTTAGTATGTCTTTGTTATTAGCATTAGTATATGCAATTAGCAATTTGGAATCACATTTGTGCATTAACATCCTCGTCTCTAACAGTACTGCAATGCAGTGGTTCATAGCTGGTTTTTCTTTTTGATTTCAGTATTTTTGTTTTATACAAAAATAAATAAAAAATTAAATCAAACTTCAAAATGTACAATTTACAAAAATATTATCACAGTTATTACCAGATACCAGTTTTATTCATGTTGCAAGTAAACTCATATTGTGAAATATTATTCCAATTTAAAACAACTGTTATCTGTTTTAATATATTTTAAAATGTAATTTATTCCTGTGATGGCAAAGCTGAATGTTATATAAATAAATGTACAGTGGGTACGGAAAGTATTCAGACCCCCTTAAATTTTTCACTCTTTGTTATATTGCAGCCATTTGCTAAAATCATTTAAGTAAATTTTTTTTCCTCATTAATGTACACACAGCACCCCATATTGACAGAAAAACACAGAATTGTTGACATTTTTGCAGATTATTAAAAAAGAAAAACTGAAATAAATATCACATGGTCCTAAGTATTCAGGACCCTTTGCTGTGACACTATATATTTAACTCAGGTGCTGTCCATATCCTTGAGATGGTTCTACACCTTCAATTGAGTCCAGCTGTGTTTGATTATACTGATTGACTTGATTAGGAAAGCCACACACCTGTCAATAAAGACCTTACACTCACAGTGCAGGTCAGAGCAATGAGATAATGAGGTTCAAAGAAATGCCTGAAGAGGCTCAGAGACAGGAATTGGTGGACAGAGACACAGATCTGGCCAAGGTTACAAAAAAATTTCTGCTGCAATTAAGGTTCCTAAGAGCACAGTGGCCTCCATAATCCTTAATGGAAGACGTTTGGGACGACCAGAATTCTTCCTAGAGCTGGCCGTCCGGCCAACTGAGCTATCGGGGGAGAAGAGCCTTGGTTTGAGAGGTAAAGAAGAACCCAAAGATAACTGTGGCTGAGCTCCAGAGATGCAGTAGGGAGATGGGAGAAAGTTGTAGAAAGTCAACCTTCATTGCAGCCCTCCACCAGTCGGGGTTTTATGGCCGAGTGGCCCGACGGAAGCCTCTCCTCAATGCAAGACACATGAAAGCCCGCATAGAACACCTGAAGGACTCCAAGATGGTGAGAAATAAGATCTCTGGTCTGATGAGAAGCTTTTTGGCCTTTAATTCTAAGCGGTATGTGTGGAGAAAAAAAGGGCACTGCTCATCACCTGTCCAATACAGTCCCAACAGTGAACCATGGTGGTGGCAGCATCATGCTGTGGGGGTGTTTTTAAGCTGCAGGGACAGGACGACTGGTTGCAAACGAGGGAAAGATGAATGCGGCCAAGTACAGGGATATCCTGGAAGAAAACCTTCTCCAGAGTGCTCAGCACCTCAGACTGGGCCGAAGGTTTACCATCCAACAAGACAATGACCCTAAGCACAAAAAAATAACGAAGGAGTGGCTTCACAAAAACTCTGTGACTGTTCTTGAATGGCCCAGCCAGAGCCCTGACTTAAACCCAATTGAGCATCTCTGGAGAGACCTAAAAATGGCTGTCCACCAACGTTTACCATCCAACCTGACAGAACTGGAGAGGATCTGCAAGGAGGAATGGCAGAGGGATCCCCAAATCCAGGTGTGAAAAAACTTCTTTCCCAAAAAGACTCATGGCTGTAATAGATCAAAAGGGTGCTTCTACTAAATACTGAGCAAAGGACTATGTGGACCGAATACTTAGGACCATGTGATATTTCAGTTTTTATTTTTTAATAAATCTGCAAAAAATTCAACAATTCTGTGTTTTTCTGTCAAAAATTAGATATATGGGGTGCTGTGTGTACATTAATGAGGAAAAAAAAAAATAACTTAAATGATTTTAGCAAATGGCTGCAATATAACAAAGAGTGAAAAATTTAAGGGGGTCTGAATACTTTCCGTACCCACTGTATATCTATCCATCTTCTATATATATATCATCTATATAATTAATGACCCCAAAGTTTGAACCGTACTGTATAATAGGGATGTAACGGTTTGACGATAAATCATGATAAAATTCCCAACAGGTAGTATTACCGTTTCATATTTTAATTATCATTAAAACCGTATTAGATTACAGCGATAAATAAATAAATACTGTTCAGCATAAAGCACAGTTTTAAGTAACGGTCTCACGTGCGCACAGCAGCAGATTAGTTTCGTTTTGAGTGAAAACAGGGCGGAAAAGCTGGGAGGTTTTAAAAGAGTGCTAAGGGAATTATACAAATGAATACATGAATTAATTAATTATATGAATGTACCTCTGAAGCTTCTGACTGTCTTCAGAAACGATTCGACGGCATTTTGTTTTCATCTTCGCTCCAAGTAATACCTAAAGGAAGTGTCCTTAATCGCAATGCTGCTTTGTCCACAGAGGTTACGGGAAACAGCTCTAATTCAACTTTTCCATAAGCGCCACCTGCTGTCAGAGAATACATTTTCATTCAGCCTGGTGAGTTCCCCTTCAGGAACTTGAGCTGCGTCGAGATTTGCTTTGGGAACGCCCTTGTGTGACCGCGTTCTGAAGCACATGTCAAATACGTCCAATGGAGCAGCGAGACGTCACAAACGGGGTGACGTAAGCACCAGAAAGCACAAAAGCGCATCCGGCAGAGCGCAAACCAGCTTCTTCTCTTCAGTAGCGCTCTGTGTATGTGTCTATTTACTGTTGTCTGTCCGCACAAGCTCTCATATATATAAAACAATGAGAAAGAATATGGCGAGCGAACAGCATTACAAACACTGTGTTTCTCCCTTCCCACGATATCTGGCGGCAGGGGATACACACAATTTGTGAGGGTCGTTTTGTTGGGAGAGGGAGGAGGCACGAGTCAGCGTTAGAGCAGCGTGTATCACTGCGCGTTTACTCTCGCTGCGGCTATATGCTCCGCTCTACCTGGCTGCCAGGCTTGAGATCCGCTGGAAGCGTGGTTAACGCTGTTCCCGAGGAACAGCGCAGATGTTGTCATGGGGATCGCGGGGTGGCCTTTAGCGGAGGGATACGAGACGGGCTCGTCCTTTTCTCGGTCCTCACCCGCTAGATCCACGGCTCTCTCTCAGGGGTTGGAAGCCCGCGCTGCGGTTTCTTCCCCCCCAGAAAAAAAAGGAAAAAAATTTAAAAAGGGGAGAGAGCCAGACGCTTCATCTATCTTCCTCCGAGGAGGTGGATGTGATGAGTGTCGAGACAGAGGAGACTGTGGACTCGCCACCACAGTCCCTCACGTATGAGGTGTGATTCGTGATTATGGGGTGTGTTTTGTGCATTCGCCAAAAATAAAATATCGTTTGGCCAGCCTAGAAACATCACATGTTCTGAATCCAGATCACAGCCTTCACAACGGGGGCCTTCCGTTTTTTCCCCGATCTCCATGCTGAGGTGTCAAGATCGTGGGAGAAACTCGATCGTACTCATCCCGTATTACAGCCCACAGTCTCAAATTATTCAAAAGAACATCGTGGGGCTGAATGATAAGGGATATGGGGCGATGCCAGTGGTGGAGCAGACGCTTGCGAGCTATCTCTCCCCATCCTCAGCATCGTCCCTGAAGGCCCCGAAGCTTCCCACCAGGCCCGTTAGGCTTAAATCGAGTCTGGTTGGGAAAGCTTATACGGCGGTAGGTCAGGCTGGCGCATGTTTGCACACCATGGCGGGGTTACAAGCATACCAGGCTGACCTGCACAGGGGTGGGCCTGCTGAGTGGCAGCAGCCCAAGCCATAAAGATCCTCATATCGCCAGTCTCAAAAACAAAGCGTTGCAACCCACACCCCTCCACAGAAAGAACGAGGGTCGGGGCGACGCTCTCAGTCAGGGTCCTCTAGACCAAAGACGGATCTGCGGACCGTTATTTTGTCTAAGAGGACCTCGGCTAAATGGTCCTACCATTGTCAGGTCCCTGAGGGTAGCCCACCTGGAGAGGAAAGGATAACACTTTAGTATACGTTGCCCAATCCTTCTCAGTGCCTTCACGGAGGCTTATTGATACCCCTGCCGCCCTCTGTGCTTCAGGGCTCAGTGAGT
Source organism: Sinocyclocheilus anophthalmus (assembly GCA_018155175.1). Classification (NCBI taxonomy): domain Eukaryota; kingdom Metazoa; phylum Chordata; class Actinopteri; order Cypriniformes; family Cyprinidae; genus Sinocyclocheilus; species Sinocyclocheilus anophthalmus. Next base: position 120,411 of record JADLZN010005445.1, read on the forward strand.
TCCGACGAGTGAAATTCCCAGCTGCCTCCCGGCAACGGTACGGCACGGGAGGGCTCGACCCCTCAAGTGAGGGTGCTACAGCAGTAAGGTCGGTTGTTCCCTCAGTGCCCTCACGGAGGTTAATTGATACCCCTGCCACCTCGGTGCTTCAGGGCTCAGTGAGCTCCGACGAGCGAAATTCCCAACTGCCGCCAGGCAACGGTTCGGCACGAGTCATTCCACACTAGTGGGCCCCGAGAAGGCTATGGTAATGAAACAAGAAGTAGATACTCTCTTGAGGAAGGGGACCATAGAACGTGTTCCTCCTCTCGAGAGAGTGTCCGGGTTCTACAGCCATTACTTTATCGTTTCGAAGAAGGATGGGGGGTCGCGTCCGATTTTAGATCTCCTTCTTCTGAACCGTGCTATCAAACGGCTTTGGTTCAAGATACTCACTATCAAGCAGATAGTATCTCAGATCGACGATTGGTTAATACTAGCTCAATCGGAGCAGATGGCGGCTCGGCATCGAGATATCGTCCTCGCCCATATGAGAGAGCTGGAGTTAAGACTAAACACCAATAAAGGTGTGCTTTCTCCACTACAGAGAACCACCTATTTAGGCGTGGTGTGGGACTCAACATCGATGCAGGCACGTCTGTCTCCTGCACGAATCGAGTCAATCCTCACGACAGTAAGAGAAGGCCAGTCACTCACTGTCAAACAGTTTCAGAGGCTGTTGGGCCTGATGGAAGCGGCGTCCAACGTGATACCTTTTGGCCTGCTGTACATGAGACCCTTGCAGTGGTGGCTCAGAACCAAAGGATTTTCCCCAAGGGGGAATTCGCTTCGCATGATCAAGGTCACGCGGCGATGTTTACGTGCCTTAGACATGTGGAAGAAACGTTGGTTCCTGGTTCAAGGCCGACGTTAGGGGCTCCTTGTCGTCGCGTAACGCCAACGACGGATGCCTCTCTCACGGGCTATGGAGCGGTCATGAGTGGCCGTTCTGCCCAGGGTATGTGGGAAGGCCATCATCTCTTTTGGAACATCAACTACCGGGAAATGCTGACCATGTTTCGAGCTCTGACACACTTCCTTAAAGACCTAAGGGGGCATCATGTGTTTGACCGCACAGACAACACATCGGTGGTCTCCTACATCAATAGGCAGGGGGGTCTGCGTTCGCGCCCCTTGTACAAGCTGGCGCGCCAGATCCTTCTGTGGGCTCAGGGGAAGCTCCTCTCTCTAAGCGCAGTTTATATCCCTGGGTTTCTAAATCAGGGGGCAGATATCCTGTCGAGACAGGGGCTGAGGCCTGGGGGATGAAGGCTCCACCCCGAGGTGGTGGAGCTGATTTGGAGGGAATTTGGCCAGGCGGATATGGATCTATTTGCGTCTCAGGAAACGACACACTGTCCGCTCTGGTTCTCCCTCAAGCATCCAGCTCCACTCGGGCTGGATGCCATGGTACAGACGTGACCAAGGCTTCGTCTGTATGCTTTTCCCCCGATCGCTCTGCTCCCAGGAGTTCTGGAGAGAGTACACCGGGATGGGGTCCGTCTGTTGCTAGAAGCCCCGTTCTGGCCGGCCCGAGTATGGTTCTTGGACTTGGTGTCCATCCTCGACGGCGCCCTAGCTGGAGATTCCGATCAGAGGGAACGCCTCTCTCAGCGGGGGGGGGGGGGGGGGTGACATTCTCACCCCCGCCCGGAGTTATGGAAGCTGTGGGCGTGGCCCCTGAGGGGGGCACAGCTCATAGCATCCGGTCTCTCAACTGAGGTTGTTGAGACTATACTCCAGTCCAGAGCTCCCGCCACTAGGAAACAGTATGCCTTGAAGTGCAAACTTTTCGCTTCATGGTGCGGACAGCGACTGCAGGACCCAGTCAACTGCCCAATTGGTACAGTTCTGGAGTTTCTACAGGAGCACTTCTCCGCAGGGTTATCTCCCTCCACACTGAAGGTATACGTGGCGGCCTTAGCTGCTTACCACGCCCTTCTGTGTGGTCAATCATTGGGAAGACACCCACTTATCAGGCCGGTACAGCACACTAAGGTGCCCTCATGGGACCTGGCTGTGGTTCTGGAGGGCTTATGCAATGCCCCCTTTGAACCCATAGAAGAAGTTCGGTCAAGTTGCTCACGCTCAAGACTATCTTTCTCCTCGCTATTTCCTCACTGAAAAGGATCGGGGATCTTCAGGCACTCTCTGTTTCAAACTCCAGGCATGGTTAAGGCATTCCTTTACCCGAGGGCCGAGTATGTTCCTAAGGTGCCCACTTCTTCTCCAGGGCCCATAGTACTTCAGGCATTCTGTCCTCCTCCGTTCCAGGAAGTAGGCAAGAAAGGCTTAATCTGCTCTGTCCAGTTCGAGCACTGGATGCTTACGCACACAGAGCTGCCCCGTGGTGTAAGGCAGATCAGCTTATGTTTGTTTGCTTTGGTCCGCCAAGGAAGGGCTCTCCGGCGACCAAGCAGACTATGAGTAGGTGGGTGGTCGAGGCTATCTCACTAGCTTACGAGTCCTCTGGCCTCCCGTCGCCTATGGGGGTCAGAGCGCACTCGACCAGGAGTATGGCGGCCTCCAAGGCTTTCAACTTGGGTGTGGCCTTGCAGGGCATTTGTGCTGCGGCGGGCTGGTCCTATCCGCACACTTTTGTCTGCTTTTACAACCTAGACCTGGATTCTACCCCAGGTTCCCAAGTTCTCTTTTCGTGATGTGCTCATAAGATACACACACAGGCAGGGACTTGGTAGTATGGCGCAGTGGGTATTCTCGTTCCCAAAGCGAATCTCGACGCAGCTCGAGTTCCCTCGGGGAACCATGGTAACCATGGTTACCATGTATGTAACCATGGTTCCCCGAGGGAACGAGACACTGCGTCTCTTTGCCATACTCCCTGCATCCCTGCAGGTGCTACTTCATCGAAGCTGGTTTACGCCCGGCCAGATGCGCTTTTATGCTTTCTGGTGCTTACGTCACCCCGCTCGTGACGTCTCACTGCTCCATTGGACTGATTTGACACGTGCTTCAGAAAGCAGGTCACGCAAGGGCGTTCCCAAACTTCGACGCAGCATTCTTCACCTCGAAACAGGTTACAAAAACCTAGGAGCGTTCTGTCTGCCAAAACGGACCGAATTAGCATGCCCTGCTGTAAATTTTGACTGGTTGATGGAAAACAAGCTTATGTGGATTCTGCACATTTAACAATTCAGATAAGCTATCTAGAATTATTGATGGAGCAGATATAATACATATAATCGTTTATTAATCAATTATCGTTTTGACTTATATCTTTTCTTTATTTAAAGGCTGTAATGTGAGGTTTACCTTTTTATTAATCTTTTTCAAAGCTTTATTTGAACATTACATTAGATATTTCAACATGCTATTAAACTGTTGTCAGTCAAGTTGTCATTTAAAATCCGGACATCATTGGTAATGTTATTGTTTTACTGATTATGCAAACAAAAAGTAATTTTATTTGTTGTTTGTTGATTTTTAGATATAAAACTTGAAGTGATTTATGTGTCGTTACTTTTTGAACATCCCCAGCACATTTTAACAATACCGTGATAATACTGATAACCGTGATCATTTTGGTCACTATAACCGTGATAAGAAATTTCCATACCGTTACATCCCTACTGTATAATTAATTGCATTTTATTATTTGCATTTATCATTTTTATTTTAGACCTGAGATCCATTTTTGAGAACCACAGTAGACACAAGTTTGTCATATTTGTTTTCTATGAAATAAACGCAATAAGGTTATTTCAATGTCAGGTTATAATGATTTCAACAAAAGCAGCAAATGCAGTGACAATTTGAGGGATTATGTAATCCTGAGCATCAGGTTCGTCTAGATAGCTGCAGGATATCACAGAAGAGGGTGTGAAAACATACACTGTAACACAATCTGACGAATATACCAGTACTTTAACTTAAAATAGAGCCAGAGAGTATGAAAAGCAGCATATAAAAAGTTGAGGATTAAGCAAAAAGTATAAATGTTTCATTCAGACTGAAAGCTACACCAGCATCTGCCAAATCAGGTCAGCAAATTGCTGTTATGAAGCACAGCAGCTAACTACCTGGACAAATCTGCTAATGTTGATGCTCGGTAATGTGAACCACCCTTTCCTGCCTAGTACAGCTGAATATGCAGAACCCCAGGGGCAACCATTATCCTCCAGTGTGGCTACTGATACAAACACCCCAAGGAGAACAGAAATAAAACAGGGTGGCAAAGCCGGTCATATACAGTTACAAAAATACACATTTAAAAATAAAGCCATCACAAGCTGCTCCAGAATAACACCTGCAGAGTAAATACATATTTAAAGCTATTTCAGGGCTCAAACCATAATCCATCCCCAAAGTGTTTCCACTGTTTGTCATAACTTGCTCTTGAGTGTATGGATTCAGATGCATGTCATGATGGAAAATTTGAAAATGATCTTTATGCATGGGTGAATTTACTAAACAGCTCAACCAGATGCTTAAAGTGTTAGTTCACCCAAAAATTGAAATTAGCCTGTGTTTTACCCTCGAGGCATCATAGGTGTATATTACTTTCTTCTTTCAGACGAATCCAATTGGAGTTATATTAAAAATTGTCCTGGCTATTCCAAGCGTTATTATTGTAGTGGGTGGGTGTTTCTCTTTAGCAGTCCAAAACACGTTAAATAAAGCGCGCATCCATAATAAAACATGCCTCACACGGCCCTAGGGGGGTGAATAAAGGCCTCCTGTAGCGATTCCATGCATTTGTGTGAAAAAAAAAAATCCATATTTCAAACGTAATAAACACTTTTCTCTCCCTTCTGCTGACTGTCGTACGCGGAAGCTCTTCCGGCGGATAACGTAGGACGTATGTGTCGCGTGCATGCCTCTGAGATATGCTAGTCTCACAAGTTTGTTTACAGGAGCAAAAGAAGCAAAGTTTCCTTACTTTAGCAAAGGAAAACCAGTTTCCTCTTGGCTTATATTGAAATCCTTCAACATTTTTCTTTACAAATCCTCGGTTTGGACTTCTAATTAATGACCAGCGTTGTGTTTTGTTCTCTCTCCGCGTTCGTCACTAATCACGCAACGCCGACGTCCTACCTCATCTGCCGGAACTGCTTCCGCGTCTGACAGATAGCAGAAACATTTTCTAACAAAAAACCCTGTTTTACAGTGTTTTATAAAGAGTTGGAAATGTACTTTTGTACTATTCAACATAGTACTAATAGAAATGCAATTAAAACGGTCAGTTTGTGTTCTATCTTCAAAATTTGGAGTAATGTAAAGGTCATGCATGTCTATGATTCTTTTCTTTTCTTTTATCCTTTGTTACCCTGGCTTTATAATGTCTGTTGTATTGTTTTGTATCTGTCGTTTAAAGCATAATAAAAAAATAAATAAAAGACAGACGGCGGAAGGATTAGAAAAGTGTTATTATGTTTGAAATATGGATTTTTTTCTTACAAAAAAACATGGATTCGCTACAAGGAGGCCTTTATTCACCCTCCGGAGCCGTGTGAGGCACGTTTTATTATGGATGCGTGCACTTTATTTAACATGTTTTGGACTGTTGAACAGAAACACCCGCTGACTGCAATGATAGAGCTTTGAATAGCCAGGACATTTTTAATATAACTCCGACTGGATTCGTCTGAAAGAAGAAAGTCATATACACCTATGATGGCTTGAGGGTGAGTAAATAACAGGCTAATTTTCATTTTTGGGTGAACTAACGGACTGGGTAATTAAAAAATATATTTTCTTATTTATTTTATTTGTGCTGTTACTTTATTTACAGAATTGTTTTGGTTAATAATTGGATGCTGAAAACTTGAAAATGCATGTTAATGTTAACCGTGGTATTCGGCTGGCCGATTAAAAATTCAAGTGTTTAGTGAACCGCATATTAAAGTTTTAGTGTTTAAAAAAAAAAATGGGCAACGAAGTCCTTTTGAAAATATGGATGCTAAAACACAGTTATTTCTAGCATTATGCATTATTGCATTATTTAAAGCTTGTAACACTATAATGCCCATATGCAAGGTAATCATGTAGCTGCTCTTGCGATGAAGGCATTTTTTGTTTGAAGGAATAGTTCACCCAAATATGAAAATTTGCTGAAAGTTTTCTCACCCTCAGGCCATCCATAATGTAGATGAGTTTGTTTCTTCATCAGAACAGATTTGGAGAAACTTAGCATTACATAATTTGCTCACCAATGGATCCTCTGCAGTGAAGGGTTTCCATCAGAATAGCCGAATGTCAGTCCAAAGAGCTTATTAAAAACATCAAATGAATACACAAGTATCACATGGACTTCAGTTCATCAGAAAGCTGTGTGTTTATAAGAAACAAATCCATCATTAAGGCATTTTAACTTCAAACTTTTTTGCTTCTGGCCAAAATACAAATCCGTAATCCATAATAATGCTTCCTCTAGTGAAAAGTGTTGTTTTGCATATCAGAATCCACTAACATATTTGTTTAGAACTGTTTTGGATTGTTTTCGCCTGTGCATATTTCTCTCCTGATTCATACAGGATAACTTTCACTGGAGAAAGCAATGTTATGGATAGGGCTCATATTTTAACCAGAACAGAAATGGTTTGAAGTTACAAACATCTTAATGATGAATTTGTTTATTAAAAACATGCAGCTTTTTGCTTCACAATACATTAATTGATGGACTGGAGTTGTGTAGATTGTGACGTTTTTATCAGCTGTTTGGACTCTCATTCTGACGGCACCCATTCACTGCAGAGGATCCATTGTTGACCAAGTGATGTAATGCTATGTTTCTCAAAAACGGCTACATCTTAGAAGAGTAAATCTGCATCAAATATTCATTTTTGGGTAAAATATTCCTTTAATGAAGCATTCATCAAAGAACATCTGCAGATCAAGTAACAGCACAAATTAAAAACTGAAATTCATACAAATATTTAAATACCCCCAGTGCATTTGAGGACATTTAGTATCTGGTTGAGCTGTTTAGTAAATTTGTACCTGTGTTTACAAAAATATAAATGTAAAATTTTCCATTTAATTTGTGTTGTTTCTTGATTTTCAGACTTTCTTTGGTGAGTTGGATGCTAAACAACTAAATAAAATGCATGTCAATAAAGTGGTATCATTGGCATGATTCAGATATTCAAGTGTTTAGCTGACAGCATATTGCAACTTGTAGCCTAGTGTTTTTATGGCTGCTAAAAACAGTTATCTCTAGTTTACAGTAAAGGCATTATTCAAAGCAAGTAGCACAGATACCCATATGCAAGACAATCATGTAGAGGATCTTGCAATGAAGAAAGTTTTTTGTTTAATGAAGCATCCAAAACGACCGATTTTGCATATTCTGCAGGAACAGGCTTGTTACACTAAATCAAAAAGAAGGACTAGGTCTAATTTTATTTCACATGGCATATTTAGGATGTATAAACAAACTGAAGAGGCAATTAGGACTTTCTCAAACCACAGACACAGAACCTCAAACCTTTTGGGATTCTGAGTTCAGTAACCAAAATGAACTGCTATTCTATCTACTTCACTGCTAGGAAATCTGACCAAACACATGCAAATATATTCCCAATATATTAAAACTAGACAGCTGAAAAAGCTCGGGGGGGAGGGGGACCGTTGTGTTTATAGAAGATACCCAAAGACATCCTGCTCTGTATAGACAGCTAGTTCTGTGTCTAACATGTAAAACCACTTCCTCTGCAGACCATAACCCAGGACCAGAAGAGTTCTGCCTCTACAGGCCAACAGTCTGCGCTCCCAGGATTCCTCTAAGCTATGAAAATAAAACTCGGAACCTGATCACATTCACTCCTATTTTTAAACCCGCAGGCCTTCAGCCTGTACCCTCCAGGACTAGAGAAGGCATGTGAAAGGTCCTGAACTTGAACTGCAGTCGACTTTGCAGCTTACAGGAAAGAACGCCATCGGAGGTTTAACATGATAGGCTGCGGTCCAATGAGTTATGCATCTCAGGTAACACTTTCAGCACGCTCCGTGAGAAGCAAACAAAAGCGAGAGATTAAGGGGAAAAGAAAAGAGGAGAGGGTTAAAATTAGAAGAGGAAGATCCAAGTTCCACTTGGTGCTTTTACATCATTCCGTGAATAATTAAATCCCACTTTAGAGGAAGTGTTTGGCAGACACATGATAACCCAAGACTGACCCACTTGGAAGTGGGTGGGCTCTGATTCATCCACATATGTTGCCAGGATCCCCCGCATTGCGAGTGGTGGCAGAGGCCAGTAAATCTTAAAGCCGCTATCCGTCAACGGCAGTTTGTTTAGTGTATATCAGCTTTAGACACTCATTCTGAAGTTCTGTTTATATTTCCACTGTCCAGCAACCCACACAAGCCCTTCATCTCTAGGGTCCATTTAAAAAAAATACTACAGTCCCATTCACTCAGTGTCATCAGTGACATGTTTGGCCATGATTAATCATACTGCAGGACAAACCTGGCTGCCAGTATCTATAGGAATATTCATATAAACCTGTTAATTAATTATTTGAATGCAAATTATATTACGTGAAAATTTGAATTGGTAAAATGGAGAAATAAAGATCGTAAAATAAATAAGAATATTTTCAGTGTAGTTTCCCAGTGGACCTCACTTTAAATATTTTATGATACCAAATAAAATTGTACGAAATGGCAGAACATTTATTGTACACAATATTGACCTCAAAATCGCAAAAAAAAAGACTTGGGAAATGTGTTATGTCGTCAATATATAGACACTGATCAAAAGTTGTTAATAATTAGGATTTTTTTTAAAGGTGTCTGCTCACCAAGTGTACATTTATTTGATCAGAAATACAGTAAAATCAGTAATACTGTAAAATATGATTTAAAAGTTTTCTATTTTAATATATTTTAAAGGGGTCATATGATGCGATTTCAATTTTTCCTTTCTCTTTTGAGTGTTACAAGCTCTTGGTGCATAAAGAAGATCTGTAAAGTTGCAAAGACTAAAGTCTCAAATCCAAAGAGATATTCTTTATAAAAGTTAAGAGTCAGCCACGCCTACCTAAAACGGCTCGTTCTAACACGCCCCCACATATCTACGTAGCTATGTGGGAAGATTTGCATAACACCGCCCAAATGTTCACACAAAGAAAGAAGGCGTAACTTTAATTCTAGCTGTAGTATTGTTGTTGCTGCCACCACCATGTCATGAAGGCACTGTGTGTTTCGTCGTGAAAGCGAAACTACTTTGTTTGGTATTCCAAAAGAGGACGAATCTGCTTCGTCATGCCTGGAGCTGATGTGCTGGTTGCTGAGGAAATAAATCAACTTTGCGTTGTGGATCGCCGGATCGGCTTTCACAGTGTGGACGGCGGAGTCCAGCCCGGAGTCGTCACATGTCCCTCCGGACGCTCCTTCGTCGAAATCGCCGGCAGCACCGTTCTCAAGCCCACCCACCTCCGCTCACTCTAGCCCTCTGGCCTCCGCTCACTCTAGCCCACCGCCGCTCACTCTAGGCCGGCTGCGCTCACTCTAGGCCACAGTGTGGACGATCGTTCTCGTTGTGAAAGCGAAACTACTTTTGTTTGGCCTTCCAAAAATGGACACGAAGAAATCAGTGGTTAAGTTGTATTTAAAACACTGTTCCAGAACACTTCAAACCAAATATTCAGATGTGTCCAGCACAGTTTCCTGATCCTGGGAGAGTAGACTACACTGCCGGCTGTTCTGACTCAAAGACTGAAAGAATGTCTTTTATATTTAAAGAGTTTTTATAATTTATATATTTAAAGCGAGTTTTTTTGAGCAGTGCTTGTTGTTTTTTTAAAGAGTAGGGCTTGTTGTTTGTCGTTTCTCCGATCACAAATGCAGATTTGGTTTTATGTTTACGCGGCGCGATACATGCAACGCGTAAAAAAAGACAGTATAAGTCATTATAATCCATAATTATGTCCACACTGGATGCAACGAATACCTCGTTTATAATGTTTTTGAATCATCGCTCCGGCATGACAGGGCATCACAATATGGCAAGGGGCGTAACATTTCCGTCACACGATTTGAAGTATTCGGGCAATCACAACGCACTGGATAGCTGGCACACCTCGTTTTTCAGACCGATGAGTTTTGTAAAAATGTACGCGTTTCAGAAGGCGGGGCATAGAGGAGAAACACGTGTTTCTCCTCGATTATTGTAGTTTTTGAACCTTTAAAAAGCATGTCAACATATTCTATTACAACAAATACACAAAATAATGTTATTTTTAGCAGCATCGTATGACCCCTTTAAAAATATCTATTAATGATGCAAAGCTAAACTTTCAGAAGTTAGTACTTATCTCGTATAACAGATCCTTAGAAATCATCATATACAATGTGGTGTATTATTAATAACAGTTCTTCATTATCAATGGTAAATACAGTTCTTGTGCTTAATATTTTGTGGAAACCCGATATATTTTCTTTCTACAGTCATTTATGAATAGAATGTTCAAACAGGAAATATTTTATCACTTTTGATCAATTCTGCTGAATAATTTTTTTTTTAATTCCCCCAGGTATCCTCAAATCTGGCTCACAAGATCCACTTTCCTGCATAGTTTAGCTCCAACCCTTATCAAACACACCTGAGCATGCTAATCAATGTCTTAAGACGCCACTAGGAAAATCAAAGGTAGTGTGAGTTTGTCAGGGCTTGGAGCTAAACTCTGCAGAAAGTGGATCTCGTGGGCCAGATTTGAGGATCCCTGGATTACCCCCAACTTTTGAATGGTAGTGTATCACGGTTTCCACAAAAATATGAAGCAGCATATTGGGTCAGACTACTTATACTGTATACAGCAGACAGAGATATTTCATAAGGTTATACCTAGAGCAATAATTATTTACCAAGTATCTCAATGACCGTTAGAAATAAAACATTTATGATTTTGTGATTTTGTGTTTAATGCAATGTGATAATACTGACTAGTGAATGAACTAGATGTGATAGAAATAACAGCTAGATAGCAGGTTGCGATAAAAGGCTTGCCGCACTTCAACGCACATAAAACCTAATGTATCTGGAGAGAGGAAATGAAATGGTCCTATTAGCCTGACTCCAGTTTAATGCATGGAACAAGACACCGAATCCCTGACTGTAATAAATCTTTATTATTATTATTTTTTTGCATTAATTCAAAGCATCTAATTATGTACTCTGACATTGCTGCTAATGAAAAATGCAAGACATATCATGCCCTGTCTTGCGGTGGAGATAGAGAAAACATTTACTTTGCAAATGCTATGGGGTGTTTTGAGCTCACATGCATCTAATTATGACCAGTGTACACAAATTCTACTAATCCAACCAGTGGGACTGTAAAGTATATTGCTCAAGAGCAGGCTTTTACACTGAGGACTGGACTGTGATAGCTATATTTGCAGTAAAACATTCTGGCATGGTTTACTGTCTGCTCTCCACGTTTCCGTGACGGAGGTAAGGGGTGAACCATGGTAATGGCACAGTAACTGACTGCAATGTCGCCAGGCCAGGAACACAGCTTTGTTCCACTGACATTAAATCCTCCTTGAAAGCTGCACTCAACCCTGACAAACACATGCATGCTTTGGGGCTCTGCATTGAGATCCACATAAAAGGCTCTCAAACGGCGAGGCTAAATAATTGATTCCCTTTTAAAAACATAATCTATGCTCTTTAACATATTCTGTGTGAGGATTAATTGGCTTTTCGTGCTCTAAGTAACAAATCCTCTTTCTTTAGGTCTCTTTGCCAGCTAGCATTCCCTACAGATGAGCGGTCACTAACCTTTTAATTTGGCAACCGACGGAGCTGAATCCATAGCACAAATTGTTCATACCTCAGCACTATGTATAGGTCTGATTATGAAAATAAGCGATATTAGAGAGTGCTTGTTCGTCCAAAATTCACTGCCATGATTCTAGGATGTTATTGTTGGTTGACAGAGCTTCTCTATGCCTTTGCTAAGGTGTTCTGGGTGGTTTTACCATGCTTCTGTGCCATTACTGGGGACTTCTGGGTGGTTACATTGCTTCTGTACAGTAGGTGTCTGCTCACGTTGGACTATGATAGCTGCATGATTTAAGGTATTATTTATGCCAATAGCACAAACTGCCCATGCATTATACACCATAATTGAAGTGTTACATTTGAAAGTTTAAGATCTGTAACCGTATCAGCAACAATAATTGATGCTTGCATTTGAGATTAAAGAGTCAAGCAACAGGGATAAGATAGAATTTCACATGAAAGATCTTCGGAAGATATTGCACATCAAACAGAGATAGTGTCATTGCATCATATGAGCAAAATCATTTTAGCAATCTTTCCTTCATCAGCTTCACAGTATTTCATCACGTACAAGCAGCTGCTTGTGTAAAAAACACAAATACCAAGACTATCTGTTGGCTAATTATCACAATTCTTCCTCCTTGGAGAGATTGTCAGACCCCTTCTGTCAGGTTATAGGTGTCAACAGACCTTGGTATTTCTAGTTACTTCATGATATTTCATCTTCTCAGTTCCTGGCACTGATGTACGCTGTAAGGTTTTGGACTAATGTTGGAGTACAACAATAAGAGCTACACTGAATATATTTAGAGGCCCCCAAAATAATTACTAGCAAATTCAGTTTAGGTTTGACTAATGTTATATCAAAGCAGACACTTTCTTTACAGAAAATAATAAATTAAACAAACAAACCATTTTTCTACCACTTTTGACTACCTAAATTCATGTGCATTTCGAAAATGTTGAATAAGCATTGTATTTGGAAGATAACTAACTTTTATGTATAGAAATTGACAGTTTCTCATTATACAATTCAAATTAAAAACCAAGTATTTATTTATTTATTTGAAGAACGGTTCACTATAACGCTGGACATGATGGTAATAACAACAGTATCGGGTACAGTCATTCTTTGTTATTAAAAATTGCAGTTTGTAATTTCAAATTATGATCAATTTGTAAGTGCAATCCAGTTTTGGTCATTCTAATGTTGAATATAGACATACACATGCACAAATGTGCTCACACTCACACATCGCATCTCAGCGGCGGAGTTATGAAATGCACAAAAGCCAAACTACTCATTATGATATTTTAGAAATTTCGCTTTAATAGCGTCAACAGTCTAACAGACAAAACCGCCGTTTATTTATTTATTTCAGTCTAAAGCTGTCATTAATTCATTAGAATTCTTGGAGTCCGTTCAGTCAGCAGTTATTATAACATGACACGAAGCCTGTTAGACAAGAGTGGCTCCAGCTGCACTTGGTAAATGAATTCCCTGACCATATTTATAATCCACCAGTCGTTCATCTGTATCAAGCGTATCCTTACCTGCAGATTAAATCCAAGGTGCTCTGGAGATGTTCAGATAAAAACGAACGCGTCTTCTTGTTATTTCAAAACACAAACAGTCATTACTTTCCTTGGCGACGTCACGATGACATGAAACAATGTAACAATATCAGAGCGCGAGATGAAAGAGCGCACGAGACGCGCAGAGTGCGATTGACGCCGGCCGTCAGGCTGTGTAAGATATTCAGTGTAGTAGCTTCCTGTTACATCATCACAGCTTATCCCCGCCTCAATGGCTCACAGGAGCATTCTTCACACTGTTTGCTTTGTTATTTAAAATGATAAGGGTTGTCCTTGTTACTAGAACGGAGTAATATTTATTAACGTGTACTTGAAATAGGTTAAAGGATTAGGGTTTGGTTTTTAATTAATTTTTCGTGTAATTATGAATATATATATATATATATATATTATATATTATATATATATATATATACTTATATGAAGGTTCAGATGCAAAGCCTCTAAGTGCCGTTGAAATTGTCATCTAAATTTAGGATTTTAGCAGGTCCGCTGTTTAGGTTCATTGAATTTAGAACAGAATTAGAATCAGAATGAGCTTTATTGCCAAGTATGTTTACACACACAAGTAATTTGACTTGACGACAGGAGCTTCCGGTGTAGAAGAAAGTACAAACATAGTGAAGACATACATGATAGTGTAGACATACATAGGAATAACAGAGTAGGGATGTAATATAAAACTAATATAAGAAAAAAAGAAAAATTGAATAATTTACTATATACAGAAATAGAAGTATAGGTAAAAATGTAATTGTTTAGATAAATGTACTTATATGTTTATTAGTGTGCAGATATGTGATTTACAAAGTGTGCAGTTTAATATAAATATTCTATGTTAGTTGTGATGGACGATGTATAATTTTGAAAGCTTAATTGTTTAGACTGAGTATAGCCTGTGGGAAAAACTGTTCTTGTGCCTTGCTGTTATGGTGGTCAGTGCTCTGTAGCGCCGAACAGAAGGCAACAGTTCGAAGAGAGAGTGGGCTGGGTGTGAGGGGGTCCAAGGTGATTTTTTCTTAGCCCTTTTCTCACTCTGGAGATGTAAAGTTCATGGAGGTTGGGCAGAGGGGCACCAATAATCCTCTCAGCAGTCCTGACTGTCCGCCGTGAGGGCATGTATAGGTTTTCTATGCAATTAAAGTGAAATAACTGAACATAAATATAGGAGCCTTATAAAAATGCTCATTTTAGATGACAATTTCAGACGGCACGTAGAGGCTTTTGCATCTGAACTCTTCACAAAATATAATTATAATATATATATATATATATATATAATAATATATATATATATATAATATATCCTCCTGAGACCCAGCTATGGAGTTTTTGCCTCTGTAGTGGACATTATATTTGAGTGAATTTCTCTGAGACCTCACATGTCACAGTTTTAAGTCTGGATGTCCTGTACAGAGCACATTCAGGGCTTTCCAGAGACACCAAATGATTGGATGTTATACCGTGACCACTCCCTCTCTTTGGTCTTTAAAAATGACTGACATTCATTTAGTGATACAATTGTACATCCTTATAGAAATATGATAATATTTTGTAATTATAACTTAAATCTGATTAATTTTCAAATTGTTTGTCATAAATCAACATCTCAGGAAAATGTTATGGGGTTTCAAATCAAAATATGACTTCCTGTTATGAAACAGGACATGATTTCATACATGTCCACTGTAGAGGACACCAGGACTAAAAGCATGTTTATTATACATTTTGGGAGACAAAATAATAATCATTATTATTATCAATATTATTATGAAATATTAGATATTATTATGAAAAATCTGGCCAATTACTACTCCCATCATTACACTTATTTTTTCAACATGCTGTCCCAACACCACTTTAATATGCAAATTAGATACAGCGTATACATAACATTGTGCTTAATGGGAAAACCAATTTATGAAATTTTTACACACATATTGCATAAAGCAAAATGGTATATCAAATAATTTTGTTATATATTTTATAACATAGTTGAGAACCATCCTTAAACAAAGTTAGTTATAAAAAAAATCCTGAAACCTAAAAATTTATTGGTGATTTAAAAAAAATTCCCATTGTTTTTGCCTTTTCATGTCTATTCTTGTCATTTTATTTTTAGAAAAACTTAGTCCTGGTGTCCTCTACAGAGGACATATAATAACTTATGAATAAAATATAATTTTTCAAAAATGTTATTTTACAAATTTTTTCTTAAGCTCTAAACAATGTAATGACATGAAAGAATACTAAATTCACAAAGCTTCTATTTCTGTTCTAGGAGGATATATATATATTATTTATATATATATATATATATATACTATAATTATATATATATATATATATAGCAATATTATACACACACACACACAATCTAACGATGCCTATATATTTTAAAATTTATTTTTAAGCTTATATTATGATTTTTTCTTCTTATTGTACATTTATGTTGCATTTTAGGTGGATATTTGTAATTACACATTAATTACTTTAGATTTGTGGGTATAAACAACAATTCTTGTTTTGATTTGAAGTGAAAAGTAGAACCTCGCGCGGTAGGATGACCCCACTCTTATGTCAGTTAACAAAACAGTACATACACAATCAAAAACACTATATCAAATGCTTACATTTTAAGGCCCATAAAAATTAAGAACGAAATAGTTAAAAGTCACCTAATGTAAATTGGGGCAGAAAAACTCCAGCAGATTTTAATGTTAATAACATAATTAATTACAATCATAATGAAACCACAGAAAGTTTATTCGAATACAATTGTTTATTAGGAGTGCATATAAAGGCATTTTAGCCACTAGTAGTGGATTTCAAAATGTCTTTTAAGAGTAACAGCTCCATCTTGTGTTGTAAGCAGTTTTATGCACTTTCTTTTTTCAAACCATCAAGAAGTCCTACAATAACTTTCACAATGGAATTGCTGGTACTCTATTTGTAAGATGTTAGTAAAATATGCAGTCATATAAGTGGTTCTCTTAGTGATGATCTGTTGGTCACATTTGTATATACATTTTTATGCTAGACTCAACTTTCAATCACTGTGTCCTGGATTAAAAAAACATTATTTGCCTCTAGTCATTACATACAAACAATGACAAGAGTCAAGGTCACAGTGCGAGGACATAAAAAAAAAACATTTTGGAGTGTACTGTATAAACATATTAAAGATTTAACATTAAAAAGATTAAGAATTAGTAGGTTTGACAATTTGTACAAAAAATAAAGGAAAAGAAAGGATTTAGAAACTTCAGCAAATATTAATAACAGCCATAAATAGTGTTAAATAGATCCACAAGTGGCACTGTGAAAAAAAGAAAGAAAAATATTTTTAGATATTATATAAATATATATATATATATTATATATATATATATATATATATAGAGTAATTTTTAATGAAATGTAAGAGGATTTAGGACAGAAATTTGTAATTTCTCCCCATAAAACAATACACATTGATTATGTTTTAGATTTAAAATACATAGAATGTCTTTATATATGAAGCCTAGATTAAAATCCATTAACTGTGATAATTATATACATGAGAACAGTGTGTGGGTCAAAGAGGTACTATATGCTGCTGTTTCTTATTTTCTCTTATTTCCTCTCTAAAGAGTGGTTTAGGATTTGGTATCATGAAGAATACTGTACATGTCCTCCTAGACAGATCGGAATAAGATATTTGAGTTCTTCGTCTTTATCCGTATTTGCTTCCTCCGGCTGTGATCTGAAAGAGAAAACATTGAACATTCAGAATCAACAACAGACACACATGTTCCTGCTTCACTTTTCTTGTGGTGTAGCCTAATGGAACCCAAGTTGTATGTTTGAGCATGCATCATCATTATTGACACTAAACTGCGCAGTTCTCCTCAATTATAATATCAAACCCTCTGAAGTAAGCAAGGGCTGCAGAAAACACACCTTTCATGCACATTTTCATGCAGTGTCTCTTGTGGACAAAGTTGTTTTTGTTGCCTCCACAGCCACTGTAACGAAACATCTGGCATCTCTCAGTCCTGGGGTTGTAAACGTATCTCCTCACAGAGCCATCACAATCGCCCCTATCAACTGGACTCAAGCAGAATTCTGGGGGATTGAACTCTGAAATACAATATCAATAGGTCGGCAATATCAGTAGCAGCTAAAAAAATGATCCAAGTATTTTTTAATGAGATGTAATGAGTATTTCGGTGCATAAACTTGTCCTTTCTTCCCCATAAAACAATATAGAGTGTAAGATTGTTTTAATGCGATAACAATATTTTGGCAATATTAGTAGCATAAAAAAAACACTTTATATACATTCAAACATGTTTATCTGAGACAAAAAGATACATTACATAATAATACATAATAAATATATCTCTATCTATACTTGCATAAAAAAACAGTACGATACAATGATACAAGTAGCTATAAGTATAAAAAAAGTATATATTTTTTTAATGTTTGCCCTGCATTTCTGCTACACAATTAAACAATTAACTAGCCACTTTTCATGTCTCTTTGCGACCAAGTACCAATTACTGTAATTGTATTGCAATGTACAGTATGTATGTACATATTATATTTATACATCACATCTAATCCCTATCATTTCTTATTTATTGTTTGTTCAGCATATTTTATTGCACTGTATAGGATGTGAAAAGGTAAAGTGTTACACTTTATGATTATTTTTCTTTGATGTTTAAAATATGATCCAAATGGCTACATCAATGTCATTTTATATTAGTTTAAGATTACTTTTATGCTGTTCTAGCTGGAATAACACTAGACTGCTGCAGGGATGACATATGTTTGTGGGCCAAAGCTCGGAAATGACTTAGCATTTTAGCACATCTGGTTCATCACCCAACTGCTTTTACAGCCTCATTGTGTTTATAATTATAATCATGATCTTGCAAACTATTCTAACTCAATTTCAGGGATTTTTAAAAAAAAATTTATGAAGAAGTTGTCAGAAGAGTAGTGATGCTGAGATTGAAGTCACTGTGGTTCATTTATAGCTTATGTTTAGAAACCAGGTTGATGCTAACTTCTGGGTTGGCCTATAAAAATACATCATCATTGCAGCACTCTATTCATTCTAGCTGGAATGACAAACTCAACTTGACTTTACATACTTGATCCACTAGATGGCAGTAAAATCTAAGCATTGTCCTTCAGTGGAACCACAGAGCTTTTGTGCATCCAAGTCACCCTTTTAACCCAAAAGCAATTATTGTAATTAATTTGCAGTTACTTTTAACCCAGAAAGTAAATTGCCAATGATAAATTAGTAAAACAGAACGCTGACATGATGGTGAACATCACTTACTATACTTCATTAACTACTGTGATTAAGGCAAGAAGAGGGCAGGCAAATGTGTAATATGTAGCTCTCATTAATACATGATAACCATGTAAATACCATGTTTGCAATTCCCCTCAAGAGCCCAAATCCCAAGTAAGTAAGTAATTAAAGTTTATTTATATAGCACATTTATCTCAGCAAAGCTGGCCAAAAATGCTGAACAAAATCAAAGAGTTAAAATGAGTGCTGTCAAACGATTAATCGCATCCAGAATAAAAGTTTTTGTTGACATAATATATGTGTGTGTACTGTGTATATTTATTATGTCTATATAAATACACACAAATACATGTATACATTTAAGAAATACATATACATATATATATATATACAAATCTATATGTAGATAAAATATAAATATAAATTTATGTAAATATTTTCAAAATATATACTGTATGTGTTTATATATATATAATAAATATACACAGCACACACATATATTATGTAAACAAAAAACGTTTATTTTGGATGCAATTAATCGTTTGACAGCACTAGTTAAAACATCAAACAAGCAAGACAAACCATAAAACAGTCAAACAATAAAAACATAGATAAAATCCAATTAGAATGAAGAAGAGGTCATTTAACACAACAAAATATACTTGCAATTACAAAAGCTGATATTCAGTTTTTTATGTATTATATATTATTATAAAATCACATATTTGACTCGGATTTCTGTGAAATCTGTGTACCAGACAAGGATGTCATGTGCCCTGGGGCTGTGGAGCAGAGAGCAGCTCTTAACTGTCAAAATAAGCAGGAGGAGGCAGGAAAAATGGCTGCTACGCTGCCCTCTGGACTCAGAAAAACAGACTGTCTGACACGAAGGCACAGCTGTCTAGAACCCTCTGCCTGTGTGTGTGTGTGTGTGTGTTTGTACACGTGTGTGAGATGTGTGACTCTCACCTGCTTCCTGTGCAGATGGTTGGGACATTCTCTGCAGTGGCAAATGTGATGCATTCAAAGGAGCTTCAACTAAAAATGACCAAATACACAAACAACAAATATAATTCATATAAAAGGTATTAATGGTATTTCCATAAAACAATTGTTTTTGTGTGATTCTGCACGTGTTTAAAGGTCCAACAAAAATCCAAAACAAACAAAATAGCTTAGCACACCTTAGACCACACCTACAGATCACTGCAAAAATATCCAGCACAAATAAAAAGGTTTTCTGATATTATCAACAAGCAGGATGTGTGACTCATCTCACCATGTTTGATGAGAGGTTCTGTTTTGGGTTTGGCTTCTTCTTCCTCTGGCTTTAATGGAGCATTTTGTTCCATGTGGTTTGAGGCAGCTAAAAAAGAGGAAAGAAAATGAAAAATGAGATCATCTTTGTTGTCCTGTTGTTACAGGAGTCATTTTCTCTCAGGTAGCACTATTAGTACTATTAACATGTTTCCTGTCTGTCAACCCCCTTTTTTCCCAGTCATGTCCTGGCTGGGATTTCTAAATTGCCTAAAATGTAGTTTGACCGATAGCATGTGTGATAAGGTGGGATCTGCAGGGAACGGTCAAAACTATGCAAATTTGTGTACATATAATGTATGAGGATGGTAGAGAGCACATCGATATAAAAACCTAGGCAATCTAGAAATACCAGCCAAGACATGTCCATGAAAAAGAGGACATATGGTCACGCTAAATACTAATGTATTCAAACATATGCTTAAAAACAAGTAACTATTTAGCACTTGACACCATTTAAACATTATTTGCACTTCTTTTAATGTATATTACATTTGACATGACTTTTAATTTTGGCTATATTTTTGTGTATTTCATTTTAGTTTAGAAGTCATTAATTTCAATCTTAAAAAAATAGTGTAGAAACAATTTTCACTCAGCAGCCGCAAGTAAATTTCACAAACAGTTACAAAGAAACAGCCAAGTAATTAAATGTGAAATTTTTAAGAAAAACTAATTATATAATTTTACAATCATCTTTATGCAATTTTATAACTAATTTTAATAGGCCTATATATGTCTGTAGCATCTATGGTACTGTATGTGGAATAGTCATCTACAACTATAGTTTTAGTCAAGGGTTTTTTGTTTGCCAAATTTTTTTTGTTGTTTTCACCTTCTCTCTGACCTTTAACAGGCTGCTGTCCTTTTAAGACATCTGTGTAAATGCCCTCTTCACATGTGAAATTGGATACAGTGCTGCTCTAACACATACAAGCTTGTCTGTTTGCTGTTGGGTCCAGTATAGTTTTAACCGCCTTATCCTTCAAGGATAATTTGATTCCTAATGATATGACCCCTTTAGCACTAAATGCACTCAGAAATCTTCTGCACTGACTCTGGCTGTTCAAATTACTGCTAAAAAACAGAATGTGGACTGAATTACAATAGGCTGAATTAAAAGTGCTAATTGCACTATGAAATGAAGGTTATTGAGATCAGAATACAAAAGGGCTGTAACCTTTGTCATTTAATCACAGGGTTTGTACAAAAACAATGTCATTATTGAAAATTGCAGAGAAGAGAAATGTTATGTTGCTGGTACATACGTAGACATCTCTCATGGCATTCTTTTATAGTCTTGAAGTTGTTGGCATTCCCAAAGCAGCCGCCGTAAAAGAATCGCTTGCATTCCTTGCTCTTGTTATCAAAATAATAACGAGGCACCAGTCCTCGACACGGCCCCGGCTCATCCTCCAGATGGCATGGACTCTTATCCTCTACAAAAACAAGGAAAAAGATGGGGCAGACCATAAATCGTGTAATTCGTTATTTAAAGCTTCTTTTTTCATCAACTGTAAACATGAACATAAATTAAAAGTGGTAGTAATGATTTCTTTTTTCATGCTTTGAAATATCATATATAGGGTAGTTTTTCAGCAAATTTTCCATCTTGGGGTGAACTATTACTTTAATTTTACAGCTCAGGGTAAGGATTTTTATGCAAGAATTACAACTAGACAAATATTGGAATTGAATACTAAAGCAGCGGCTTTCAGCAGAACCAGCTCTACCGTCCGTCCGCTTAACAAACACCCTGGCCATAAGCCACAGACAGGCTGGAGTGATTGATATATTCCAGCTCCATCTATAGCACATGCCCTGTTGATAAATTAATGGCTGGATTCCAAAGTTCCACAGATTAAAAAAATCACTTAATTTCCTGCCACGGTTTTGCCCTGTAAAGCAGAATTTATTTATGGCCATTGCTAATTAAAATATTTCACTTAAGTGGTCATTCATCATGGAGAAAGGCAGCTTTGATCCAATCAGCTGGGAGAAATCATCAGGGTATTTTGTTTTTCTCTCTTCTTTCGGATAAATCAGATTTAGGAGGAACGATAGGTTGCACTAATCTGATCATAAATGTCACAAAGTGACCATACAGATTAAAGCCGGTTGCTGCTTTTGGATATTATATAAGTCAATGTTAATTGCAGTCTCACTTACTGCTTGAAAGTGATTAAAATGCGATTATGGTCAGGACAAAAATTCTGAGTAAGCAGAAAATAAAACTGCTTTTGGTCCATACAACGAAAGTCAATAAGGCCAAAAACAACACTGAAGCTCACCAACTTTAACATAACAACATATATATTTCTTCAAAATAGCTCAAAATAAATGATGACATAAAGGTGTAGTTCACTCTAAAATGCAATATAACAATATTTTCATCAGATTTTATTTGCTGGTTTATCCCAATCATTCAAAAACTGCTGAATTTGATAAAACTTGCATGCAAATTGACAGATAACATACATCAAGACCTTACACAATTTTCACACTTTGTTGTACATAATAAAATGGGAGAATTAATTTGGGAAGATGTTTTGGGTTGGGGGTGATGTAAGCGCGCCGGAGGGGGGGTATAAATATATGGGGCATATTTTTTATATAGCATATTTCTTAGCGATAGATGCTTTTTACACTAAGTGAAAATAGCAGTATTTTTAGTGATATGCTATTTACACTAAGTGCAAATAGCTATAGATAGTTAAAATAGCAGGATATTCTGCTAATTACTTATTGCAAATAGTGTCAATTATCTGCACCTCAGCATTGTAATACATTATAAACAGTGTGCAATAATAACTTATTGAGTGTAAATTTTAATTCAAATTATTAAATGGATGCCAACTTATTGGGACAAAAGCCCTCCCTACACCTAACCCTACCCGATACGTTATTTTCAACTTTTTGATTATTTCCTTCATTTTTATTAAAAATAAATGCTTTTCTGATGTGATTTGAAATTTGAAATGGTAGAAAAAAAGTTAGCCAAAAGGCAGATTTGAACCCAGGTCGATCACGTCAAACGAAGTATGGCACATGCTTTACCATCTACGTCACTGAATCCTATGATTAAAGACCGTCTTTTGTAATGTTGACTATCCCAATCACACGTTGGTGGGTGAAGTTAGTGTAAATAGCCTCTGCCAACAAAGATTTTTTTTTTTATTCCCAACAGTTAAACAGTTGACCACAGAAAAAAAACAGGGGGTGCTGCAGCACCCCCACTTCCCGCGCCTATGTTAGATACTGTGTTCTGATACTCTACGTCCCGACGAGAAGTGGTAGACGAATGCTAATTAAGCTTAGGAAATGACCACTCACATACAGCATTGATCAAAAGTACACATTCACAAGGACA
Source organism: Sinocyclocheilus anophthalmus (assembly GCA_018155175.1). Lineage (NCBI taxonomy): Eukaryota > Metazoa > Chordata > Actinopteri > Cypriniformes > Cyprinidae > Sinocyclocheilus > Sinocyclocheilus anophthalmus. Next base: position 143,799 of record JADLZN010005445.1, read on the forward strand.
ATTAATAAACAGAATTAAATTAACTGAATTAAAATGCTACAAATGAATTATGTGGTTTTAAATGGTCGTAGTCAATATACTTCCGACTTCTAGCAGAAGTGTAGATGGGATGCATCTAGAACACTTACCAAAATTAATAATTCAAAACTGCTTTTCTCCTGAACAGCCTCTTGGGTAATTTTTAGGAAAGGAGATTGTCTTGATGCCAGGCTAGTGTCTCTCATTCCATGTATCATTTACTCACAAGGACATGACTTATGCGCAATATGTTTAACTCAGTGCTCATTAAAAAAGATGGCAGCAAGACAGCTACTTTCAAGTAGGTTCTGTGCCAGCTGAGCAACTCCCATTGAGATGAATGTAAATGCTATATGGATAGCTTTCACAACACATAACACCTCATTGACTCAAACAAACAAATTGCAATTCCATCTATCGCCAGCAGAGGCACAAAAAATACACATCTCAAAACACATCAAAATGTAAAACAAAATATTTTCTTAAGGGTGTCAATGATGCCTCCGATTTTCAAGTTTTCCTTTCTCTTTGGAGCGTTACAAGCGACTGTAAGTATGTTTTGTTATCAGTTTAAGTATTTGCTATTGACTGTTCAAATGCGGAGTTTTGCGCAGCGCAGAGCAACGCGTCGTGTGTGTGTGTGTGTGTGTGTGTGAGGGGAACAGGGTTACATCACAGGAGAGTGAACAGTCTGTCAGAAATCATAGCACGTCAGCTGTCTTAACCGCGGCTTGTGTACTGCATCATCACTGTGTCTATCACACGACTCTGTTGCCCTTTCGGGCTTGAACTGATGGTAAAACTAACGACATTATTAACTGTCTTGATATTTACTTTGAAAGCTGAAGCTGCGATTATGGTAAGGGGTGTTACATTTCCGACGCGTGCTTGTGGTGTTCGGCCAATCACAATGCACTGGGTCAGCTGACCAATCAGAACAGACTGCGCTTGTCAAAGGAGGGGGCTTAGTTGAAAACTACGTGTTTGAGAGAGGCGGGGCATAGAGGTTTTTTGTTTGTGCCCTACAATAATGTACAGTATTTTGAAAAATAATGTGTTTTTTGAACAATAAAGCATGTCAACATATTCTGTTACACCAAATACACAAAATAGTGATCTTTAAAATAGCATCATATGACCCCTTTAAGAAACTGGTTTTCTAGGGGAAAAAACTGATTTAGAAAATGATCTTTCTCTCCCAGTTGATCTATCTCTTTCTCGGTCTCATACTTTACATACAAAAACACAAACAAACCACTCTTTAAAGTCCACAGATGATTTGATTCACTAGATGGAGACATTTATCATTCATTTCTCACATTGGTTTATTATTTGATGTTTGTTGCATATACTCAAGTGATTCCCATTGGATCTGAATTTTAAGTGCATAAATGCAAACAGTGAGAGCTTGTTTAATTGTTGCTTTTTCATTTAGAAGATGCTTTTATCCAAGGTGACTAACAAATTAGGAACATGACAAGCAAGAACCAAAAATACTCACAGTACCCGCAATGCAGTTACAGTGCAGAGAAAACCGAGAGGAAGGGGGTTATGCTTGAGATATGCACATAAAGAGGTCTGTCTTGAGTCATTTCATGAAGGTTGTTATTGTCTATGGTTCATGATGAACCTTCAACCATGCACTCTTAAAAACATAGTAGCATTGGCATTGGTGGTTCTATTAAGAAACTTTAACATCCATGGAACCTTTCCATAGCAGAAAAAGTTCTTTAGATTATTAAAAATGTCTTCACACTAAGGCAAAAAATGATCTTTTAAGGTTCTTCACTGAAAGGTTCCCCAAAAAGTGGTTCTTCTATGGCATCGCTGCGAAAACCCCCTTTTGGAACCTTTATTTTTAAGACTATGGAACCTTTCCTTTACACAAAAGGTTATTTTTAGTGGAAAAAAAAAAGAATCAAGGAAAAAGGGGCTTTTTAGAAGAAAAATGATTCTTTTAAGAACTGGTTGATCACTGTAAGGTTCTTTGGGGAACCCAAATGTTTCTTCCATAGCATTGCTGCAGCTGCAAAAAAAAAAAAGCCCTTTTGGATTTAAAAAAAATTTTTTTTAAGAATGTAGCAGGCAATAACATCAGAGCATTTACCAAGAGGAGTGTGACATAAACCTTCTTTGGTTCATTGAAGACCAGATACTGTGTTAGAAGGGTTGATATGTTTAAAGTGTTAAATGCTCCCTCTATTACTAGAAAAAGCAAGTTTGGTGGCCGCAAAAATTAGAAACTGACTTGGCAGAGCTGCAAATAATCAGGGGCATGTGGTGAAGAGTGCAGAAGAAATGAATCCAAACACAGCAGTCAATTTCCTCTTCTGCCTCCATGGGGGATCTTTGGCAATACTTCGCAGGCATTTACGAGGTCTCATGTCCTTGGAGGTGTTTGTCCAAATGAGCCGCAAAGTTTCTGTTTTCCCCACTCTGTGGCTGTGATGGGACTGAGGCTTGTTTAGCAGTCACATGACAGAGTCTGTTTTGTGCTGATTATTATGATGACCTCTCACAGGAGGCGACGTTGCAGGGGCCATTCCAAATCACAATGACCCCCACTGGAAAGCGTAATGAGATATGACTCACCCAACCAACCAACCAAAGTGCTGTAAATAATCCAATGTGGCCTGACTTTACTGTGAACTGCACATTTGTCCTTGTTTTATTAGGAAAAGGACCAAAAGTTCCTTATTATTCTTGTTGAAATAATCAGATTGCCTAAATGGTATCTTTCATCTCTCTCATCTCAGCTTTGACTTGTTGCCATGAATTTGCCTCTGCGACCTCGAGTAATTTCCATTTCTGCCTTTATATACTAATTTAATGCCAATATTGAAGATGAAACAATAGCATTAGAATTATTTGTATTCATCAAAGCTTTGCTTTGAAAGGCTACAACAATACATGCATTATTCCATGTATGGCTTCCAACATATCTAACATACACAATAATGTCTTTGTTTAAAAGCATGAAGGTTTTCTGAAAAAAAACAACTGTTCTTCTCTTCTTAACTTGGCCCCGTATTTTTTAAAGTATCTTTCAAAGTAATATGGTGTAGGTTATAATTATAACACTTGCTGAGTCTAAACTGATCCATAATTGCAGTGCCACACCAATGCATTACATTATTGTTTTTATGGGATGTTAACGAGTCGTTGGGAATGACTCCCTCATGGTGAACTCTTCACTCTTCCCATAAAAGTATATGGTGGAATGCGTGTTATTTCTATGGTTATAAAACAAGAAGTAGTTATTGATGCTGATTGGTCAATACAGCATTCCAGCCGTTGTAAAGTACAGATATGACGTACAACACCCACATTACTCTGTTGCACCCATAGACTAATGTGCTGTTATTGTTTACATGTCAGTGACTTAAGTTGTTACTGTATGCTGATAGCAAAAGAGATTGAATTTGATTACATTTATTTTACTATAGTATAAATGTTGTTATTGTTTATATACAATAACAGTATATAATAAAATATTTTGAGTCAGCTTTCATTTTTATACTTTGTTTTAATTTTAGTTAACGTTTTATGTAATTTTGTTGTGTGCTTTTGTCATTTTAATAATTTTTTTAATATGCCTATATAGCTTTAATACAGTTTTATTTCACTTTTAGTAAATTTCTAGGTTCTTCATTTAATATTTATATTTTATTTCATGTCAAAAAATTTTTTTTTTAAGTTTTAGTGTTAGTTAAAGGCACAATAAAAACCCCCCCAAAAAAAAATATTTAAGATTTTTTTAATTTAAAATATCCAAAAACCACTAGAACAGTGTTATATATTTTGCTGACTTGTGTACTTACATTATCCCAAATGTTTCGAAGAATGTTTAAATCCGAAGAAATAAGCAATTTTAACTAGTGACACGGCCCGTGTCTATAGTGTCATTGTGTCGCCTGCTAATGACGTCATAACCCCTCGATTTCCGGTTTTGTTTTGTAGAAAATATGGAAACACCAAAGACGCTATAATATGTTGTGTGTTTTATTAGACAGGTGACGACCGCACAGAGTAGCATTATAACAGAACTTTCAAATGTATCTAGTATGATAAAACAGCACTGCTTTTTTTCCCCCACATACGCACGACCGGAAGAAGCGGAAGCGGTCGACTGTGGCATAATAAGAGCTCCGCTGCTTTCGAGCAGTGTGTCACACTCATTCAGTGGCCTCGTTTCGCTTCGACGGCTTTCATCCTCACCCTGCTTCATTCTACTACGTTAATAAATCATTAGCTCATCCATGAACATGATTTCTGCCCGAGTCCCGTCGGATTGCATCGGCTGTGGGGATGAAGACGACAACTCCCATGATTCCACACTCAGTCACGGCGTCATCAAACTACGCCTTTGCCTATGTTTATTTTGAATACGTGCCCTCCAGCGGCGAAAATTACATATTGTGCCTTTAACAGTAACATCACTGTTAGAAAAATGCAAAACAGAAGCACTTTCACAAGTACTTTCAGACTTTTGGAACTTGTTGTACATAATGAATTTGTTTATTAAAATAATCCAATTCCCTAATATTTTTGTTATGTATTGGGCATTTCATAAAAGCAGTGAACCCCTCAAAACCTTGCAATATTATGAGTAAATACACTGCTGCGCACTGAACCTAAAAACGCTCCTTAGCTCTGACGCGTTCACAATATAGCACAGTCTCTCATAACTTATTGCCAAATACTATATTAGTAATCTTTGCATTTACTTTGCCCAAGATATGCTTATCTGGATTGCTGTTTGTAGCATGGGTGTGTGGAAAACTGTCATGACACATGAGTCTGGGTCAGGCCATCCAATATACTGAGAGAAAATGGAATTGGCTAACACAAAAGCCTCTTTCTCATTCCGAAAGATGCACTGAATCTAAAGGTTATTTTACACAAGTTATGAAAAAAAAGTCATATTTGTATTTGTTTTTGTTTGTCATAGAAGAGCACAAAACATAAAAAAAAACCCCCCCTAAATAAAAACACAACACCCCCCCCCCAAAAAAATCCCCCCCCCCAAACGTCAGGTAAATATTGCCTTACCTTTCACAAGACACATTTCCTCACACACCTGCAGGGTCTCAAAATTGTTTGCATTGCCTTGGCAGCCTCCGTATTCAAAGAGTTCACAGCGACCTGTGTCAATGTCAAAGTAGAACCTGTCCTTTATTGCCTTGCACGGCCCTTCGTCTTTCTTCAGGGCACATGAGTGATGGAATATGTGGAGTTCAGACCTCACTCCATCTGCTGAGGGTGGAAGGAAGCCAGAAGTTATAATTTGCTTCGGACATAATTCACAAAACTCTGCGTGGTAAATTTAAGCCAACTGTAAGCTCTCACCTAAGGCTTTGTAGGGGGTGAAAGAGCTTTCTGGCACTGGAAAGTTATTATACACCTACTTTTAATAGAGCTAGAGCATTTGCTCAAAGAGTTCTCATTGACATGACAGTCTGTAGAGTTCAGGGATCTGATAGCTTTGCCCTTGGTGTTTAACACTTGGTTAAATCAGGACGAACCTCCAACACTTTTCCACTCTCAAGCCAACATGGAAGATAAAGCACTCTTTCTTGAATGTAAATTTGTATGGTTTAAATCAAATAGTTTTTTCCTTTTCCCCAGGAACAGGTTCTTAATCCCTACCAAGAACCAACCGTATTAGTTTGTTCTAAGAGCATGCTGGGTGAAGTGAACTCTGCAGTCCTTCCTGTTCACACAACAAGGACTGAATCCAATGTGCCACAGACTAACGTAACAGATGGTCTTGGACTTGAGTGACAACTTCCTACGGGCGGTTGGATCACTTATCCTGTCACATCCTGATGTTCATCTCCCCAAAGCTCTCCACTCTAAAATACTCTCTCCACACTGCCCTCGGGTTGGAGAGAGGTATTCCACATGCTCTGGATAAAATTCTTGCCTGCACAAAAGCAGGAAACACACACACCATAGCATACGTCTTGATGGGTTTGCCATTGTAGAAAAATAACTAAAGCATCAATATTCTTATTTGCGTCATTATTTAATGCAGACAGAGAAGAATGCTCATAGAGGCTACATTCATTTGAAAAAAAAGTAATATTGTGAAATGTTACCATTTAAAATTACTGTGTTCTATTTTAATATATTTTACATTATATAATTTATTAATACATGCAGTTATTATTATTTATTTTATAAAATTATTTATTCCGGTGATGCAAACCTGAATTTGTCAGCATCATTACTCCAGTCTTCAATGTCACATGCTCTTCAGGTGTATAAAAACAGGGATGCACGATATATCGTCCACCATATCGGTATCGGCCGATAAATGCTCATTTTTCTGTTATCGGTATCGGCCCGATAAGAAAATTTGGCCGATATCTTTAAGCCGATAAATAATGCATTATTTCCTTCAGAGACACTTCAGACGCGCGCTGTTCGTTTGCAGCCTTTTGTGCAATTGTACGTTGTAATATTGTGTTTATTTGATGTTTATCTGATTTATCTCATATAGAATGCATTTGATTAAGTTAAAAGAGCGCTTCAGTTTAAACTCAAACAGCAGTGCACAACATCAATAACTATGATTGGGAATGTTGTGTACATAACATTCTAATGAGAACATTATTATAAAAAAACGTTGTGAATTCTTTGGGTTTAATTGCCGTGTTTCAGCGCGTTGTTATGGGAAGAGTGCATCCACAACAGGATCACACATTCTGACTATAGCACGCAATAACTGCATCATTTTGTACATATATAAGTTGTAATATTATGTTTATGTTGTATTAATATTAATCTCAGGATGCATTTCCTTGAGTTAAATAAGCTGCCAGCAAAACGCTTCAGTTTACCGTGTACATTCCGCTCTTCAGCTTCAGCACAGCGCAGACTCAAACGGCTTTGCTGCTATTTAAAACCGTGGTATTAATTTGTTACTTTTCAAAATCATCGATACATTATTAATAATAACAACCACTTGTATTTTTCTATTATTAGTTTCATCAGCAATATGGTTTAGTAATTAAAATACTTTAACTATTGTCTGTGCAGAGGCTATTCCATTTTATTGGTGGCGCATTCATTTTGATTCTTTACACGTGTAATGATGTCCAATGACTTGTTTGCATTATTTATGCATTATTTTATTTATTTGTAAGACTTTTTTTATGACTAAATTTGGTAATGGGAGAGTAAAAATATTTTTAAAACGTACACCGTTCAAAAAAAAAGAAAAAAACACACTTTTTTTAAAAAGGGGGCTTTTTGATGCTGCTGCTTATGTTGAAGTGTTCGTGATGTGGTTTTTAATGATGAGACCTTTTTTGTAATCAGGCTCTCAAAAAGTATATAAAAATTTGGATATAGATTTATCGGCCAACATATCGGTTATCGGCTTTCAAAAATAAAGAATAATCGGTTATCGGTTATCGGTATCGGCCAAAATTTTCATATCGGTGCATCCCTAATACAAACACATTACCATAAACATATAAAAAGTCCTGCACATAATTATATGTAGCTTGAGAGACTAGAGCCTTCTTCAGGATTGTTTTTTTCTCTCTATCTAATCATCAACCATTATGAAGATAAAAAATCTGAACAAGATAATTACATTAATTATGTGAGCCAAAATTGCAGAGAGGACTTGTTTTGTTCTCCATTTCCGTGGACACAGCAGCTCTTTTAAGACAATGAGTTTTGTGTACTTCCTTTACAATTTAACTATTATTACTACTATTACTATACGTACCATATAAACAAGCTATTTCTGTGTATCATAACACAGACAATACCTGGACCTGCAGACTTCCCCCAAAAAACTTATGTCTATAATGGAAAAAAAAAGAAAAAAAAAAAAAAAAAAAATAAAAAAAACAGAAAAAAAAAAAAAAAGAAAAACAGATCTGGCTGTTAAAATTTCAACTGCCAGCTGCTTTTTTAGCCCAGCATGAATTTTCTGTTCTGCTTGGATTCACCTTGATTTGGATAGTGGTCAGAACAACCCAAAACTGGTGCTTTGCCAGACTCATTGCCGATGCTGAGCTCGGGCAGGTTGCCCCATGTTGAGACTCAGCCCTTGCTTGTTTTATACCCGTCATGAAAGAGAGATGTTGATTTTATCACAAGGTGAAATTTAGCATATCGGTCAGTATCTGAAAAGAGTAAACCATTCATGAACTCTCAGTCTGACGGAAAGCACAATGCATGTAGTTACCTGAGCAATACCAACGCAATGATTAATAACACCGTCAGCACAATGACATAATAAGGATGAGTGGTAAAGTATTTGTCATTTGTAAATTAGTAACCAGCGAGTCAGTTCTATAACATATTAAGAACTGTTCATTTGTCAGAACATATCACTGATAGAAATACAGATGTGTGTTAGAGAGTAGTCACAGAAGGTGAGGTTTTATAGAATGAGGGTATGATTCAACCAGTCGGAGTCATATTTCGGATTATCTGATTCAGTCAGCAGATACAGTCAAAAGTTGATGGGCACATATACAGTATATACTGTATATACTTGATACATTCAATACGGTACTTGATATATTCAATCAAGTGACAAAAAATTAACTGAATCATGAGGCTGTGGTTGATGATTTGATGTAAGGTCAAACTGTAAGGAAAAGGAAGGGCAAGGCAGCCTGGTTATCTTGATGAAAATGGCAACATGGCCTTATACAATAATCAAACTACTGTTCCTTAAAGGCCAACGTAAGCCTGGAATACACTACATGATTTTTGCCCCAATTTTCCGCCAATATACTGTCTGGAGAAGTTGATGCTAGATGCCAAAAGTCAGAGCCAGTCTGCAGATTTGAGTTGACATTCCATAGAAAATCGCATAGTGTACGGTGGTCACAGACTGATTTTTTTTAGCTTCAGACTCTTCAGACTCAGATTCTATCCATTCGGAGGCTATCAAACATATTTGACATTTTCAGCCGATTTTAGAGCACATTTTGTTTTCATTTTCTCACAAATCTCCTAGCAACAAAGCACATGTTTTTGCATTAGTTTGTTAGTCTGGTAGTGTATGATCCTCAGTCATGTGGTCAGTTTTCCTTTGTCACTATTTGCAAAGTCGGTAAGTGTATGATTCCTAGTGTTTGATTTTAAAAGTCATGTAGTGTATTCCAGCCTTTGGTAATTTTTCTGTCAATTGTGTTACCAAACACCAATCCACATTGTTAATAATAATAAATGTATCTAGAGCATTGACTCTCTGTTGATGCTTGGAGCGTGGTATATACAAATTGCTTTTTTCGATAGCATGTCATGTGACACTGAAGACTGGAGTAATGGCTGCTGAAAACTGAGCTTTGCCATCACAAGAATAAATTAGATTTTAAAATTGTATAAAAATGAAAAGTTATTTTTAATGTGAACAATATTGAAAACATTTCTTATGTTTACTTTTAAGAACAAAAAGCCTATCTATACAGGTTAGGGGTCTAATGAGGGGGGTTTACATGAATGTTATTTGATGAGGTGTCTTTCTTATTGTTTCATTTCATTATACATCTGTATAATGCTTTTTAAACTCGTGCTTATAAGCGCAGAGCGGCTTTGTTTACAGCGGTATCCAAGAAAACACTGTATTTCTGCTGTTCCCTAAGCACCACCTGCTGTCAAGAGAGTGAATTAACATTTTCATTTAGCCAGTCTGCTGTTTTTGTTTTGTTCAGAATCAGATAGGTTTTATGTAGCATAATTTCACAAAGCTAAAGTCAGACCATTCTGTTTTTGCTTCAAAATTATACAATCTAATTTAGATAAAAAACTGCTCATGTTGCATGTATGCAGCATCATTGTTTGGATCATGATTAAAATGCAATGGTTGCCTCTCATTTTAAACGGCTACATAGAGTTCGGCCTGAAATAGAGCAAATAAACATCTTGTTCATGTACTCATATTTTCATTCTTTCTTCTCGTTGGATAAATTAAATAAATAAATAAAATAAAATAAAATAAAATAAAATAATCGACTATATCAGAATTAGGCCGTTTGCTTGTAAAACATTGGCAATCGAAATCAGCCATGGAAAATCAGGATCAGTACATCAACAAGAAATGCCAGGACAAGTGTGTGGAAAAGAATTCAGGATCAGGTTCGATTGATTGCTTTTAATCGGCATTATGTTGCCGGCCATTCTTTTCGATTGGCAGTTGTGGTGCTCCTTAATTTTTAGTGGGCACTCCTAAAATTTTGCTGGTGCTCCTAACTTTTTGAAGTTGGGAGCACAAGTGCTACCAAGTAAAAAAGTTAAATCTGAGACCTGACTGGGGTAGGAGAAAGTATGTTAACAGATAAAAAACAGAAAAATCTATACAGGTGTTTTGTTTTGTTTATGCTGTGCACTGACTTGTAACACAGTTTTGACTTATTTCACTTTACTATTGCCAGGCGTCCAGGCTTGATCCATGTCTAGGCCTGTTTACCGTTGGCATTGCACATCGTCTTTGTCTACAAAATCCTCCACTGCAACACCTTCAAATCCCAGATAGGTCAGAACTTGTTTATTCTACTACCGTTCACAGATAACAACAATGGGTGACCTAGTAAACCTTGTCGTGTCGGATCCCATGAAACTCATGCGGGACAGAAAATCCTCCTCGTTGTCACCTGGTGCAATTATCTGAGGTCTGCAGTGCAGGGCTCGCTGAAGCAAATAATCTTGTACCCCAATTAATCATTGTCAGGTCTGCAACTGACTGCATGAGAGGATTCTGGCTCTTTAAATGAGTGTGTGGTCACTGGTCTGTTCAACCATATGGGACACCTGATGTGGACATACGTTTAAACATAAGGCTTAGAGGGGAAAAATATCCCACAGCATCCCATGAGGAGCTCACTGGTATGCTGTAGAGCAAGTTAAAAGGCATAACTGGTTGATCTCTATCTCTTTCTGCAATAAGTCTGTACACAATACAGAAAATGGGAAATTGAGAGCACTGATCTCCCTTTAAGCACCACGAGGCAGTTGACGCAAACGTGTGCAGGCAGGAATACATATAGGGCAAATAAATCAGCATGGTTTAAAGGCCTCGTATTGAATACAGATTTGTATTGTACAAGGATATTTACAGACACTTTCAGTCAATTGCTTGTTCAGTCCTCTGATATATGGTGTCTACAATGGAAAGATCTTTAAAAGTCATTTTTAACCATTCACGTTGTGATGTTACATTCAAACAACTATGGGTGATTACCTTTATACACTTTATGGTATTTGTTTTTTATTTATGACTACATAAATTCAACATGGCTGACAAAACCAAGTGCCAAGGACCTCTGGAATATCTATCTCTACCTTTTCAAGGAGACCTAGGCTGGTAATAAAATGTTATAGAAAAAAATGTGATTGTGATTTAAAAACATTTTCAAAATTAAGAATTACCAAATTAAGAATCTTAACCAAACAACGTAAGCATATTTTATAGAAATGGCAATAGGGTAGTCATACAATCTGTTTTATACAACTCAACTCAACATGGTGTAACTCTCTTTAAAATGATGTTTGGAAAATAATTTTCTCAAGAGAATATTCTAAGAAGCAGGAGATAGAGTAATTTGTCTTTACTACTAGCTAAGCTACACATAAAACAAGTACAGGCAGTAGAAAACTTACTATTACATTATGTAAGTAATCTATCTCCACATAATCAATGAAAAATGTTCTGATAACCTCTGCTAGACTACAAACGGTCCAAAAACCCTACCGTAATAAAACATGTTTCCCACCGCATACTATTGGGGAGTGTAGACTATTCCCTGAATGACACTGATCATCCTTGAAAAACACAATGTAGTCGTTAAATGTCATCAATCATGGAACTAAAGCTTTCAAGGTCAGAGGGAAGGTGAGACCCAATATTTGTCTGTGCATGCATGAATACCATTCTAGCGCTTGAAATATCAGTGCAGTAGAGTTTGAAGAGAGAAACATCAGTGCAGTTCTAAGTTTTGGTGTCATGATCTGATGAGTTCAAACAAGGTCTCAGGATCAAACTGGGAGACCTTCTGACTGTTTTTTCACAATAATTCTTACCATGGGAACAGTGTCATGAAACAAGTTGATACTCTTGGCGACATTGTTCAACTAAGTCAAAGCAAGAATTTAGACATGCCTTTGGTACTTTTAAGTGCAAGGGTAAGATGTTGCATGGTATAAGTATAGTTTAGTTTCATAACTGATATCGAAGATATCACAAAGGATAAATGAAATAATCTGATAAATTAAAGAAATAGTTCACCTAAAACTGAAAATTCACTCACCCTCAGGCCATCCAAGATGTAGATAAGTTTGTTTCTTCAACAGAACAGATTCTGAGAAATTTAGCATTACATCACTTTCTTACCTGTGGATCCTTTGCAGTGAATGGGTGCCGTCAGAATCCAAACAGCTGATAAAAACGCAGAAAAAAGAAAAAAAAAAAGAAAAAAAAACAATATCCACAATATATCCACAAACTCCTGCCATCAATTAACATCTTATAAAGCAGAAAGCTGTGTACTTGTAAAAAAAAAAAAAAAACAAAAAAAACAAATCCATTAAGGCATTTGAACTTTTTCAGTGAAGAAAGCAATATTATGGATAGAAAAAGAGTGGTTTGAATAAAAAAAACAGTCTTGTGATATATTAGTTTATTACAAACATGCTTTATTTACTTCACAAGATGTGAATTGACTGGACTGGAGTAGTGCTTTTATCTGCTTTCATCAAAACTGTCTGACTTCCCATTCACTGCAGAGGATCCACTGGTGAGCAAGTGATATAATGCTAAATTTCTCCAGATCCGGTTTAGATGAAAACAAAAACCCCCCAAAAATCTAATGTATGGCCTCATGTAGTGACATTTTCAGCAAATTTTCAATTTTGGGTGAACTATTCCTTTAACTTTACGCTTCCCACTCATAGTAATATCTCTAATATTGAATCTGAAATATATTTTTTTACCATGCAACAAACAAACTCATCTACATCTTGGATGGCCTGAGGGTGAGCACAACTTTGGGTGAACTATTCCTTTAAATTGAAGAATCACATGACAGTAATATTCCACCAATTCAAGCAGTTCCACATTCAAGTAGATAGGACCTGCACTTGCATGCCTATTGCGATAGAAAATAGCTGCTGGGGGTGTAGCTAACATGGTTGCCAAGTACACTGACTTGCCTTAAAGGAACTTTTTAATATATATTGAGATTTGATACAGATGGCTGAAGGCAGACATACACACAAACACAAAGCACACACGCTTTTAAAGGCGTGTAAATGAGAAGACTTCTATAACTGTTTTGATCCCTGCAGAAGTGACTTTGGCATGGAAGAAAAATATGATCCTGCCACAAAGAAGTCTTTTCTCCATTTTAAAAACACAGCAAAAAAAATAAAAAATAAAACAGCAAAGGTTTACTGATAATGTTGATAATATAGTCCACATGAGTACTTTTGATGTTAATCTAGTGTATTGTGCTTGCAAAACCCATCCAGTGTTAAAACTTCTCAACCGTGCTATATTGCTATGAGTAACAAACAGTCCGGAGGGTATACTGCAGTCTTGATATGTGATCTTAATACAGTTCCTTTATGATCCTTTAAAAAGGAGACAAAGAACAATGTCAGAACGTGCCTTGACTCAACTCTACTGCTTAGCTAGTTTGTAATGAGAGCAAAGCAATGATGTAATCTCAACGAAGAGTCACTGTGGAACATTTGATACAGTATATGGCCCAGCAGGCCCAGACAGAATCAGCAGATTCTGCTTTCTGTGGAGCTCTGTGGGAAAAAATTCCACGTGGGCCTGATGATAATTCTCACTGAACAGCTGTCTCAGGGCGCCTACACACGAGGGATTCATCTGATGAATAGGATCCATAAAATATTTTTTAATGGGTGAGGTATAAAGTATTTGAGTAATAGTACTTCAATACTACACTTGAGTATTATTTTGGGGAATCTGTACTTTACTTGAGTTCTGTTAAAGCTGAATACCTGTACTTTTACTCAGTTACATTTACATGGACAAAAAAAATAAACATTTTACTATTAAACTATTACAATTTCATTTATTCATGTCATACATCAGTATGCCTTAAAACTCTCCCAAATGATTTGATAATTAAAACTGTATTTTTCTTCAGTCAATAGCCTTTTATTTAAACAGCCAATGACAGTTATTTTAGTGTAGATACTGATAAGGTGTCAGTTTTTAAAAGACTAGTTGACAAAAACAAACAAACAATAAATAAATAAAGTAATCATTTTCCCATCATCATTGTCATTTCAAACCTTCCTGACTTTCTTCAGGATCACAAATGTATAAATTCTGAAGAAAGTTTATGCTTTTTCCGAACATCATGAAAGTGGATGGGTAGCAGGTCTATGGTACCAAGTTTATAAAAATTCCAAAAGTTCAAAAAATATTCCAAATATGACAAAAAAGAAAAGAAACAAGAATCATATCCTGTGAGCATGAAAGCATCAAGAACGTAGTTGATATAAGTTATGTACAGATTGAAATTTATGTTGTTATTCACTTGCTTTTAAAATCTAACTTGACAGCCAAGGTCCTCATTCACTTTCTTTGTACACACAAGATCAGTTTAGACTTTGGACATTCTGCTATAAATAACTTATTTTGTAATACAAGGATCTGCACAAAGGTAAATAAATGACAATATTCATTTTTCAGTGAACTATCCATTTCAGACACAGACTTTGAACTATAAGTGATGTGTGTGTGTTTTTTTTAATAACCATCACTGTTGATAGATGAACTTGCATCAAGTGTAAACCGTCGGTTCATGATCAGTCTTGATTATTCTAAGAATCATATTCAAATGTCAAACCACTGTGTAATTTTCTGCTGTTCATTTTAGGTTTCAGGATATTGGTTTTAGTTTAACATTTTTTATTTATTTATTTTTTTGGACAGATTTCCTTGCAAACTATTTGCATACGTTTTTATTTTTTGGGCTTAAGGTACTAAGGAAAGTTTTTGACTTAGCATTTGTACTTTAACTTAAGTACAATTTAATGACAGTCCCAGTACTTTTACACTTCTGTTAAAGTTGTCAAGTTGAAATCAAGAATACACAACTGTACCTGCCTCCCTGACATTCTCCTTGGTTAATTGTTTTGTCACTTTCGTAAATACTCTTGTGTTTATATGCTTTCATGACACGCTACTGAAATCAATTTATACACATCACTGAAGCGGTATAAAAGTGTGTAGGCGCCCTTAATCTCACCCAGCTTTTCACAGCCCACACAAGGACCCTGGGTAGTTACTATATATATCTTTGTCCTTTTACACTGTGTTTGAGCAACACAGCTGCCATATGAGCACATTTTAGAATTCATTGCATGTTTAACCATGTAAGTCTTTATTTAACGGTATCAGTCTTGCATGGATTCCTCTTCAGAGTAAATGTGTAAGGAATGACAGACGCAATTACAGTCTCTGTCATAGTTTAATCAAGAGAGCACACTTCTCTCTGACCTCTCCTGATGTTTCATTGGAACTTTAGATATGGCACTTTGACTTTTACAGGCCATTCAAAAGTCCTGTAAGGGAGGAGCTTTGTGCCATTCTGCGAAGTGTCTCAACAAACACTGAAATAAGCCATTCGTCTTGAAAAAGGGTCAGACCTCTGGAAAAAGATAGAGCTATCAGCTCAGACAAGCCTTCCTCTAATGACTCATTCAATGAGGCATGACTAATAGTGGTATATTTAACCCAGAAAGAAAAAAATTAGTGAGGATTATGTGTCTTGCAGCTTAGGATGGCTTTGCAGGGTTCAGTAAAATTTCTTGATGAAAATTAATGTGAAGTAGCCATAATGTCCAAACAAACGTACCGAGCCAACAACATACGTTGTGAGGCTGAGAGTGTTTTTTAAATATAAACAAATATAAAATCCTGCAGAATGTGTTAATTAACGTAACCTTTGTCATATAATATTCATAATACTGTCAGTTATGTCATTATAATAACGAGAATTCATTACACGTTTGTTCATCGAAAAGGTTACTAATAAATCACTTGTTCACAAATTGTCTATTATGTGAGCTTCACATCCGATGTGCAGACCCATTATTCACAGAAAGGAACATCTCTTTCTCTTCCTTCTATATTTTTCCAGACTGAAGTTCATATGTGACAGAATCTTTCGAAATAAATTAAACTACTCTTTCTATGCACTGTGCCATGTGACAACAGCAACGTAAACAGCCCAAACTATTTTTTTTTTCATTTGTCAATTATATAATATATGCACAATTAAATTAAATTAACTTTAATTTAATTTCCAATAATTCCAAATAATAAAAAAGAAGAATTAGTCCATGTATATGTGGAGTAAAATCACAATACACATGTCAGTGAATGCAGAATTGACTTCAATTGTCCTAGGCATATTGTAGTTCATATAGTGTTTTATATAAACGCCTATATTATCGCACTGTAGATACTTCAGAGGAAAAGAAGCAGCTATCTGGTATCCAAAGTCAACAAGATCAAAGTAAGAATCCTTCTAAAGAACAGTCGAGCACAGTAAGTGTCAAGCCGGCAGATTTTAGAACATTACCATATGCACAGCCGAGTTCTGCAGTATTATATTTCCTCATCACCATACGTACCCCATCTATTATTAAAGATCATTTAATTAAAACATCCTGTTCATCATAACCAAGCAACACTGATTGAGATTGATGACCTCCACGCATTCATACCGTAAAGAGTATTTCTGAGGATGAGAGCAGCCTCATATTGAGGGTGCATTTAAGCTCCAAGTCTAAAAGTTCACAATGCTTGAGACTTGCAGCCGAAAAGGGAACAAAAACATCATTCTTCAGCGTACGCGGTTTCCTGTGTACTTATTAAAAGCATGACTCCAATGATGTGGGTGCCTGCTGAGAAATATTACATTTAACAAACCCAGCATCACATCTTACTGATGTTATAAACCCCACCATAAAGATCTATAAGGACTCAGTAACGAAAACATCAAGAATTGTATATGCGTCGACTTGGGGGGGGGGGTGGGGGGGTGATGATATTGTATGTATTATTTACAGATACTTTTGTATTTAACATTGATTTAATATTACAGGTAACAGCCATAATTGTTCAGACTGACAACTAATAAACTGATTTAAATGAAACATTTGACATAAATGGGTGTTTAAATATGGTTAGAAAATAAGAAATAAATGCCTTATAACCACAAAACACAGTTTTTTATTAATACTTAGTTTTTATTAAGGGGCAATATTTGTAATAATAATAATTATTATTATAACAATAATAAAAGTTCTGACACTGATTGTGGTCTGAATGAATGACATAAAAATGAGCTAAATGGTGAACTAATTGGTGGGCAATAAGCATTAGGTCGAGCAATACCACTTTTATATATAAATCACTTATTTTGTTCTTCTAATTTTACCAGATTTCCTCAACTAAAAATAAACTAAGTACATGTGAAATGGCATTTAGGTAGATTTTCGTCTTTTAATACAAATTAAATCATAGAAAATACATAACATTATTGAGGCAAAAACTATAGCCAAACAATCTACAAACATTACGATTAAATACACCTAGCAAGTTAAATATTAAATTCCAGTCCCCAAAAGTTAAAAAGCCATCTTCCCATATTTATTACAGACAAAACGGAACAAAAGTGGCACAAAATGCTCATTTTAATGACCCTAAATCCTTTCAATCCTTCAGTTTCATCTCATTTAGAAATTGTGGCTGTAAAGCACACAACCCTTGTTGACAAAAATCTGAAGTTTGTTTTGGATTTAATCATCAAAGTTGAGCTGAAACGTTTGAGCCACCAGAGCTCTTGAACTCCCACTGGTGGGACGCAGTAAGCAACCTAGTATTTAGTATGCAATTCTACAATCTTTACAAATAACCCGTGATCTAAAATATAAACTTAATCTGTCACTTGCAACCTTCAACACTTAACACTTATAACATGTCAATATTGTCTAATTTCCTTGCAGTAGTCGTGTTAGGATAAGCTTTAAATTCTGACCGCAAATATGATATTATAAGTAGGCTATAATACGTTCATTACTGTATTTAAATCAACAAGTATAATTATCACAGCTGTCTTCTGTTCGTAAACAGTTTGAAATGCTTTTAGAACTTCCAGAAGTGCCTCAGAAGCGCATATTCCCTCCACCTTTGTGAAATGAACTTATGTAATAAAATAATAATAATTAGAAAAAAAGAATAATAACTCACCTTTTGCAAATTTTGTGAAACATATTCCAATAAAAGGCAGTAGAAGCAGCGGTCTACATGACCAGCTCAGTAATGGAGCCATTCCAGCAGGCGAGGCAATCACACGCTTCCAGGGTTATGTGGAGTAGTTAGTACGCTGTAGTTTAGTTTGTGGCTCCAAATAGTCAACTTCTCCAAGTAGGCTATTGGTTGACTGCGCGGTAGTCAGTGTCACGCACTTCCGGGTGACCGTTCCGTTCTGGTAAAGTGTTCTGAAGAATTTCGTCATTCTTGTTCTGATTCCCTTTAAAGATTCCGGTTCGATTCTTTTATTACGTTTGAGGGGGAAACTATTTTAAAGAAAGAAATGCAATTCCCTATTGTATTATCTGCCCACAGTAGCCTAGTCTGTTGGTAAATTATATCATTTCCAGAGTCTGGAATACATAACAAATCAAAAAAGTAATAGTAGCCTACTTTTAATGAGGTAGCACAATGCTCCTATATATATATATCGCACACTATCACTAAATAAGTGGTAATAATTAATTTATTCACTGCCTTATGCTAATTAAAATAACACTGATTACAGCAAAACGCATCATGTGTATCTCCAAGTTCTTGTATTAGTCAGTAACATATTTAGGTGTCACGATAGGTTCATTCTTTTATTTATTTCGAGGCGGACATGAAAAGTAATAATTTGCAGTTTAGTTCTAGAAAGATCCGACTCATAAGAGTCATTCGTTGGGGAATCAAAGCTAAACTGGTCGCCGTGTATGTTTCGATTCACTTATAAAGAACCGACTCAGAAGAGTCATTCATTTGGTAATCGAACTAACCTGGTCGCACAATTGATTCTCTAAAACGAACCGGCTCATAAGAGTCATTCAAGGTTTTTAGCAAACCAGTCTTCATAGCAATAACAAAATCAGTCTGAATGTTTAAACATTCAAATTAAGGCTGATTTGCCAACATTTGCCAACCATTCAGACTTTTATTGTAAAAAGGTCCAATCAATTATTAAGGTTCAATCAATCAATTAACTCAAAAAGAGTAGCCTAGGCCTACTGGTTCACAAATCAGAAGTCTCTATGGTTTGCGGGAAAAAAAAAGGATATTTACCTGGAAAGCACATTTCTATTCATTTTTTATATCAATTTCCTTCTTATTAATGATTTGTCATGTTAAAATCGTGATTGCAGCTTTACACTCAGCTTACTGGAACTGGATTTGTATTCTTTAGTGACTCACTGCTTTTGCCTGCCCTTTTGAATAGATGGTCTGTATCTTTCTTTAGAAGAATGATGATTCACCTTTAGCTTTAGAGGAAGTATTATTAAATCCACAGGGGCAGAACCCAAAAAAAAAAAAAGTGTTCAAATGTTGCACTTGCAGTGATGTCCAGCGGCAATCTCCTAGAGCTCTCTAAATGAATTTTTATGGCCCAGAGTATGTATGCAGCAGTGGGGGGATATCATGTGTGAAGATTAATGATGGGAAAGCTTTAAAGGGATGATTAAAAAAATAATTTATTTGTGGCTTCAGCCCTTAGTATTTTAATTTTGTGTTTTTTTAAGTGAACTAGAGTTATTATAATGTCTGATCTGGGCATGATTTTATTGGTGACCTTAATACCAACCTCTTTCTTTCTTTATTTCTATTTCACGCCTTCTTCTTCCTCAACTGTAAACACTATTTTTAAGTGTAAGGTTTACAAAATAAAAAGGCAACATGCAAAATGCATTAACAGTTTTTCTTGGGTGATGTGCTTTATGTGGTCACATTAAGCACGTTTTAACAGTATCCGTGTATGTGTATGTGTTGTGTGTGTGTTGTGGGTGTGTGTGTAGATATATATATATATATATCATATATATTTGTGTGCTTTTGTTATGTGTTTTTATGGTCATTTTATTAGTTTTTTATCAAAAAAAAAAAAAATTACTATTGTGGACACAGAAGCTATTTCTATTGTTCAGATTAAGTATAAATAACTCCTTAATGTTACATATCCATTTTTAAGGCTTATTCTAAACTGGAGAAGTGGAACATTTCCTTTGGCCTTGTTTCCCACGATACCACAAACCCTGCATTTTTTCATCACCCTCAAAAAATGCGTATCAAAATATTCCATGCGCCAGAGCATAATGTGCTATCTCAGTTCAGACCTTTATCCCTCATGAAATTGTATACTACTCTCATAACATCTCAATGCAACGATGACAAATTTACAGATGTGAGCTTGATTTATGCTTTACAGTCTCAGAAACCTCTCTCAGGATATTACAGAGCAACACAACTTTGGTAGATAGATAGATAGATAGATAGATAGATAGATAGATAGATAGATAGATAGATAGATAGATAGATAGATAGATAGATAGATATATAGATAGATAGATAGATAGATAGATAGATAGATAGATAGATAGATAGATGAAAAATCGTTATGTTTTTAGAGGAAGTGACCTCACTCTCTGTTATTGATATACAATTATTCTTCTGAGAGGCTTGAAACATTCTGTGCGGTGTGTGTAGTCTGGATAATGTCTTCGTGAATGCATCCTCGTTCATCTCAGATGGATCCCACAGATTGGTGTTTACGGTGAAGACAGAGTATAAAATATGATTGGGGCAGACGAGCTCTCATTCCCTTGTGCTGTGCTGGCCAATGTTGCCTGGAAACAGATGGAGAATCACAGTCCATCATGCATTTATGGTGGTGATTACCTTGTATATCAGCCTGCAAGGCCACATACAATTAGTCACAGCCACAATAACTTGAACAGTTTACTCCAAGAAATGTACCAAGTCAAGTGAAACTGGTTTAAAATTGTTTTCCTTAAAGAGGTCATATGATGCGATTTCAAGTTTTCCTTTCTCTTTGGAGTGTTACAAGCTGTTCGTGAATAGATAAGATCCATAAAGTTCTTTATAAAAGTTAAGACTGGTCCACGCCTTCCTAAAATGCCTCGTTTAAACACGCCCCCACATGTCTATGTCACGATGTGGGAAGATTCAACACTGTTCCAGAACAATTCAACCCAAATATTCAGATGTGTGCAGTGCTTTTTATGGAGGACTGATTCCTGATCCGGGAGAGTAGACTACAATGCCGGCTGTTCTTACTCACGGACTGTAAGTAAGTTTTTTTATATTTAAAGAATTTTCCACTGACGATTCAAACGCGAGTTTTGGGCAGTGCAGAGTAGCGCTTTTTGTTTGTCATTTCTCCGATCACAAATGCAGACATGGTTAGACAGTATAAGTCATTATAATCGGTAATTATGTCCTGGATGCAACAAATGCCTCGTTTATAATGGGTTAATGTTTTTGTCTCGTCGCTCTGGCCGGGACACATCATCACAGTATGTTAAGGGGCGTAACATTTCCGTCAGGTCTTCGGCCAATCACAACGCACTGGATAGCTGGCCAATCAGAGCACACCTCGCTTTTCAGACCGATGAGCTTTGTAAAAACCTACGTGTTTCAGAAAGGAGGGGCATAGAGGAGAAACAATAATGTACAGTATGTGGAAAATAATGTGTTTTTTAACCTTAAACCGCATAAACACATTTCATAACACCAAATACACAAAATAATGTTCTTTTTAGCAACATCATATGACCCCTTTAAGTCAGCCTGTTAGGAAAAAAGTAGCCTTTTTAAGGAAACAGTCTGAAATTTCCCCATTAAATTGAGTCTTCAAATGACTCACATTTAATTTTCCACCTGTACATCCACACTACTTCCATTCACGTCATAATCTTCATATAAATGCTAGGTCAAGACAACCTCCCAAATCCTTAAAAGCCCTTCAGTGTTACAACATACCTTCCACTCATAAAAAGTTTTTTTTTCTTTTTACTTAGAAATACTGTCAAAAGAGGAGATGATACACTTGAAAGACAGAGATTTTTTATTCTTATTATTTCCCAACCTGCAAACCACACTGAAATTCCTTGGTAGCAATTACATCACCTATGTCAAGATATAGAAAAGTTGCTAATTTAGCACTCATATAAATGCTGATATTCATTTAATAGTGGAAGACTGTGATTAATCGTATTCGCTATTTTATATATGTATAAAACAGGGTTGCTGTTTGATATTGAATGAGAGAATCACCTCTCAGTGTCTGAAGGTCATTATATTATTTGTGCTGGTTATAATAAGCTTCCTCTGCAATCATTTAATGTCACAGTATACCTGTGGGCAACTTAGGTTACATCTCATTATGCAATACATTGACATTTACAAAAAAAGCACGGAGACTGGAATGTTTTCAGTTTGGTGAAAACTGTAAAGCGACTGATAGGAAGGTTAAATAACTTGCTGACTCACTGTCGATGAACATTATTTTGAGACAGATGCAAACATTTGTATGATAATTTATTTGCCAGCTTAATCTTAGAAAATATCCCAATGTATGTTTGACCTTTCATGCTGATATAAAGGAATAGTTCACCCAAAAATAAAAATGTAATCATTTCTGTTATAATTTTCTCACCATGGAATGAAAGTCAGTTTTCTATACACTGAAAGTCAGTGGTAACCAGAAGATGTCAAGCTCATAAAAGCACCCTATTTCACAAAAAAAACAAAAACGGGATCTCATGAACCGAACGCTTACATCTCATTCAAAACTTAAAAAAAAAAAAAAAAGTAAATGATGGCAGAATTTTAATATATTAATTCAATCTTCACTGTGAATGTCACATATGATAAACCCTCTCGATGGCTACCGTCAATTATTTGGTTACCAACATTTTTCAAAATATTGTGCTTAACAGAAAAAAGAGACTCATACACGATGACAGAATTTTCTTTTCTTTTTGGCTGAACTCTCCATTAAATCCACTGACAAAAGAGAGCCAGTGAAAAAAGTGAGAACTCACTATCTCTGAAGTGTTGTCTCTCTTAATGCAAAATAGTGCAGCTAACAGTTTCAGGATGCCGTGCAATCAGACTCAACAACAGCTCGGTACACTGAGATAGAGGATAGATAGAGGATAAAGTGTCAGATCAAGTTACCCACTTATCCATCTTATGGAAAACAAACTGCTTCAGGTCACCTTGAGCAATGATTTGCCTAAAGCAAAGGATCGCTTTTCTATTTGGCCCTTGGAGTCACTTTTCTGTGATTTCCTTAAAGCAAAATTTGAAAGAGAGAGTTAACTGATTAATATGTATTTGGGTCTTGTGTTCATGTTATGTAAAAAGCCTGTAGGGTTTAATTCATTGCCAATTATCCTATACAGGAAGTTGAGAACAAAGGCTTGCCGTCGTAGTAGTGATTCTAGCATAAAAAAATCATAATCACTGATGAATCTGAGATGATTGCTTGAAGACATATTGGAGGAGAGACTTATCATGGGCAGAACCTAACCAGCACCTGTTATTTTTTTCTTTGTTTGTTTTTTGCCATTAATAAACAAACATAATTATATTTTACAAACCATTTTTTTCTGTAATTTTTTTAATGTAAATATTTATATGTTTGAAGCTGTAAATAAAATATTGATTATTGGAGTATGTTTCACAAGAAAATACTGTCAGTTTTTCTACTCCAGAATTTCACGTATAATTCACTGTGGTACTTGACATTTCTTTGTAATTGCTTGTTAAATTTACTAGTAATTTCCGAGTGAAAATTGTTTCTAATTTAGAAATTGTGTAGAAATTGTTTGTTATAAAGTTTAGTATACAGTCAGTAGCATCTGTTTTCGATCTGCTTAAGTGTAAGAATGAGACTGCTTGTATTTGCTCTGATTAAATGGCTGTTTTTATGTATTCATATTTGTTTAAAACACAAAGATGCATACATTCGATTTAGCCCCATTTTCATTTTCACATTGCTAAATATACAGTAATTGTCAGTAGAGACCACAAGAAAGCCGCTGCTTTACACAAATGTGTGAAGACACAAATACTGCAGAAACAGGCATTAATCTGTCAAGGATAGACACCATAAACAAAAAGATCATAGGAATTGTGTCCGATTAAAGGCAGTTTATCTCTTTATGGATTTGGTTAACATCTTGTAATTGGTATTTCTTCACTTATATTTGTAGGTGTTGTTTAGACCTTTTAATTTTATTATATTTTATCTTTAAATACATTTATACATCTGCTCCTGACTACTCTACTGAGAGAAGAAGACTGAACGAGTTCAGCGCGCTCTTGAAGAGCTCTTCGTGTTGGCGGACGGCACTTCAGCTGTGGTCATTCCTGTGTCGAGTGGGTTGCACACTACAGGCTGCACTACCCCCTGTTGTGCTGCAGATGATCATCTCCCCTGTGCGCTTCAGCACGCTAAAAGAGCTTTTTTCCCTAAAAGAGGAATTTCGGGTGCGTCTTTCTAAAGACTACGTTGCTTGGCAAACTTGACGTTACTTCTTTATAAAGACGATGTGGGTCTTGCCATAGACAACGTATCACCCGGGCGTTCTTGATGCGGTCGTTACCTGGCGCTGGGTAATGGTCACGATCACCCCCGCTTTATTCTCATCCTCATTTGCCTGGGCCTGAAGCACGCTGAGAGGGGCCTTCGTGTAGTGTTTCATGCTCCCATTTTTTTGGTGCGGGGTAGACCATCCGAGTTTCCGGACCGGACTCCGTTACCTGCAAGGGGGCGGAGTGCCCTTGCCACTGCCTAGATCTGGGGTTCCCTGTGGTGGCAGCCGGTGGCGTCCTTTTTCTGGCGGTGGGCGGTCTGGTCTTACGGTCACTGTGAGGAATTCCCCTAAGAGAGAAAGGGGATGCCTAAGCCCGCCGGCACTTCGAAACCAGCCGAGCTCTCAAAAAGAGCAGGCTGGACCCTCCCGGGGGTACCACCTGTTTCTTCCGAGGCTCCCTCCGACGATTGGATGTCGGTTGCAGCATCGGAGGGTGAGCCAGTGCTTTCTGGAGAGGAAGATTCGGCTGTGCTGCTCTCCTCCGGGACCGTAGATGCCTGGAATCGGATCCAGAATAATGGCTATGATCGCCGGTCCGTCTGGGGGAGGGCTCGAGTGAAACTTTCCACCGTGTCCCACCCTCAAGGTTGCAACGATTGTTCTCGGGTGGTCCTAGCTGGTTCTCAGCGCCCCCGGCTGCTGTGCCTTTCTCCCCTGAGGTGCATGAGGAGCTCACATGCGTGGACGGCACCTTTTACGCCGTAACCGATGTTTGCTGGATCCACCACCCTCGACGGGGGGGCAGCTGAGGGGGTTACAGGTTTCCCCCCCTGTGGAGCGGACCGTTGCCGATGTCAGCTGTGTCCTAATACCCGCCTCCAACCGTCAGGGATAACCGTGCCTCCTCTCCCGGATCTGTAGGTAACTCGAATGCCAGCCGATGCCTACCCGACCTGTGGAGAACTGCCTGCCGCCTTACCCTCTCGTGTGATTGCAATGTGCACCAGGCCAAGGCACTGAGGGATTTGCACGAGGGTGGTCACGACCCGGAATTTCAGAGAGAACTCCGCACCGCGGCGGACTTCGCGCCACGAGTGACGAAGGTTATGGTTCGGTCTCTGGGTCGTGCGATGTCCACTATGGTGGTCCGGGAGCGCCATTTCTGGCTGACTGACATGTGTGAGACGGACAAGACACGATTCTTGAAAGCCCCCGTGTCCCAGGCCGGCCTTTCAGCGACACGGTGGAGAACTTTGCCCAGCAGTTCTCCGCTGACCAAAGCAGACTGAGGCCATCATTTCCAATCCTTCCCCGGCGGTGCAGCTGCTGCCGTTCGGCGAGGCTGCCCCACTGCAATACCCGCGAGAACAAGCCCCTGCCAAACCTGGTGGCAAGCGAGAGATCAAGAGGCCCGGAGACGGGCGACCCATAGGTGGAGGGACGTGCTCTTCAGGAGTTGGTAAGCACACCACTCCCTCCCCCAGAGGATGGCCGGGCGGAGAATCTTTTCATCTTTTTCTGCCACTGACCTCTCGGTCAGTGGTACCCAAATTCTCGACAAAAGAGCAATTTCCTCTATTTCTGGGTCCCCAGAGGGGTTGGGGGGTTGTGGACGATCTAGTGCGTTTCACACTCACCCTCCTCTCTCGTCAGTGAGCAGCATTGGGCGGATCGGAAGGACGAACCAACGGACTACCCACGCACCCTCTGCTCGAACGCAGGTCAGTGTTACACACACACCAGACCCCGCCTCGGACCGTCTACGAGATGCCCGGGCCGGGTCCCTGCATTTTTTCACGCTGCCCCGCTGCGGGTACGACTGTAGTTCCGTTGATGCCACTTGTGCGGTGTCTTGGAGCCTTGCTTGAGCTACCCAGCCCTTCTCGATGGCTCCTTCGAACCGTCAGACTCAGCTATACGATTCAGTCGCCCGGCGTCCCCCCCAAGTTCAGTGGCATCCGCTTCACAACATTGAAGGCAGCCGATGGTCCTGTCTTGCGGGCGGAGGTCGCAGTCCTGCTGGCGAAGGATGCGATATAGCCGGTCCCTCCAGCCGATATGAAGTCGGGGTTTTTACAGCTCCTACTTCATTGTACCCAAAATAGGCTGTGGATTACGACCAATCTTGGACCTGCGCGTCTTGAACCGGGCCCTTCACAAGCTACCATTCAAGATACTCATGCAGAAGCACATCTTCGGGTGCATCCGTCCCCGAGAATGGTTTGCAGCGGTCGACCTGAAGGACGCTTACTTCATGTGTCGACCCTTCCGCACCAGAGACCATTGCTGTGGTTCGCGTCCGATGGACGAGCATATCAGTATGAGGTCCTGCCCTCCGGGCTGTCCCTGTTGCCCCTTGTCTTCACGTAAGTTGCGGAGGTACCCCTTGTTCCCTTGAGAGAACAGAGCATTCACATTCTCAACTACCTCGACAAAGCAGTCTCAGGATCAGTTGTTTGAAAAAGAAAAAAAAAAGAACACAGGGATTTGGTGCCCTCACACCTCAGCCTGTTGGGCCTTCGGTTCAACTGGGAAAAGAGCAAACTCTCACCGACGCAGAGGATCTCTTTTCCCGGTATAGAGGGGACTCGGTAAGAGCAGGATGGCGGACCCACTGAAACAGTTTCAGAGGCTCCTGGGCATATGGCGGCCACGGCGGCAGTAATGCCACTGGGGCTACTCCATATGAGACCATATGGAGCAGCACTGGCTCCATGGCCGAGTCCCGGGGTGGGCGTGGAAGCGCAGCACTCACCGGGTCCAAGTCACACCAGCATGCCGCCAAACCTTCACCCCGTGGTCAAACCTTACGTTCCTCCGGGCAGGAATGCCCCTAGAACAGAACTCCAGGCTTGCTGTGGTTTACACGGATGCCTCCAACACCGGCTGGGGGGCCACGTACAACGGTCTTGCAGTGTCAGGGGTTTGGACGGGGCCCCCAACTGCACTGGCTTCCTCGAGTTGCTGGCAGTGCACCTTGCCTTGAACCGTCTCAAAGGGTGCTTACTAGGCAAGCATGTGCTGGTCCGAATGGACAACACGGCGACAGTTGCGTACATCAACCGACAATGTGGTCTGCGCTCCCGTCGCTTATCGCAACTCGCCCCCACCTCCTCCTCTGGAGTCAGAAGCATCTGAGGTCGCTTCGTGCTGTTCACATTCATGGGCTGCTCAGCCGGGCAGCCGACAGAGCTGTCCCGAACTGCGCTCCCGGGAGAATAGCGACTCCATCACCAGACGGTCCAGCTGGTTTGGGGACTTTTCGGAGCCGCTCGGGTAGACCTGTTTGCCTCTCCGGAAACATCTCACTGCCAGTTGTTCTTCTCCCTCACCGAGGGAACACTCGGCACGGACGCTCTGGCACACAGCTGGCCGCGGGGCCTTTGCAAGTATGCATTTCCTCCAGTGGGCCTTCTGGCACAGTTGCTGTGCAAGGTCAGGAAGGACGAGGAGCAGGTCCTGCTGGTGGCACCCTATTGGCCTTCCCGGACCTGGTTCCCTGAACTAATGCTCCTCGCGACAGCCCCTCCTTAGCAAACTCCTCTGAGGAGATTTACACTGCTCAGAGACGGCACCCCTTGGCACCCGCATCCAGACCTCTGTAAACTTCATGTCTGGTCCCTGGACGGTACGCGGAGGTTCTAGGTGGCCTACCCCAAGGGGTAGTTGACACCATCACTTCAGCGAGAGCACCGTCTACGATACACGCCTACGCTTTGAAGTGGAACCTGTTCATTGAGTGGTGTTCTTCTCGCTGAGAAGACCCCTGAAGATGCCCGATCTGAGTTTTGCTGTCCTTTTTTGCAGCAAGGGTTGGAGCGAAGTCTGTCTCCCTCCACCCTTAAAGTTTATGTCGCTGCAATGGCTGCTAACCACGACCCCGTAGAAGGAGGTCGCTGGTGAAGCATGACCTGGTCGTCAGGTTCCTTAAGGGGGCGGGAAGGTTAAATCCTCCACGGCTGCCCACTACAGCAGGGCCCATTTTAGCCTTTGCAGACGGTTGAGCTGAAGTTCCTCTAAATGAAGACTCTGCTCCTGCTGGCATTTGCCTCCATCAAGAGGGTAGGAGACCTTCATGCATTTTCGGTCAACGATTCGTGACTAGAGTTCGGGCCGGCTGATTCCCAAGTAACCCTGAGGCCCCGGCCCGGCCCGGCCCGGCAACGTGCCCAAGGTTCCCGCTACTCCCTTCAGGGATCAGTTGGTGACCCTCCAAGTGCTACCCTCGGAGGAGGCAGACCCAGCCCTAACTTTGCTCTGTCCCGTCAGAGCCTTAAGGTGCTACGTAGACCGGCCGCAAAGCTTCAGGACCTCAGACCAGCTTTTTGTCTGTTACGGAGGCCGGCAGAAAGGGAATGCTGTCTCTAAGTAGAGGATGGCCCACTGGATTGTGGATTCATCACCCTGGCTTATCAGGCACAGGTGTGCCCTGCCCGTTCAGGTTGCGAACTCACTCAACTAGAAGTGCTGTATCCTCCTGGGCGCTGGCTCGTGGCAATTTCAAATATATTTGTAGAGTTGCGGGCTGGGCGACCCCTAACACATTCGCTAGATTCTATAGCCTCGTGTGGAGCCTGTATCCTCCTGTTTTCTCACCTCAAATGGGTAGAAGCACTGAGGGGCCCTGGCTTTGGGTCGGCTTGCAAAACCACTCCCGAGAGTCCATACAGTAGACCCTGTTGAGTTCCTCCTTCCCCTCGGCAGCCAGACGTGGCGGATCGTCCTGTGCCAGGCCTTCACTCGCTGAATCCTCTAGAACCGGTAGAAGGCTGGGTTCCATTTGTAAGACCTAAGTGGATCCCATATGTTTTAAGTCCACGGTATAGCCTTGAGCCTGTTTTTCCCCGGCAGACTTCTGCCATTCCAATAGGGTTCAATCACCTCCATTCTTCCATATGCACCTAAGGGATGTTCATATGTTTATTGCTTCCGAAACCTCCTTCGGGATGGATGGGGCTTCCGCAATGTTCCTGTCCCAAGTGTTAGGGGTACGTTTTCCCAGTGTTATCCAGTCTTACTCATTGGGTATTGCCATAGCAGCAGTAGCTGGTCCTCTCTTGTGAAGAAGCCCTGGCCTAAGGCAAAAAGTAGGGGCGCAGGTGGCTTCAACAGGACACTGGAAGGGGCAGTAGCTGTGGCCCGTTGGTAGGATCCCAATTTCGTCGGTCATAGCCGCGTGACGTCGCGAGTGACTGACTGAATGGGAACGTTTAGGTTACTTGTGTAACCCTCGTTCCCGGAAGGAGGGAACGGAGACGTCACATCACGTCGCCACAGCTCCTGTACCACCACCGCTGAGTGGCCGGGTCACCGACTCGGCTCCTCAGCAAAAACCTGAATATACGCTGCACCAGCTGCCTACTTATACTCAAGCTGTGATCAGCAGCATCTGGATGCAATAATCACATGCCAATGCACTCGGCATGCGATTATTACACTCGAAGTAGATTGGTCTCTCAAAGCGAGATCCCAATTAGTCGGTCACCGACGTGAAGTCTCCGTTCCCTCCTTCAAGGAACGAGGGTTACCATACGTAACCGAGACGTTCCTGATCCGTTTCACATATTTTTCTCAGTAAAATCGCTCATGTTACATTTGAAAATGTGACTGATAATGTGGAAAGTTGCCAGAAACCTTTAGCCTGTAACTTTAACCCTAATTCTTTCCACTGAGCAAAGACTGTGTTTGTGAAATTTACTGGTAGAGCAAAAGTCAAGTTAGGAAATATGTGGGTTTGTATTCATTTACCGCTACACTAGAACACAGAAACAAATTTAAAGAACAGATGGACCTTGATGAAGTCTCCATAATAATAACATTGTATCTGATAAAACTGGGGGTGAAGCCAATGATGGTCCATTTAGACAATAATGTAAGGGTAAATGTATCCCCCCCCCCTTGAAAACATTTTTTGATATGTAAAGTTTTTCCTTTTAAACCCCTTTTGATTGCACTTTTTTTTTTATTTTTTTTTTTTTTTTTTTTTTTTTTTCCCACCCAGTATGTTAAAATATTCTGTTGTTAATATTTTTGTACTTGAACCAGACTGAGGCATCTCATGTTGAGCACAAGAAGCCATATCACTGCTTTTTACAAGGATATTCCTTTCCAGCAGCATCATTTGGGATGTATCAGCAGTTAAATCACTCATAAGTGAATCATTTGTATGTAAAAAGGGCAGCATATTTTTATTAATGCATTGTCATTTCAAGGGGTTGCCGACAGATTCAGATCAACCATCTCTATGCACTATAGTGTGGAATATTTTTTGGTAAAACAGTACAGATTTCAATTAATGCAACGCCTTATGGAAATATGATAATATTTTGTAATTATCATTTAAATCTAGACTAATTTTCAAATAGTTTTTCATAAATCAACATCTCAGAAAAATGTACACTGTAGAGGACACCAGGACTTAAAGCATGTTTATTACGCATTTTGGGAGACAAAACAATTGAATAGGAAAATAAATTATATATCAATATTTCTATGAAATATTAGATATTATTATTAAAACCTGGCCAATTATTACTCACATTATTGCACTTATTTGTTCATTCTATGTTGCCCCAAAAACACATTCATATGCAAATTAGATTTAGTTTATAGATATATTATATATAATGAGAAAACCTGTTTATTGCCATTTTACACACATTTTGCATAAATAAAAATTATCTTTAAAAATATATTTCATAACATAGTTGAGAATCATCTTTATATAAAGTTTGGTATAAAAAAAGTGATAACTGATTTGTGATTGAAACAAAAATCCCAATGTTTTTGCCTTTTCATGCTTTCAATGTTTTTAAAACAGGACTTTTTAAAGTCCAGTTTTGTCTCTTCAGAGGACATAGCACACCTGAAATCAAATATTATTTTCAAAATGTTATTTTTCAAATTGCCCTTATGTTCTAAACCACATGAAAGGCATTACAAAATACTAAATTCATCACAACTTTTTTCCATGTTATTCAAGAGGATATATCTATATACACACACACAAGAAGTACGTCATGCCAGCATTACGTGACAGCTCTATTTTCTCTGTAGGCTACATTGCAATTGAGTTTTTTGTCTTGGTGAAAGCTTTAAAACAAAGAGGCAAGATTATGGCCGTTTAATTTCCCAATTTTTATTTGTTTGGTGAGCCATGTTGTGAGCTGATATTGTGCAATGAATCATTATCCATGAACTTATTTCACATCTTATTTTTTCATGTCAGCCAACATTTTGTAATGACGGGACGACTACAGCAGTTGCCCTTTTTTTTTATTATTAAAAGTAGCTCCTACAATAATATTAGTTCCGCTGATATTTTGCAAAAAGTATGGGTTCCTCTAAGATTTTTTGGTACATTTGACACATATGACCAGCTGGGTTCGAAATAATGTGGATTTATTTGGTATATATATAATCTATATATTATATTAATATACAGTATATATCTAACCCTTCATGTTTCCATGACCTGACTTAAAAGATATTTGTTTGATTCCTGTAAAAATGAGATAAGTAAATGCAGAATAGGTGCCCATAGTGCTTTTTAGCACATTGATGTGTTAGGTGGTTACCTACTGCCCAAATAAAAAGTGCCAGTCTTTTGATATTTTAGTAACTATGGCTAAAGTAACTCCTGAGTCTGTGAAGTCTTGTGGAGAAAAGTAATAGCACACCTTTCCGAAACAAGCTATACAAATTGAGGTATCATTCATGTCTATAGCACAAACAACAAAACATATTTAATATTTTGAGGCTTGTTCAATCTTCTCTCTTCAATATGAATAGTAAGGCTAGACTTTAAATCACCACTAATTCTGATTTTTTATTTATGGATACTACATGTTAATGTGTTAACCAAGTTGGGACTGCTATGTTTTGACTGGAAGGTGATGTATCAGACTTATTCTTATGCATAGATGAACATTAAGTACCATTCTTATAATT
Source organism: Sinocyclocheilus anophthalmus (assembly GCA_018155175.1). Classification (NCBI taxonomy): domain Eukaryota; kingdom Metazoa; phylum Chordata; class Actinopteri; order Cypriniformes; family Cyprinidae; genus Sinocyclocheilus; species Sinocyclocheilus anophthalmus. The sequence continues at coordinate 176,418 of JADLZN010005445.1, forward strand.
ACCGGATTAAGATTTAAGAAACCAAATCAATCATGATGAAAAACAAAAAACAATTCCAGCATATTGTCGCAAAGAACAGCTGGAGTTTGGACCTCATGGGGGATGAGAGCAAATAAACACACTATCTCGGGCCAAATTTAATAAATGGCACCTTTATATCCCATTTCTTCTTACTTTAAAACAAATATTGACTCTAGCCGTGGCATTGAAGATGATCTTTTTAAACAAACAGATTGCACATTTTAATAGTGTGCATTGAATATTGTTTAGATTCAAGACAACACAGACACATTAAATGTGAAATCTTTATTTCTTTGTTTAAATATGAAAGTGCAAAATCATGCACAAGGAAGAACAATTTTTATAATAATTTTATTTACTGACAGGTTTGCATTGCTTAAAGTCTCACAGAGTGGCCTAGTTTAGTTTGGCCTAAATGATAAAGTAATGCTACAACTTCGCAGAAAAGCAGGCTGTCTGATTCATCTTTAGTAAGTATTCCAACGCTTCTTTCTGAGAGGTTTTCCTTTGTTAATCGTCTCTCCATGAGGAAGTGGCTCACTGTGGCCATATGGCAGTGATGCACTGAATGTTTTATTACTCTAAGGCCCGCACGTCACTACACCTCATTGTGCTCATCACAGTATCGGAGTTTGTTAGTATCTAAACGGTTCTGCCTGGATGCAATATATGTGCATAATGGTTTTTTCATTAAATTCCCTCTGTTTAGCAGGCTGCCACCTCAACAGTGCCCACCCAGATGAGCACAGCTCAAAAACTGCATTCCGCAGAGGACTGGATGATCTCTGTATTTCCCTCCTTAAATTCAGATACCCATTGAAGTGAGACTCCCATAAGATGTCTAATGAAGCAAATAACTGATTCAGTTGGTTTTGAAGAGGCAGGAGGGAGGAAAAACATAGCGATGCTGAGGCTGGAAACCACAAGACAGAGCTGTCGACTCTCATTTAGATGTCTTACTGGAGACAGTGCCAAAAGTGTTTTTCTACATTTGCTTGGAATAATCACAGAAAACTCTCAGAGCTCAACTTTTGCTTTGAGGAAGAGGAAGCAAAGACAAAGGCATGCCTGCCAGGCTCAACGCAAATCTGGAATGCTAGTTTACAAGTCTAATGAAGTTCACTTCATACAGAGTAAGAGAAGTGGTACTTTAATTAAATTTAACAGATTAGATCACCCAAAATGAACATTCTGTCATTATTTAATCACCCCCATGTTGTTCTGAACCTGCATCGCCTGTTTTTTTCTTTCTTTTTCTTTCATGGAACAGAAAGAGTCTTGTGCACTCTTGTGAATGATAAAACTGGTCATGTAATAGCTTTGTGTGAAATCTAAGTTAATATTCACTCATTATCTTCACCACTAGAAAATAATGAGGGCTGTCAACTGCTGGGTTCAGAGTCGATGAGTTAAACTCAAGATCCAGATTAGGTTATTGATTCACAAACAGATCATTCAGACTAACTTTGTAAACTGGACCAAATTATTAATTGATGATAAAGCTCAAAAGATCTTCAGATATCACTACTTTTCTTATAATCCCATGGTCTCTTATATTTCAGTAAATAGCAGTTTGACAAGGGTCAGTAAATGAAAGCGAAGTGACGTGTGGCCAAGTATGGTCACCCATACTCGGAATTTGTGCTCTGCATTTAATCCATCCATGTGCACACACACACAGTGTTTTTTTTTATTTCTAGTTCTATTTTATTTAATAAAATACTGCCCAATGTTTTAAGTAATTTTTTCATATAGATTTTTTCCTTTCAGGTGTTTAACCTGTATTTTGAATTACGCATTGCATTGTGTAGTGGTATAGGGTTAAAGGAAATTTCCATAAACTTAGAAAATATACTGGCAATTTTCTGATAGGACATTATCTGTTTTTCTATGGATTTTTTTCTTACAGTTTCTTAGAGCATAATAATTTTTCATCATTGTAGAGCACAGTTTATTGTTTAGAGTTAGTGCATTTAGGCTATGATCAGTTCTTGATGGTTTAGCATTACGGTGTTGATTAGAGAGCTCACTGACATTATGCAAAAAACAAAAAGCCCATTACCACATTTTAACTGGAACTCTTTATCGTACAGATTAGCATTTTCCCATAAACCAGACATCTCATCTTGCTATGTGCTGGGATTTTAAGGGAAAGTCCAGGAAGGTCACAAAATCCTGACTGAAAAGTCAGTGCTGGGGAACAGTGCCAGCAGACCAGAACAACATAATCCTTGTGGGGAGGAGTATTGCAAAGAAGATTTCCCTTGGACAAATTTACCGTTTCTATGACACTGCAATCTCTTTTTTCAGTTGTTGGAGAAAAGCCCAAGATTCCGTAGGTTAAGCAATCCAGTGTTCTGGACCATTCAGTTCAGGCCTTTATTCTCTAAAAAAAAAAAAATGTCAAACTCTGGACAGTTGCAAGGAGAGAGGTGAGTCGGCCTGGAGACAGTAGATTGATATGAAAACACCACATTTTCCTTATGGCATTGTATGTTTTGAAATGTTTGGTCTTCCAATGGACAAGAAACACTAAATGTTGCCTAATATTAATATAATTAGGAAACTACTGGTAAACTGTTATGACAATGATAGTAATCTGGGAGCAATCTGAGAGCAGGTTAAATGAAATGAAAAAAATAGTCCATATATTATTTCTATAGTTGCCAAGGCACATTTCTAGTTAAGTACTCTAAAATAACAAACTATTAGTAAAATGTATGAATACAATATTTGTTATTCTAGAAAGAAAAAATTAATAAATATCAAATTACTAAAACATCCAAACTTATACAGAGTTTTCGGGCATTAACTCTAGATGGCGGCAGGTCCGATAGGTCGAACCAATCTTACCTATGACATCTTTCACAGGCACAGCTGATTGGTTCTCTCCTTTATTGGTAGCCAATGAGCTGCTCAAAGTTCAAATATATGACTATTGCTTGCCTGCCACCTGTATAGATCTGCTACGAGGTGACTCATGTATTTAAATGGGGGTTTTTTCATGTATGTTATATTTGCAGCAGCCATATTTCTTACATGCTCACAGCAGCATGTTGTGGATTTATTGGCAGTAGCAAGTCTCGGTACTTCTGCCACAGCAGCAGCAGCGTAGCAGGTCTGTTCTGCCAAGACCAATTACATTAACATTGTCATGTACATTACATTCCAATCCCTCCGAGAGTTGTCATGACAGAACTAGTGTAGTCAAGTCAAGTCACCTTATTTATATAATGCTTTTAACAATACAGATTGTGTCAAGCAACTGTACAGCATTAATTAGGAAAATAGTTTGTCATTAATGCAAAATGACAATAGTAAACATTCATTTTTCAGTTAAAGGCAGTTCTTTATTGAATTCAGTGAGGTCATCATCCAGCTCAGTTCAGTTTAAATTGTATCTGTGCAATCAAGTCGACGATATCGCTGGAAATTAAGTGTCCCCAACTAAGCAAGCCAGAGGCGACAGCGGCAAGGAACCAAAACTCCATTAGTGACAGAATGAAGAAAAAACCTTGGGAGAAACAAGGGTCAGTCGGGGGGCCCGTTCTCTTCTGGCCAGACGAAACCAGCAGTTCAGTTCCAGGCTGCAGCAAAGTCAGATTGTGCAGAGGACCAACTGGTTCCTGTGGCCATCTAGGAGACAAGGTCTTCACTGTGGATCTGTCTCTGGGGCTCATCTAGTTGACATGGTCTCTGTTGACATTCAGGGCTGTAGAGGTCATCTTTAGGTCCTGATCCACCATCTGATCTGGATACATACCAGATCCGGGTGACTGCAGTGACCATCTGATCTGGATACAGACTGGATTTGATGGCTACTGTGACCTCGGAATAAGAGAGAAACAGACTAATATTAGCATAGATGCCATTCTTCTAACGATGTAGCAAGTACATCGGGTGTTTTAGGAAGTGTTAGTGTATAGAGGTCGCAATTTAGATATATTTTTGAGATGGATAATGCAGTTTTACAAATGCTAGAAACGTAGCTTTCAAAGGAAAGATTGCTATCAAAAATAACACACCTAGGTTTCTAACTGATGACAAAGATTTGACAGAGCAGCCATCAATGTTAGACAGTGTTCTAGGTTATTACATGCGGAGGTTTTAGGTCCGATAATTAACACGAAATTACTCGTCATCCAGTTTTTTATATCGACTATGCATTCCGTTAGTTTTTCAAATTGGTATGTTTTGCTGGGCCACGAAGAAATATAGAGCTGAGTATCATCAGCATAACAGTGAAAGCTAACACCATGTTTACTGATGATATCTCCCAAAGGTAACATGTTATGCGTGAAGAGTAACGGCCCTAGTACTGTGCCTTGAGGTACTCCATACTGCACTTGTGATCGATATGATGCCTATTCATTCACTGGTACGAATTGATGGCGGTCAGATAAGTACAATTTGAACCATGCCAACGCACTACTTCTAATGCCAACAAAGTTTCCTAGTCTACTCAAAATAATGTTGTGGTCAATAGTGTCGAATGCAGCACTAAGATCCAGTAGCACTAATAAAGAGATACAACCATGATCAGATGGTAAGAGCAGGTCATTTGTAACTCTGATGAGAGCAGTCTCAGTACTATGATACGGTCTAAATTCTGACTGGAAAACCTCACAGATACCATTTTTCTCTAAGAAGGAATATAATTGTGAAGATACTACCTTTTCTTGTATTTTTGACAGAAAAGGGAGATTTGAGATTGGTCTGTAATTAACTAGATCTTTGGGGTGAAGTTTTTTTTTTTTTATGAGAGGCTTAATAACAGCCAATTTTGAAGGTTTTGGGGACATATCCTAAGGATAATGACAAATTAATAATAGTCAGAAGATTATCTATGACTTCTGAAAGCACATTTTTTTAGGAGCTTAGATGGAATAGGGTTTAACATACATGTTGTTGGTTTAGATGTTTTAACAAGTTTATACAATTCTTCCTGTGCTATAGTACAGAATGAGTGGAATTATTCCTCAGTGGATCTATAGCGCACTATCTGATGCGATACTATAGCTGACGGCTGCATGGTTACAATTTTATCTCTAATAGTATCGATCTTGGAAGTAAAGTAGTTCATAAAGTCATTACTGCTGTGCTGTTGGGAAGTGTCAACACCTGTTGATGCCTTATTTTTCGTTAATTTAGCCACTGTATTGAAAAAATTCCTGGGGTTATGTTTGTTTTCTTCTATAAGAGATGAAAAGTAATCAGATCTAGCACTTTTTAGTGCTTTTCTGTAGGATAGGGTACTTTACCTCCAAGCAATACGAAATACCTCTAGTTTGGTTTGGGAAAAAAAAACCTCCAGCTGCGCTCCATTTTCCGGGCTGCTCTCTTTAGGGTGCGAGCGTGCTCATTATACCACGGTGTCAGACTGTTTTCCTTAATCTTCATTAAGCGTAAAGGAGCAACCATATCTAAAATGCTAGAAAAGTCCACCTCCCCTCCTTTTTACCTAATTAAGTGAAAACTGAAATATATAAAAAAATCTATATAGACATTAAAGTGGTCCTATTATGCTCTTTTACAAAGTCTTTTTTTTTGTTTTGGGGGTGTACTAGAACAGTCTCTCATACTAGATTGTTTGAAAAACACATTATTTTTCAAATTTTACCATGATACCACACCTCTCTCTCCTCTCCAGTCTTGGCATGAACGGCTCGAATAGTTCCTGTATCGAATGAAGGCCCTCCTTCTGAAATACGAAATGTGCTGTGTTTGGTTAGCTGGGCCAGTGTGTGTTTTGATTGGCAGCACTCTGCGCCTGGTCTGGAAATGTCACGCCCCTTACCATGGCCGCCTGCAAGCTTCAGTGTAAATAGTGCATCAATATCAAATCAATTTGAGCGCGATTTAAACCCGTATGATTGTAACCAATCTAAGTTCGTCTGCCTTGGGAAAGCTAGCGTGCCTCCGACACAGTGATAACACTCGTTGTCATCTCCACCCTGTCTCTTCCCATTCGTCGATATTTGTGATATCAAATCCCGGAAAATATGTGTTGTAGTCCAAAAGAGTCTTTCGTTGTAGTTTTTGAAAAGTGATATAAATAAAATATCTCCTTTTGAATTGAACTTTGAACTTTGTAACTTTGCAGATAATTTTTATGCTCAAACAACAATGTAACAATGGTTCGTCGTTCGGAAGAAGGAGGCGGTCAACCGGCGAACATTCAAAGAACCTTTAAGTAAAATAAACAACACAAAATAGCTCCGACAGCCTCTCCGAACGACTGGTCGCACACAACGAAAACCAAAACACAAATAAAACTCCAGCCTGGTCCCTCCGCACGTCTTTCACTGTTGTCACTCTACTTTTATCCTTCCTATCTCCTCCGTTAGACTCGGACCGTGAGGTGGCACCGGTGGCGCTCATTAGCAATTACTCTCCACCGGCCTTGCTCCGTTCCCAACGGCCCTCTCGGCCCCGCCCCGCTCAAACAGCAACATTACAGATTAACTTAAAGTTGAAAATGTGAAAAAGCATAATAGGGCCCCTTTAACAAAATATACAATAGTATATCAATTTTACACTAAAAAACGGTTTGAGAACAACAATGCCATTATATATAACAAATTAAAGCCAGCAAATAAGCTAAATATCGAAAGTGAATATATTTGCTGAACTTAAATGTACATTTATTTTATAACATATTAACTGAAAAATGTTGATATTGACAGTAGGATGAAGACCACTACTAATCAGCTATTAAATTGCTATTAAATGGGTATTAAATGTCACTAATTGTTTTGAGATGTTAAATGTCATAGCAAAATATTGTCAGAATAATTTGCCTAGCCTATATTTACATTTCTTATTATTATATTCACATATTCATTAATGTTAATATTAATTAATTTTAGTGGGATATGCAAAACAGATTCTATCAGTCCAAATGGAACAATCGGTAACTACTACAACTGATGACTGTTTTGTTTTCTTTGTGCAGAGAAAATGCATTGAGAACAGATTTCCTTTTTTTATTCTATTATTAGGCTCTAAAGGCTTCAGGTAGTGCTCAGCCACAGCCATAATCACCAGAGAGCAACTTCAGTATTTTATTACTTAGCTGTTTCTGGGATGTGTACTTCTATGATGAGTGATGCGGTGTCCTATAAGTTAATTAGCGGAGACACAGTCTAAAGATTTTTTTCTTCAAGAATAATTTTCTAATTCAGTTTATTAATCTGTGCAAAGACATCGTGAGCTGTCAGAGCTATTCAATACACCTGAGGAAATTGACCCTGTAATGAGATTCTCACTCAGTGTTTTTGCAGTCTCATACTAAACAGCACAGGGGGCTGCTGAGTAACGCTCTGGAATAAAAGCATGTAAAAGGATCAAGAAAAATGTGATTAAGTTGGTTCAGAATAAATGGATGCTCTAGATGCCGCATGACTATTTCACAGTTGGCTTGTTGAAGTAGTGTCACGCTCACTAATGTTATAGACCTGAATTAAAAAATATTTTTTATTGAATTGAAAATGTGTCATTTGTTATTTATAGGGACAAAAATATCCCTTTATTTTTCAGTTATGAAAAACACGAGAAACCAGATTATTCATTAAACTATACATGTGTCATGACTAAAAAAATTAATTCTGATGTAGATGAATCATTCAGATACCATGTAAAGTATCATTTAGATTCAGTTGCTGAACTTTCCTGCAGGGTTACATTTTACACCAGTAGGTGGCGCAAATTAATGCTTGGTCATGACTCATGAGTGAAGATCGCATAGTCTGAATTTTCAAAGATGCGACCTCGAAGCACTGATACGTGAGAAATATTTGGAGGGCTAAATATCTGGACGTGTCTGTGACTCTTGCAGTGTGAAATGTGTTTTGACTGGAAAAGACATCGTCGATGACCTACAGCCAATGAGAGAGCAAGATACAGGGCAAGGGAAATTTTAGGGGGAGGAGTCTTATGTGATTTCCTGTATTGCTTCTCACATGTGTTTTGTAAACTATATTGAGTTGTTGAGGTTTCTTTTAAGTGAAATATTGTGTAATGTGTGACCGCAATCACTGATCTATTATGTAATGTGCAAACCACAGCAACTTCCTGTTACCCAAAACAGTTGCGTAGTGTGAAAGGAACAGTGATCCAACTTTGAAAATCATAGGGTGTATACACGACATAAACTGACTCAATAACAATCATTCACGACCAAAACAAATCCTACATGTGACAACAAAGCAGATCTAACTTTTTCTAACATTAACAGTTTTTGTCCACAGTTCGTTCACTTAGTAACTTTGTTCTAAAACACTTATTCGTTCACAAGTGAAAATAAAATAAAATCACTACTGCCAGAGACACAGAAGTGTTACCACAAACAATTTCAAAAAAGTGCCAAAAACAAACAAATGTATTAAATAGTATCTTCGTTTAAAGCTACTCTTTGGATTTTTTGAGATGCACATATTCTGCACAATGAAAGGATAACATTTGCAATGCAACTGTCGGATTTCAGCTTCAGAACACACCATGCATAGGTTCATTTATTCATACTGGCTACATACATACATTTGTGCGTAGTTTTAAGTATGTTGATTATTGTGTGCTTGTTTGACATTCTAATAAATCAGTCTAACATGTTTTTATTCGCTTGAATTCGCTATTGAAGTCATTATTCATGCCTTTTCAAATAAGGTAGGCTATTAAGCATTAGCCACATCCATAATGAAATGCTTTGATTCTATACTTGTTTTGTACATTTTAATCATTTGAATTTATCAGGTGCCTGAAACACTTTTTTTCAAAGTTTTTTTTTTCACGCAGGTAATTTGCATGTATTATTAGAGTTACATTGTAAAATAAATAAATAAATAAAATAGTGGTATGATATATTTTAGTCTGCTCAATAGTGTGTTTTGATATGCTTTTCTTGCTGTTGCCAAAAAATTAATCTTTTCAGAGAAATTGTCACTGATGCTACAACCTGAATTCAACAGATCTAACATTCTGTACCTTTTTTTTTTTTTGACCCAATTACGGTAAACTATTGAACCAAATCCCAGAAAGGTCTTTTATCTAAATACTTCCAGAAGGGGGATTAATCCTTGTCTTGGTGCTAAATCTATCTATTTATTTGAAGTTGGACTTGAGGTATTAGGATCTTCCTTTTGGCTTTACGGTGTTGATAGGTGCTCTTTCCTTTTAAGGGGCTCCTTATCAAAATATGTCCTTGGCCTTTCTCTCAATTTTAGTCTCAACACGTACCAGGCTCACCTTTATGAGAATATCACTCCCATCAAACACTTAGACAAATGTCATTTCTGAGATGAAGTTTGTCAAAAGCTTTGGCTATAACAGGGATGACTATAAAAAAAAATGAATGTGAGCTTTGGGGAACTGCATTGAAGGCAATGAGTTAGTATCACAGCTAATGCTACTGCTGCTGCATCAAACTGTGGAGAGTTGGATCTGGATAATAAATGAAGACTGAATTCAATTTTGGTTGAAAAATGGCATTTTTAACTTGAACCTGATTCATTGTGGCTGAATCTCTCCATCATCCATGACATTCTGTCAAGGTTAAAAATTTTGTTTACCAGTCAAATTATTAATGTCACTGTTCTCATCTTTTCTATCATTTTGTTGACAGGCACCCAATTTATAAAACTGGAGATAAAGTTAGTAATTCGACAAGTATCGGACAGACCTCTCTGTCTTTGCAGACTATATCAAAGGCCTCGGATAAATTGCTCACTTTCATTTTACATCTGTGTTCTTCAGCTTTCATACTTAAAATATCTTGTTTAGTTTTGCTGTGTACTGGACAGTTATGCTTGATAAAACATATTTTGACATCTTAAAGTCAACATGAACAGCATTAACATCCATGTTTTATGTACAACCCTTGATATTCCCATACACTTATAAAGTTGTTGTATAAAAATACTAAAATATGCATCAAGATGACCTATTGGCATATTCTCATTCATTTTATCTCAAGGTTGGCATAGCATTTAAATAGCGAAAGGTTAATGGCATTACAATGACTTTCTCAAACAGGTTATTGATTAAGTGCTCATTAACATTTATATGTTCCCCAGCTGATGCAGCATATAATATAATGCTCCAGATTTTGCCTCGTGGCCATATGAACCTATTATACACATCTGATAGCCAGTCCAACAGTTTTGTTGCTGTAACCTTTTACTGCTGATATATTTCCTCCTTTCATTGGTGTATCACAGCAATTGTCAAACTTTCAACACATCTGACCCCCCCCTGTTGGGCGCTAGCGCAACTCACAGTTACGTGAGTGGATTAACTGCTGACAATATGTTGTAGTGTGACTACTGGAATTAATAGAACTCGTTCCCGTGAGATGCATGAAATTTAGACGACCTAGGTTATGACTATCGGATGGATGTGTGACCCCGTTGGTCTAGGTCTGCGTTCGCACTTATGTGTGACCCATTGTCTTGGCCTGTTGTGTTGTTGTACGCAGTATTCTGATGCACTTTGGTAAATACTTTTTCTGTGTGTTATCGGTATTGTCCTTGTACACGTTTATATTGTGTATGTTATTATACTTAGAATAAATTCCCACACTAAAGTCACGACTAATGTATACCCGTGATAACAAAAGCCCTAATCGCTATACCTCCCAACCATATAGAAACAGGGGCATTAGGTAATTGTATACTCATAATCACACGCTACTTTTTCTATACTTCTTTATTACACTCGAAGGACACACCTTAAATAAGATTAGTGATTTCTGATTATTTTCTCATATACATTAAGACAACGTCATTAATATGTTTATACAGCATTTCTAATATCTAGTCTAATAATGCAGGACGATTGCAGTTTTACTATCATTGGGGGTATTCTGCAGGGTTTGGTGTTTCTGAAGGGTCAATGTAAGATTTTTTTTAAGACAAAGTAAAGAAAATTTAAGGAACAAATTGAATGGAACACTATAAATTAATAAGGTTTCTAAATGTAAATGTCTTATATTAGCAAAATGTAAAAGTTTACTTTTTGATTTGTTTTACAAAGAAAAAAATTACATGACTTGAATAATTCTGCTTTCAACCACTAGAATGTGTAAATAACTTTTCCTGTATCTTTTGATCACACTGCAAAAAACAATGTTCTTCTTTAGTAGTTTTGTCTTGTTTTCCAGTACAAATGTCCAAAGATCCTTAAATCAAGACACATTTACTTGAGAAGCAAAATTACATAAAATAAGGCATCTTGGTTTATGAGAAACTGATTAAAATTAAGTGAGTTTATGATTTCTTTTATAGTCCATTGAGATGAATGAATGATGAATGAATGAAATTCTTTATGAATTTAATATTTTTTTGTTGCAATTTAAGACTTTTTAAGCCTTTATTTGTTGGAGGGCCACAAACCCAGAAACCCTGATTCTGATCATGTGATCTCAACATGTCTGCCCCTTTGAGGAGACCCATTTTATTTATTATAGAATTTTTTTTTTAATTCTCTTTGGAGTGTTACAAGCTGTTCATGAATAGATAAGATCCCTAAAGTTGCAAAGCCTAAAGTCTCAAACCCAAAGAGATATTCTTTATAAAAGTTAAGACTGTTATACACACACTCCTAAAACGGCTCGTTCTAACACGCTCCCACATTTCTACGTCACTGTGTGGGAAGATTTGCCCCACAAATGTTCACGCAAAGAAAGAAGGCGTAACTTTTTGTTGCTGCCACCCCCCCGTCATGTGTGAAGACATTGAGTGTTTCGTTGTGAAAGCAAAACTACTTTGTTGGCCTTCCAAAAGAGAACACGACTAGAAATCAGTGGTTAAGTTGTATTTACAACACTGTTCCAGAACAGTTCAACCCAGATATTCTGATGTGTGCAGCGCATTTTATGGAGGACTGCTTCCTGATCCTGGTAGAGTAGACTACAATGCCGGCTGTTCTGACTCACAGTTTGTAAGTACGTTTTCATATTTAAAGAATTTGCCACTGATGATTCAAACGCGAGTTTTGAGCAGTGTAGAGTAGCGCTTGTTGTTTGTCATTTCTCCGATCACAAACGCAGACATGGTTTTAAGGGGCGTAACATTTCCGTCACACGCTTGAGGTATTCGGCCAATTACAATAGCTGGCCAATCAGAGCACACCTAGCTTTTTTGTAAAAATCGACGTGTTTCAGAAATGCGGGGCATAGAGGAGAAAACAATAATGTACAGTATGGGAAAATAATGTTTTTTAAACCTTAAACCGCATAAACACATTTCATTACACCAAATACACAAAATAATGTTCTTTTTAGCAACGTCATATGACCCCTTTAAAATAAAGCAGCTTTTACTCCTCTACTGATATACGAGTAGTGTAGTGTTAATTTCGTTAATGAAGACTATGACAAAAAACGTTCGTTGACGAGCTTTTTTCCCATTACTAAGACGAGACGAAGACGAGAAAGCATCATTCAGCCGGTCAGTGTTCTGTCATGAGATCTCACTATATTGTTTGCGATTGTGATCGCTGAATAAATACACTTACTCAATCGCTGTTGTTTTAATAGAGAAATAGACTATTGCAATTATGGAATTACTAGGAATTTCACAGTTATAATATTTTTCATTTGTTTTACAAGTTTTCATAATGTAGACAGGGAGAGTGCATAAGTCTGGTGTTGATTATATAATAAAAAGCTATAATAAATCGTACACTCGGGAGGTTAAAATACACCATGTATGTGTCAAAAATCTATTGCTTTGTGCTTACTGGAGGAAAGCAACCTGAAATGCAAAGTAAATTTCTCAAATGACAACAATCATTACAATTATAATTTTGAGAATATATTTTTATCAGTTTAACCATTATACAGAATGATGGAAATGTGACTAATATTTAATTGACTAAAAAACCTGGACTAAAATAATGCTCAACCATTTATGAATAAACAAAAACAGAGGACACGTTTGTCTAAATATGGGGATAAACTTAAAAATGTACATCTGAGTATAGACTAAAGACTAAAGTACAAACGGCTGCCAATTAATACTGCTGTCTGGTTAATAATAATAATTCTTATTGCTAATACTTCAGGTTTTCTTCGATTAAAACTAGACTAAAATACTTTAGATTTTATTTGACTAAAACTAGACTAAAATACTTCATATTTTCTTGGACTAAAACTAGACTAAAATGTTGAGATTTTAATCGACTAAAACTTGACTAAGACTTAATAGGATAAGGTTGACTAAATATGATAAAAACTAAAAAGGAAATTTTAGCCCGGGACTAAGACTAAGACTAAAATGAAAATAGCTGACAAAATTAACACTATGACTGGAGTCTTTGTCTCATTTGAGTCACCATGGTTTTAAACATACTTTTCAAAAGTAAAAAGTGTATGTGTAAAACTTTTTTAATGAGGAAATAATTACTGAGTGCACATTTAATTTCATTGGTCATGCCATGTTTCTGTTGACCTCTTGTACTGAGGACTGGCATCTATTGTCTGTATACAGAGGCTCTGATTACATTGCAGATTTAAAAAGTAATTGCAGGGTTGTTCTTCTTCCTGGTGTAGCAGATGTCAAGCAGTACCCTCGGGACAGAAGCACGACCACACATGGCTGGGATGAGTGATGGAATTTATTCCCCTTTAAAGAAGAGTAGTATTAGTCAAAATTAGTACAAACACACCGGTAGGCCTACTCTCTCACTCCCGTGCTTCCCGTCTGCATTCACAGTGAGACTGAGCGTGAATGCTTAAAGGAGAAGCGAGATACATTGCACATATACATGTAGGCAACAAAATAAAACAGTATTTCACAAAATATAACAATGTAACATAACAGTTAATACAAATAAACACTCTGCATACTTGCAACATCATGCAAATACTTCATGAAAAAAATTAAAATGTATGTAAATATTGTGTGAAATAAACTTCTTTTGATACAATCACGCTGTGTCACTGAATACGACTGCACCATATTGTAATTAACAATGTAAGTCTAACGAATACTACAGCTTAGACTGTTACTTGATTTAATTCACACATAAAACTAATTATTTAACCATTAAGTGCACAAACATACCTTTAAAGAAGAGTAGTATGAGGCAAAATTAGTACAAACACACCAGTAGGCCTACTCTCTCACTCCTGCATGGAAAAACACACGTGAGGATGAAGTGCTAAAACATCTCACAATCAAAAGCGTCACTTTCAAAGAGAATTCACCAATTACACAGATACACGTGTCTGACAAATATCACTAAAATTTTTAATATCATTAAAAATTATGCTCTGAGATATTACACTCATCTACAGACTCTGTAAACCCAGGAGTCGTAATATACCTGGAGAAAGCTGTTAGCATTCCCACTGAGAGGCTGAGTAAAATGGCCAGTATCAGTTACTACACCATTAAGCAATTAAAAATTGTCAGAACGTTATTTAAAGACACCAGATTGTTTAGTCTATCTAAGTGCTGATGTGAAAATACTCTTAATGTTTTCAGCAATACCCATTTGGACAAATTGCCTTTGAATTGCCCTCTAGAGAGAGCCAAGACCTGATGGATATATATCATCTTCTGTCGATACAAATGCCACTGCAACATGTCCTTTCATTATTTTCCAATTTGGAACAAAGACTCTGTTTGTCATTATATTTAAGTTAGTTACAAGTCACTTAGAATGAAAAAAGGTTTCCTTTTTTAGAAGTGGTTGAAGCTGTTCTTCTGCCTCTGAGTATGGACTTGCACAATTCATTCTGCGGGACGTCTGCATTGACCTGTAGCAAAATTAAACAAAATGGACAGTTGGGCTGCAGGGGATACACAAGAAAGGTATTCTGTCAGATTCAGCAATCATTTATTTTATAACAAAAAGTGTAGGAGACATAGGTCTCCTTGTTCCTTCAGACAGGAAGTAATAAATGCAAAAATAAAATGCAACCAACCATTGGGCATTTAGGACAGCCAGGCTTGTCAAGTTTTTCTGTAAAGTTAGTAATTGTGCACATCATTGCGTCTTTTTCACTTTTGATTTTTGTTTACTTTTATATAATAAACTATGATCTCTAATTTCAAATCTAGGTCCTGAAGAAAAACCTATTAAAAACATCAATTAAACAGAATAGCATATAGTTTATGTAGTCTAATGAAATTATCTGACGACTTTATCAGAAACATGTTGAAACAAGTTTTCTGCTTCTGTTGAACATTCATCAAAGCATGATGGCTGTCTGTTTGCAATTTATTAAAATGTAATGTCTGAAAATGCAAAAATAAATAACTAAATGCACAATACTGCTGACTTGGAAATATATTGATTTAAATGCATAATGCAGTTTATTTGCTCATAGGTTGCATTTCCGTATACAATCTAACCCTTGGTTAACCGTTAGAATGCAGTATACAGCTAAATCTTACTTGCAGTTTTGTTTCCCATAATCCATTAGCTTTTTCTCCAAACTAATGTCATTGAACAAATTGGGATTTGGCAGGTCATAGTCTGGTGGCGTCATATTACAGAATATGCGGTACAATTTACGTCATTTTAAACGTAAGACAGCCATGCAAAAACATGACAGAGATGAACATTGTTAGATGTTAGCGATTGTGGGCAATTTCACCGCACAGGCATCAGACACTCTCTATGTGGGCTTTCTTATTTATTTCTTTCATATCGTCTTTAAAACATCCATATCTCTGAGGGGTACGACACAGACTTCATCTTTATAGTGAAGTCAAGGACAGGTTCTATTTTAATAAATGTCTCTGGAGAGTTCAAACCCGTGTCTCTTAGGAGGGTGTCACGGTAGCAGTCCTTTTGAGGGTGTGTAGTTGGATGAACACACTCACAAGAGCAGGGAAATGTGTGCACAAGCATATACATATGACTAATCTACTTAAATGAGGGTAGGGACATATTTTTCTTCTTTTTGAACACCGCTTAATATCATCACGGTAGTTTGCACAAGATAATTTACTTTCAGCATTATGTGCGATATGATATTGAGCTTGCTAAAACATAATTTCTCAAAATTGAAATTCTTGAGTCAGGGACTGACATATCTCTTGACACTTCAGAAGCCAGAAAATTATCAATCTTACTGCTATAGCAATTTTGATTAAAATGATAAGTTTTCTTTGGCAGACAGTATAGGGCTATGCTATATGCTCTCCATGAATAGGGCCTGCAACTCTTTAAAAAGAACTTAAACACTATCTTAATTACAAATCTTAAACCAACAAATGTTCAGTGAAAGGAGGTGCTTTATCTTGATAATATGTAGATCATTGTCCTTAGAAGGTCAAACGAAATATTGTTTGTTGTTGTTTTACTGTTCTTTTAATCAATTATTTTTCTACATTAATTTGAGACGATTTCCAAGTAAAGTTTTAAATAATTACTTTTAATTACAAAAATATATACTGTGATCAATAGGCTTTAAAGGCTATGCAAGTTGTCTTATGAAGAAATGCTTGCTAGTTCTTTCTTGGAAATTAGTGAATTAAATTAGAATTAAATGTATTTGATAAAAAAAATCTATTTTGTCAAACATTTTTATACATTTTACAGCAATTTACAGGCTCTCAGATCTGTAGACAGCTGAAATGCAAAGCATTTTTCTTAAAGGATGAAGGTAGAAAGCTCATGGAGGTGTGCACTTTGATAACAGTGAGTCATTTTGCACAATTCTTTAATTCCTTTCCACCAGTCTGTTCATGTGACATTTATTTGCAAGAATTATATGATTGGTTTGGTTGAGCTGGGAGCTCGTTCACAACAATCCATCCCGAGTCGCTTGCATTGTTCTGCCATTAGCCAGCAGCTGGAAAGATTATAGCACTAGTGTTTTAAAACAGGCATGTAATTGGCTATTTCCAGTATAAACAAACCTCTAGCCCAGGGGACGCTTTGACCTCTATAACTGCCATGTTCCATATGAAAAGAGAGTGGGCCGCCTTTGTGTATTTTCTGTGTCAGTCCCTGAGAAAACATGCCACGTGCACATGAACTGTTAAATGTTTTTCCTGAGAAGATCACACTCTGGCACATTTCGGTGCTGGTTAGCGTGCTCAAAGAAACACAAAGGTGATGAAACCTATCTGTAGTCATCAGCAGAAAATCGACCCTGTTGGTCCTCTAAGTGAGCCTTGGAAAATTAGATTGCTGAAATGATATCATGAAAGCTATCACAATGACTTCTGCTTGGCAGTTCACCAAAGCCTTCGCAGATATAGCATACTCTCAGTGGGCTTCAAACATCATACAGAAATGTTTTTTAAGAAGGAATATATATCTGGCAAAAATTATGTTCAGGAAAGGAGGCCATGATGCCCATTGTGATAACCAGTATATAGATGAACGGCACTTGTTTTCAATGTTATATGTGAGAAAATAGACAGTCGAGCTCTTTGAAGGACTGTGAAAAACATGCTTTTGACGTACATATAGGCCAGCTGGGATATTACTGACAGTTTTCAGAATGGGACAAAATAAAACAGCCTTCAATAGGCTTAAATTATACTATTTTTCACTGTACATTGACACTTGTGAGAGTGAGCTGTTTTAACCATGGCAATGCTGAGTGTGTGCTTTTATTTTTAGATTATCATTGTCTCAGAAAGTACTCAAAACTGGCCACTTCTAAGGGCACTTTGCAATGAACTGATGAACACTTCACTCCTGTAATTGTTGCTGCAAGCTTAATTGTGTGACAAAGATGCCTCCTTAACTGTCTTGGCAATATGACAAAGAAGTGCATTCCACACTCTTAAGAAAACAGGTTCCAAAAAGTGTTTTTTGCAAGAATGCCATAGAAGAACCTATTTTGGGTTCCTCAAAGAATCTGTCAGTGAACAGCTCTTAAAAGAACCATTTCCAGTGTGAAGAGCATTTAAAAGGTTCTTTAAAGAACCTTGTTCCGCTATAACTTT
This sequence comes from Sinocyclocheilus anophthalmus, assembly GCA_018155175.1. Classification (NCBI taxonomy): domain Eukaryota; kingdom Metazoa; phylum Chordata; class Actinopteri; order Cypriniformes; family Cyprinidae; genus Sinocyclocheilus; species Sinocyclocheilus anophthalmus. Next base: position 194,351 of record JADLZN010005445.1, read on the forward strand.
TTGTGCAGTGGAAAGGTTTTATAGAACCATTGATGCCAATAAAGAACATTTGCACCTTTATAGTGCAAGGAACTGTTTTTTTGGTCCCCTACAGTATTTTTCCATTTGAAGCTCTCACTTTAGAGGGTAAACACTTTGAAGGGAGTAGGGCATATGGATGAGCCCTTCAGAATGGAACCTAGTGAATAAATTAGTGGTGGTTGAAGTTACTAATATATAGCATTGATACTGTACCATTAACATGTGACTACCCCACTAATCAGGCAGATTGGATCATTACCCAATCAGAACACAGAACATTTACGTTTGTCATAAAAAAGTGATTTTGAAGCTTCATGAAGCAGTATGCCCATCACTAGGGATCAAGACAAGCATCGGAAAACACATTCCAATTACATTTACATTTGATTTTTGAAGTATATATGTGAACAACATCCAGATGCAAGTCGCATTTTAAAGCCAAGTGCAAACAGGGCCATGGAGGACAGTTAAATATTTTGACGGCCGAATGCCACAATTGTCCAATCAGAATCAATTTTTCCAGAGAGCAGTACAATAATAAGAAATATTTACTCATTAGTGTTATATCTTGGCTGTTCATTAAAATAGTTTCCTGTATTTTTTCTGTAAACTACCTGACCCAGTTGTTTTGATTTTCATATTTCAGTTCTGCTGCACCTAGCTTGAGCTCTTTTACTGCTTCCCACTGCAGAATGAGTATTCTTTGAGTAAAGATATCTTTACTCAAAGTCCCAGTGTGTTCATTTATAACTGGGGTTGTTTTGGGTCAGATATTATATCACAAAGTACCAACTGAATTATATTACACTGTATGTTCTGAAACCCTTTTAACTTTATTACAGCTGTAGGGATATTTTGCTTAAACTAGCACCCTCAGTACAACATTGCCTCATTTAAAAGGGTGTTTTTTTATTTCAGTCTTAATAAGGAAAAGAACCCCACCTGCAAAAGTTCAAACACAGGCAACAGTCCAACAAATTACAGACCCATGTGGACTCCTACATCTCAAACCCCTTATGTTGATCATTAAGAACATGACAGCACCATTTCTTCCTCCTAACTAGCCTCACATTTGTCCGTGCCGCAGTGGTTTTGCTATGGTTTGCTGTGGGTAGAAGTAATAGTGAGGTGTGAAATTCTGAGCCACTTTGAGCAAACTGTGATCGCCTTATCAGTGGACCCTTTTTAATGGGATTTTCTGCTCTGCCCGCCAGTGCTGTTTTGCTGCGTGTTGTCTTGGTTGCCCCAACTCTTGCTAACATGCAAAGTTTGTTCCTTGAGAGAGAGAGAAGATTAAAGCAAACAGCATATAGTTCAGATGGGGTCTTGGTCCTCACCGTATCTCTGTGCATGAACAGACATACAATATGTTTAAAGAAGACGATATAAGGTGGCCAGCAATACGTTTAGAAATCTCCCATTCTCTATATCAGCATATGAAGTGGTTCCATTAATGTTGCAGCTGATAAAGAAATAATACTTGAAGTTTAATTATTCTTCATTTACAGAGAGTGTGCAATTTAATTTATCCTTAGAAAAAAGGAGGTTTAATGAGCACACAGAGCGCTTGCTACGAGATAATGTAGTGCATTGTTAACGTGTCTCATGACAGTAAACTCATTTCAATTAATCATTGGCTAAATAGTTAGGCTAAAAAACTTTTCCTGTTTGAATTGAAATACATTTCTAAAATTAGATATGAAATGTAATAATGCTATATTTGATATGCATTCTTAAAAATAAAGGTGCTTCATGATGCCATAGAAGAACCTTTTTATCTAAATGGTTCCATAAAGAACCTTTAACATCTGAAGAACCTTTCTGTTTCACAAAAGGTTCTTTGTGGTGAAAGAAGGTTCTTCAGATTATAAAAAGGTAAGAAAGAGATGGTTCTTTAAAGAACCTTTGACTGAATGGTTATTTGTGGAACCAAAAATGGTTCTTCTATGGCATCGCTTGAAGAACCTTTTGAAGCACCTTTATTTTTAAGAGTGTATGTTTTGCACGTGATAAACGTTTTAGTTATTTAGTTTTTCATACATATATATAGGAAAGCAAAAAAAATTCATAGACAGTGTCTAGAAGAAGCCTTTAGGACTATCTGTTGTGACAGATAATGAAGTTGGCTTTGCCAGTGAATTAAACACCTTTTTTTGCTAGATTTGAATCCACAAGCAATAATGAACTAGTTAATATAGTACAATCTTCTTCTCAAAAGATAGTTATCGACGTTAAAGATGTTAGGAGAGCATTTCAGTCTACTAATATCAGAAAAGCTGCAGGTCCTTATAGGTGTGCTCCAGGCCTTATAAAGAACTTTGCTTATGAACTAGCTCCAGTGTGGCAACCAATCTTTCAGGCTTCTGTTGATTCACATGGGCTATTGTTCCTGTAATATGGAAAACCTCAATCATAAAACTAATACCAAAAATATCTTGTCCAAAGGAATGTAAAGATTATAGACCTATAGCTATACCTCAGTAATCATGAAATGTTTAGAAAGAATATTACTTGAACACCTGGTTTATAATGTTAAAGGGAAACTTGATCAGTGTCAGTTCGCATATAAACAAGGCTGCAGTATACTGAAGATGCAGTGGCTGCTTTAAAAAAAAAGTGACGTGACATGTGGCCAAGTATGGTGACCCATACTCAGAATTAGTGCTCTGCATTTATCCCATCCAAAGTGCACACACACAGAGCAGTGGGCAGCCATTTTTGCTGCGGTGCCCGAGGAGCAGTTGGGGGTTCGGTGCCTTGCTCAAGGGCACCTCAGTCATGGTATTGAAGGTGGGAGAGAGTGCTGTACACCCCCACCTACAATCCATGCTGGTACAAGACTCGAACCTGCAACCTTTGGGTTACGAGTCCAACTCTCTAATCATTAGGCCACGACTTCCCTTTAAAGTAATTTAGTAATTTACTTCCCTTTAGTGCACATCATCACTAAACATCTAGACAAAAGTAACACCTATGTTAGAGCTTTATTTCTTGACTTTTCATCTGTGTTTGACACAATCCAAGTTAATACTCTTGTGTCCAAACTAATGCAGTTAGACGTGAATCCATATTTAATTAAATGGTACATTTATTTTCTTCCTAACAGAACTCAAAGAGTTAAAGTGAACAACGTTTTGTCAACAAAAGTAAAAACTAATGTTGGTGTACCTCAGGGTTGTGTAAGTTCTGCTATGTTATTAACTTTGTACACAGATGTCGTTCAAATAGGCCTAACCAATATATTCTAAAGTCCTCTGATGACACCGTGTTAATATCATTATTAAATAATTCAGAGTGTTCAGAACAGCATCAACAGGGGGTAAGCAAATTAGTTGAGTGGTGTGATTATAATGCCCTCAGTATTAACATAAAAAAACAGAGGAGACTGTATTCGGGCCTGCCTCAGACCCTCATACAACGCCTGTTGTTATACATGATGAGAACATCAGACAGGTAGAAGCATAAGTACTTAGGAGTAAGGACAGATAACACACTATCATGGAAAGACCATATAGAATATATCTGTAAAAAAATCAATGCAAAGAATCTACTTCCTTCACCGATTGAGGTCTTTTGGAGCAAGAAAGCAGATTCTTTTATTGTTTTTCCAGTCTGTAATTATGAGTGTTTTGCAGTACTGTAATTATGTAAGGTATATGAGTTTCTCTGTCAGTTTAAAAGCAAAGCTGATGAACTAATGTGTTCCAAAATAGTGGGTCAGGCACTTGAAAAAGTATATGAATTATCCTGTCATAAAAATCTTGTAAGGTTGGCCAATAATGGCCAAAAATAATAAAAAAAATTATTAATATTAAACAATATTGTTTTTGAAACGAATCATGTGTTGTACAATGAATTTGTACTGTTGCCATCCAACCGGCGGTATAAGGTCCCATTATATAATCGAATTAGGTTAAAGTATTCCTTTGCACACCAAGCTGTATTAGAGCTTAACAAGTCACACAAAATATGTCCTGGAGCTTTGAAAAATAATAATATACATATACAAACCTGATTCCAAAAAAGTTGGGACACTGTACAAATTGTGAATAAAAACAGAATGCAATGATGTGGAAGTTTCAATTTTCAATATTTTATCCTAATACAACAGAGATGACAAAAAAAAAAAAAAAAAAAAAAATATCAAATGTTTACACTGCGAAAATGTATCATTTTAAGGGAAAAATAATTTGATTTTAAATTTCATGGCATCAACACATCTCAAAAAAGTTGGGACAAGGCCATGTTTACCACTGTGTGGCATTCCCTCTTCTTTTTATAACAGTCTGCAAACGTCTGGGGACTGAGGAGACAAGTTGCTCAAGTTTAGGAATAGGAATGTTGTCCCATTCTTATCTAATACAGGCTTCTAGTTGCTCAACTGTCTTAGGTCTTCTTTGTCGCATCTTCCTCTTTATGATGCGCCAAATGTTTTCTATGGGTGAAAGATCTGGACTGCAGGCTGGCCTTTTCAGTACCCGGATCCTTCTTCTACGTAGCCATGATGTTGTAATTGATGCAGTTTGTGGTCTGGCATTGTCATGTTGGAAGATGCAAGGTCTTCCCTGAAAGAGACGACGTCTGGATGGGAGCATATGTTGTTCTAGAACTTGGATATACCTTTCAGCATTGATGGTGCCTTTCCAGATTTGTAAGCTGCCCATGCCACACGCACTCATGCAACCCCATACTATCAGAGATGCAGGCTTCTGTACTGAGCGCTGATAACAACTTGGGTTTTCCTTGTCCTCTTTAGTCCGGATGACTTGGCGTCCCAGTTTTCCAAAAAGAACTCCAAATTTTGATTCGTCTGACCACAGAAAAGTTTTCCACTTTGCCACAGTCCATTTAAAATGAGCCTTGGCCCAGATAAAACGCCTGCGCTTCTGGATCATGTTTTGATATGGCTTCTTTTTTGACCTATAGTTTTTTAGCCGGCAACGGCGAATGGCACGGTTGATTGTGTTCACCTAAAATGTTTTCTGGAAGTATTCCTGAGCCCCTGTTGTGATGTCCATTACAGTAGCATTCCTGTATGTGATGCAGTGTCGTCTAAGGGCCCGAAGATCACGGGCCTCCAGTATGGTTTTCCGGCCTTGACCCTTTCGCACAGAGATTGTTCCAGATTCTCTGAGTCTTTGGATGTTATTATGCACTGTAGATGATGATAACCTCAAACTCTTTGCAATTTTTCTCTGAGAAACTCCTTTCTGAGATTGCTCCACTATTTTTCGCCGCAGCATTGGGGGAATTGGTGATCCTCTGTCCATCTTGACTTCTGAGAGACGCTGCCACTCTGAGAGGCTCTTTTTTATACTCAATCATGTTGCCAATTGACCTAATAGGTTGCAAATTGGTCCTCCAGCTGTTCCTTATATGTACATTTAACTTTTCGGCCTCTTATTGCTACCTGTCCCAACTTTTTTTTGGAATGTGTAGCTCTCATGAAATCCAAATTGAGCCAATATTTGGCATGACATTTCATAATGTCTCACTTTCAACATTTGATATATTTTATCTATATTCTATTGTGAATAAAATATAAGTTTATGAGATTTGTAAATGATTCCATTCCTTTTTTCCAGTGTGTATATATAATATATATATAATATATCTTTTTTTTTTTGTGATTGAAGTTTGCCGGGCCTTTTGTACCTGTGTTAAATATTATTTATTTATTTTTAAATAAAAAAATAAAAAAAAGATTACAGTTCTGTTTTGAACAGCACCCCTCGCCCTCCACCCCAGATTGGTGTAAAATTATGGTGTTTTTTAAGTCCCCATCATAGATATCATCATGTTCTTATTTTATTCTCACTTTACTGTGTATAATTTAGCTGATATCACTACAAAATTCATATGTTGAACTCATAATATATCTGAAATGCAGAAAAATCTATTTTGTGCAACCACTTACCATTTAGCATCATTTACATAAAAGCGGGGGCTAAACAGTTCACCAGGTCCTCCTCAAATAATCAGTATCAATGTCATTCCTTTGTTGCATCTGTTGTACTCACAGAATTGGAAAGAATTAGTTCAAAGATAACTAATTTAGTTGCTTTGTGTGGATGAACTGCTGCCTATATTCAGAATTGCACAAAGTTATATGTTTAATGACTGATCAAACAAACCCCCTGCCCCCCCAATACATCAAAAGAGAGTCACTTAATTAAAAAGGGGTTGTTTGATGTGCATTTTTAGCTTGCATTGCCATGAGTACCTGTCCTTTTGAATTTGTGTGTACATCAGACCTCAGTGAGTTCATGAAAAGATATAGCGAGACTGAAAATTATTATTATTCTTGCACTACATAATCATGTGCAATTAGGACCACTGGCCAGTATAAGCCATTCTCTTAGTATTTAGATTTAGATTTCCTAGTAAATCTAAACATGTAAGTCTTTTATATACTGTGGCTTTGAGTTGCAGTGCGATATAAATGTAAATCATAGTGTTCAATGAGCCTTATAAAATGCACCGTCATTTCAAATGCCATGACCAGCCCATAATAAGTGGAAGTAATATAGTGTATTATGAAAAGATTAATGCCCACATAAATCCTGAGAAATAGTATCCAATGGAATAATAAAACGGGTTTTCTCATCCTTTTGTTTTAGCAATTCTATCCAATTTATTACACCAAAATTAGCAAAACACCATTCTTAGGACCCGTTTGTGGTGCTCAAGTTAAAAGAAGTTCAGCCTTTAAAAAAACATGTCTCAAGACCTTGCTTTTTTCCCCATTTCAGTGCTGCATCTTCAAAGCAAAAACGCATTCTGTGTGAATGGCCTCTTAGCTGACATTCTTTACATTAAAACCCTCATATTCACATGAGCACAATGCTATAATTTTAGCCCATTTTCATTTTTTTTTCTCAGTAAAGCCTTTGTTCCTGGGATTATCTAATGGCCTATGAGTCTCTGCTCTGAAGGAAAGGATTCCATGGCTTAAAGCTATCTCAGGCTATGTATGAGCTTTTTCATTAGAGACAGTTAATTACCATTAAAAGGCTTGTTGTGTAAAATGAGATGGAACCACAGCCTCTTGTCTGATTCAGATTCTTAGATGTGCTCTTTGTACATCAGCACTCTTGTGAGAGAAGTCGTCATCATGACTCTGAAAATTGGATACAATTCATTCAAATGTATTCCTTATATGAAATACCTCCTATATTAGAGATATATACTGAACAAGGAAATACAGACATGCACACAAAAGTAAAAAAGAGAGAAAAAAACACACAAGTCATTTGAGTTTCTACTTTATGTGTGCCATTATTGCAGTACAACAGCATGGCAGTGCAATACCAAGTTCATGGTTTTGATAAGTACTTTAGATGCACTATAAATACTCATGATTAAAGTGTCTACCGAAGTCCTCAAATTCATTGTATTTTTTATTTTTATTTTAAGTAATTGTGTGACATAAGACACTCAGGGTATCCTTCTAAAGGCCAAATGTAGTCATTTTTAAAATGTACTTTTCAGATTTCATTTTTGTAACCTCATTGTCAGTCGGGCCAACATTTTTTTTTTAATTACTTAGAAAGGTTTTACCTTTTTTTTACCTTTTACGAAATGATAAAGTATGCAAGTGAGATCTTTCTTCCGATTAAGAAATGCTGCATTTGCATCTGATTCACCCTTCATCTTGATTGTCCTCTGGGATTTCAGTAAAAAAAACAAAAAATTAGTTTCAAATTGATTAAGTAAATCCTTTGGAATTTATTTATTAATTCTGTCGCTTTTCCATATCATGAAGCCAATCATTTTCAGGTTTTCATGAACAACATTGTAAATTGTACTTGAAAAGACAGTGATTACATGAAAGTCATTTTGGTGCTCTTTACTTCATATTTCCATGGTCGGCCACTGAATATTGTAATCAGTGTGATTAAAGCAGAGTGTTTCTCTTGTACATTTTACAATGATAGTAATAAATCTACAGTTCCAGCATTTTATGTTCAGTCATAGCTAGCCAAAACTAATGTCTAAAACCTCCCTTGCACTTTGTCCCTGCACCACTTGGCTGGCACTGTGCTCAAAAAATCAGCGTGATCACTTTGTGAGATCTCCTTTTGTGATGCTAAGGCTGCCATTCTCATTCTCCCTGGATTCCTCATCACGCACCTGAGCATGCCACACATCGGTTTTTCATTGACAGTTGATGACAGGCCTTTTTATAGCACTGATGGTCTTTCTATAGTAATAATCCAAATCATTGCACACATCACGTCCCTATTGACCAAAAAGGTAATAAATTTAAATAAACGCAAAAAACTGATAACTGAAATAAAAGTCAAATAGAAGAAAAAATGAACAAAAAGGGTAATTTTAACAATTTAAGCACGTTGATCAAAACACTTTGTCAACAAAAACTGAGCCTATTTAGATTCTTAATGCACTTCCTTACGATACTGTTGTAGCATTTGGACCAATCAGACACACAACTTTTTGTTATATTTAACAAATAATATCTAACTCCCCCTCACTTAACCAAATGGCAAATTACGAGGGTCTATGGACCCTTCCACCCAAAATGCACCTAACACCTCAGAAAGGCAAAACAGGCCCTCTGGTCCCCATGACAACTAATCACGATATCACTGGTTTTATTACGCCTCCAGAAATGTGAGTGGATAACCCACTCATTGTCCCCATAGGAAAGGCAGAGTATAAATTGACTTTTCTACTAATTAATTCGTAGGAAAACCTTCTTTGAATGAACACCTATTTTCTTCAGGCCATTGTGTATATTTTTGCTGTGTTGTATTTAATCTGTTGTATTATAGACTATTTTTATTCATGCTTCCGATAAACCACTCATTCATATAACCTTACATATAGCTTGTTTATTATCTATGAATTCGCCTTCTTATGATTGAAACAAGTGTGTATATTATATGCTGTTACCTATGCAACATATTGATGTTCTAAAAATTTTTACTAATTTGTGCCTCAACACCCAAGCGTATTACATATGCAAAATACCATGCTTACAGACAAAGAGTAATAAAAATCCCCAGTATTTCCAACCTCCCACTTGGGATTTCAGCCTTCCTCATTGGCCAAACCCATCTTGAGAGGCGTGAATCTTTGCAGGCTTTAAAGGCCGTACTTCATGTGACCCGCCCAGTTGGTGGTTCGGTCAGAAGCAAAGATGATGTGAGAAAAAACGCTTCAGGATACCAAAGCATATGTGCCAGGCCTTTCTTTCTATTTCGCCTTGTCTTTTCCATTCAACAAGATTCTCTGACTCAAACTTGTTCTTTTCATCAACTAATTTCAGCAAGATCTTGGACCTTAAGATTTGCATCAGGAATCTCTTTCTGACCGCCGAGACTCGCTAAGTATCAAGCTTAGTCTTATTAATTTGATACATTAAGTATCAGTTACACCATTTTACAAAGGTGTGTTTGAACTAAAAAACTGTTTCCTTCAGGGTTTTTGGATCTGTTTTGAATATCTAAATGGTTCCATAAATTTCATTCCTTATGCATTTTTCTGTACTGAGTTAAGCTTTAACCCTGTCCTATACCAACTGTATGTGTGTTTGGTTATGTGTATGTTAGACCATCTTAAATTGGTTTATGTATTATTGTTATACTAGTTTAGTGTTTATGTAAGTTTATAAACCTTACTTTATCACACTTGACTTGTTCATTGTTTCTCATAAACCGGAAGTCAATACTCATGCAATTTACGTTACAAGCTTATAGATTGTACAGTAAGAAAGTTATTCCTTACCCCTAGGAAATTCACTTCTTAGAATTGACACGCCATGGTGTAACCAAACCACTTGAAGCAGCTAAGTCTAACCGACTGAGCATAGTTTCATTTTAGGGCTAAGCGCCCAATATTTCTTTCCCAATTAGGGGTTAACACTCTTTAATTGAAGCTCTTAAATACAGCATGCGTGTGTGCAGTGTGAAATAATTTGAATTTAACCTAATCCCTGGTTTCTGATTTTTTTCCATTTCTCTTCCTTCTTTTTCTTCTTTTTCTAGGTTTCTCAATCTTCAATTCGTCTCAGCGAATTTAACTATCTAGATGTATCCTTCCTGAATGCTATTGCTTAGTTACTAGTTAATTAAATCTAAATTTAATTAAATCTTAACTGTCTATCGAGGAAAGACTCATTAAGGTATTGGGTGCTTTTAGTAACACACTAATCACTAGTGCCGCTATTTGTTCCTAATACCAGATTGATCACCTTGTTTTGATAATAGCAGTCAGCTAATTTTAAATCCATTTACATGTTATGCCCCCTTAATGTTCTCTCTGAACCTCAAAAGGAACCAGAGACACTTTTATTTTTTTTATTTGTTTATTTTCAAACATTTGCCCTAATTTTAAGCCCTGTTACAAAATTCATCTAGACAAACACTAGGGCATAACTATCATCCTACCAAATAATAAGCATAATCTGAATAGAAATGCTCTCCTTTTCCTTCTGCTTTTCCCCTTTTCTCCTTCATACCTCAGAGATTAAGCCTGTTTGGGGAACCGTCAGCAAATTCTGAGTGATAATTTGACAATAAGAGTAGTCTTAAGTCATCAATCAAAACCCTGTTTATGCCCTTTTCAGCAAACATATGCTGACCCAAACTATTTTAAGCAGGCCACACTCTGTTTGATCTTGTATTAGTTTCTAGCCCTTACTCTCAACACAAGTGTGTCAAAATGTTGCAGATGCTCAGATTAACTGCCCAGAATGCAGACCAAAGAGGGCTGGCCAGGCGTTGTGAGGAACACCCCCTACCCAGGGCCGACGACCACCTACTGAGCCGAAAGCAACTGGACACAGAGAGAAGTGTACCTCAGACTCAGGACTCAAGCGAGAGTTATGGCTACAAAAAGCTCACCAAGGTCATCATCTTCCTGACCCACAACCTAATGGGATTGAAACAGGAGGAAATTGATAGACTTCAAGAGACTCTGATTCAGCAGCTGAACAACACTCAAGACAATCTTGACATGGTCCAAAGAGAACTCAGTTACTCTTATAGGCTGCAAAAGGAAACTCAGTGGGAGAAACACCCTACTCCTGCCTCCTCACTCAGCAGTGCAAAACTCCCTCATACTGGCAACAATCTTACGAAATGGTGTAGCCAACACTTTCTGCTTAACAACTCAGCAGACAGAACTGCAATACCTCTAGCAACCACAGAAAGGAGGGGGGGGTCCCTTCCAAGCATCCCCGCAGCAGCGCATGATGTGACCCCCAGAAACTTTGACAAGCTAGCCAGAAAACAAGTTTCCTATTTTATGCAGTACGAGCAGTAATTTAGAATGGTGGAGTCGTTTTAAACATTGCTTGTAAGCAGACCCAATAATCAATCTTATGTTTCTGTTTCATAAGTTTTAGTAACTTCTTATACATGCGCATTCCAGTTTCTGATCAAAATCAGATAAATTTATAGTTTGAATGCGCCTTCCTACCAGCAGTAAGACGTTTTCAGTGCTATAATGTATTTAAATCGTACGATAAGAAACTAACCTGACCTTAGCGAAGAAATCCTAATTTCTTTGTTAGTAGAGCACAAGTCTATTTTCTTACGACGAAATCTCGGGATTAGCAGCTCATATAAATGGTACCAGAATAAATCGTTCTGATTTTGGGCGAAGAAATCCCCTTTTTCAGCACTGTTGTAGGTGATCTGAGCTATGCTCCTCATTTCACTGATTTAAGTCCTTATTATGTGTTATGTATCATTGTTTTCATATCGACCCACTCATGTGAAACTTTTACGTAACTCTTATACATGCGCGCACGAGGTTCTGATTATAATCAGATAAAACTGTAGCTTGAATGTGCCTTCCTACAGGTAATAGAAAGTTTCAGTGCTATAATGTGTTTAAATCGTACGATAAGAACTAACCTGATTTTAGCGAAGAAATCCTTATCTCTGTTGTTAGTGGAGCATAAGTATATTTTCTGACGACGAAATCTCGGGATTATCAGCTCATATAAATGGTACCAGAATAGATTGGTCTGATTTTGGGCGAAGAAATCCCTTTTTTCAGTACTGTGTAGGTGATCTGAGCGAGGCTCCTCATTTCACTGATTTAAGGCCTTATTATGTGTTACGTATCATTGTATTCATATCGACCCACTCATGTGAAACATTTACGTAACTCTTATCCATGCGCGCACCAGGTTCTGATTATAATCAGATAAAACTATAGCTTGAAGGTGCCTTCCTACAGGTATTAGAAAGTTTCAGTGCTATAATGTTTTTAAATCGTACGATAAGAAACTAACCCGATTTTAGCGAAGAAATCCTAATTTCTGTGTTTGTAGAGCATAAGTCTATTTTCTGACGACGAAACCTCAGGATTAGCAGTTCATATAAATGGTACCAGAATGAATCGTTCTGATCTTGGGCGAAGAAATCCCCTTTTTCAGCACTGTGTAAGTGATCTGAGCGATACTCCTCATTTCATTAATTTAAGGCCTTATTATGTGTTACGTATCATTGTATTTCATTTTGATTCGCTCATTTGAAACATTTACGTAAAATTAATGGTGTTATTCTAGCGTAGCTAACTACGAATCCACCATTGCCTGTGAAGTGAATGTGCTGTTTTGACTAATGAATGAATTTGTATGGGACATGCATGAGTTTCCCATGCATGCTCACAGCAGTGCAAGTCTGCTCCACTTGCACCTGTTGTGAGCTTGCATTGGTCTTCTAGCAACACGTGATCCCGGAAGTGTGAGCAGACTCTTCCGTTTAATCTGACAACAGCATCCACTTCACAGACGTGTGTGTAAACAAAGAATTGCATTTAACTAACGCTAACTCTTAAGCTAAGCCCTTTACCTCAACTGCTAGCTGTTAGCATCTGACTAACGCTTAGATAGGCGTGTAAAGTGTAACTTTCTAACCACACCTCTCTCTCCCTCTCTCTCTTTCTCTCTCTCTCCGTCACTCCTGGTGTCACTTCCTGTTGATGCCATCACAGGTCCCTGTGGTACCCACCCACATACTGGGTTTTACTTGTGTTATTTTTTATTTTTGTTTTGACTTTATTCTACCTCTTTTTAATTTTATTGCATTTATTTACATTTGTTTAGCACAAATGTACCAATTCAGCTAAATTGATTTTTATTAAATTTGAGATTTTATTAAATCAAATTTTTATTTATTTTTTTTATTTTTATTCCATTTTTATTTTTATTTTAATTTTTTTTTTTTTTTTTTTTTTACTTTTCCCCTTTTAAAATTTCCTACAGCTTCTTAGGGACCCCCTGTTTTTTTATTTTATTTTTTTTTGTTTGTTGTGTTTTCCTTTTACCTTATTTTAGTTATTTCACCATCACCATCTTCGCTTTTTGTATAGGATTACAGTATTTCTAGCAACTGTTGTTTCCTTAATGATTTATACAGGTTATTAGTAGCCTAATCCATGTTTCCTCTCTACTTTCTCCTCACTCCTCTGTGCCAGACCTAATGCATTGAAGGGCAGCTACTGTTCAACACATTGTAGGCCAAGATAGAACTAGGAACAATTCCTACTGTTTCTTTTTCTTTTGACGAGGTTTTTGGTGGGTCCCTGCTAGTTTAGCTAACCGCCTAACCCTAGGGTTATGAAGTCTATTGCAGCATCACACACAATTGAAACCTGCTTAGCCATATCTCTTAGAAAAAACTAAAATAGGTAAAATCTTCCTTTTTTTTTTTGAGTTCATCTTATTTTATTTCAGTTTCGTCATAGTTACCAAACCCGTGAACCATCATTAGTATAGCCCGGTCATCAGCTGCCCCCTGCTTACGGCCCCTCAACAAAGTTACTTAAACTCTCCCTTTGTGTTCAGAACACAAAACATAGCACCCTACCTCACTAGCTGCCTCCCACCAGCTAGTCAGACCTTCACGGCCTACACATCCGTTCCCCTTAGAGATAGTTTAACAACTCTGTACGTACCTGCATTTGCCTTGAACCTCTCTCTCTCTGGTGTTCCCACAACTGTGCCAGTATGTCGCAGACATTCCAAAGACATCCAGCCCTGCCAGCTCACCAAGACCACCTAAAAACCCAGTAGAGCACTGTAATGTACACCCTTCAGCTCAAAGCAGCCAACGACCCGCCATGGCAAAGAAAGGAACAGCGAGAAGGCGACATAAGTGAACACCTGACCAGCAACATCCTCTCCTCCCCTTCCCTCTGCCTGCCCTCTCCCTCGTTCCTCCCTCGGCCCACACCCTCAAGGGCCCTCAGACAGGAGTATATGAGCTGAAACTTAAACTTCTACTGCAAGTCGACAGATTTCTGCCCAGAACTCTGACAACCTCTAAAACTGATGAAAGCACAGAATGGATGCAAAGACCCCCACAGAATGGTGCGACAGAAGGAAATCACCAGTCTCACGAGGCTCTAACAGCTGCTATACACCAAGCGCCCAAGCGCCGAGCGCCGCTGGAAAAAGCCATCAGACAGTACTTGAAAAGAGAACTGTTTCACACAAACTCACACCACAAAGTCACTCTTAAAACAACGTATGTGGAACTAAATGAGAGAGACACCACATCTTAGTCCTTACAAGGCCACCTGCATACAGACAGAGCTTAGGTCCAAACCCTGACTCAGCAATTAGAGAGGAGCTTGACATGGTTCAGAAAAAAAAATCTAAACAGTCCTACCGACTGCGCATAGAATTAAGCAAAAGACAGCCGTCTGAACATCGGTCGCCAGCAGTGCAAGCAAAGCCCTCCAAGCCTGGTGCAACAGCTAAAAACTAAAGGGGGGAAAGGGAGCCAAGGAGAAGCCATTCTTCTGGACTTCATGCGTGACAAACTGCTTTCACAAGTCAGCTCCTTGAAAAAACCTCTCTCTCTGCAGAACTGCAGCTGCAACAAAAAAAAAAATTTTCATGCGAACCGAAGCAACGCAACGAGGTGTATTCAGTGTCACAAATGAACTGAAATATGCTTGCAGACCACAAGGCGAACAGATAGGGAAAACACGAAACAGAACTTCCCCTGGCCAGCAGGCCCACCCCCTCAGCCAAGAGTTTGAACCTGCGAGGGGGGGGCGTGAGCCACTGTTCACACGTCACCAACCCGCAGCCACAAGGGGGTGGGGCAGGGACTTTTCCAGAGAATCACTGCAGACACACACACCGTGTGACCCACAGACCCCAACGAGCTGGCCAAGCCAACACATCGGCATCCTAAATACTCTCAGACCCAGAGTCTGAGCACGGACTGATCGCTGCCCCAGACACCAAGCAGGGCCGGCGTGAAACTCCCCATGCTTACTACCACAGACTTTGACAAACTTACTCCAAAGCTCACGATTACCCTGGGATGGCGGAGGACACCAGCTGCAAGAAGTCATCTAGGCATTAGGGCCTGCCGCACAATGCCTATTCAACAACTGTGTGACCTGACTCAGAAGGCCTTTAACAAGCACAAGGCTTCCACTAAAGGTGTTTGTCAAAACCCACTGAGTCTGAACTTCACAACTCTGAATCCAAAGCGGGCACCAGAAGGCACCCAGCATTGCCACAATGCAAAACCCTTCTACAGAAAGCCCCTAGCCAGAAGAGGACAGAGCCATCACCATGGCAACAGACCCAGGTTCCAGACCAACCACTGGGAAAAGGCGTCCTCATCCTGCAAACACCACGGTATGTCCAACAGCAGTCCACCACAACATCCTCCTCCACACGGGTGCTGAACGGAGGCTACACAAGGACAGCTGGACACGCCTACTTCTGGTTTACAGGAGCTGCTGACACTCGCAAAAGAGCTCCTTGAACAAAACTCAACTAAGGAGTATTGAGAAGGACAAACCTCTGACTCCTTGCCTGCTGCAACACAGCATCAGGCCCCTCCAAGGGAGGAGCATCCCTTGAAACCGGTCGACACCCCTAGAAGCAGCCAGACAACGTTGGATTGAGCAGCGGGCCCACCTGCCCAACATTGAAAGCTCTACCAACACAACTCAGGCTAGCTCAAGTCGGTGCCGCCACAAGAGAAAAGCGACACCGTTAACATCATATTTCTAGTGATGTTCGAGCAAAACAACCACCTGCTGCCTCCTACAATCATCACTAGGTCAGTCTGAATCTCTCTGCACGCTACAAAATCTCCATAACAATTACCTGCAATCCCTGGAACCACCTGCACTCTCACCAGTGAGAGTCTAACCCGGCTGTTCCACATCGTGGGTACCACAGATAGCCTACTGGCTAACAACATCGACAAACAACCATCTTACCCAGACTAACTCAACAGGTGACACAGCCTCGACACCTGCTGCACAAGCTCGAGGACCCTCACCTTGCTACAGCCTACATCACCACAGCACACCACCTGACAGCATCCACCATGGCACCACAACCAATCCTGGAGGCAACAATAGCCAGAGAGCCACCACTGTCTCCCAGTCGTGAGTGGCAGGTGCGTGTCTGGATTGTTCTGCACCTTTGACGTTTCGCGCCGCTGTTTTCTATGGAATGGACAACAACGTTCGAAGGGGGGATTAATGTATGCATTTTTGCGCCACCAGATTCTCTCCGGTGACGCTGCCCTCGCCACCCGGCCACCGTGGCATTTGCTCACTTCCTCGCGTGACCTCAAGTGAAACGCGAACTACCCCTCCGCCTTGCGTGGTCTCAATCTAACATCTTATCTGCGTCGTTGTCGCTCTAGTGCCCTCCGGGACTACCACCGGTGTCCGCCTAACACCCCTCCATATAAGCCCGTCGTGGCCGCTCCGATTGTGCCTCTCCGTCTACTCCGTATGACAACCATAATCCTGATATACTATCACTGGTTTTTATCACGCCTCCATGATGTGCTTAGGAAACCCATTCCTGTGTCCCCAGGCCAAACGCACCGTAGAAATTGACCTTCTCACTATTAATTCATAGATAACCTTTCTTGACTCTCACAATCACCCATTTTTCTTTTCAAGCCATTGTTTATACTTATTTCTGTGTTGGATATTAATCTGTTGTAACTCTATAGACTATTTTTTATTCATTCTCTCTCGATACATACCACTCATAGTGCTACATAGTGCTACAAGTAACTCTACCATTGTTTAGTATCTATTAATTCGCCTTCTTATGATCGAAACAATCGTGTATATTATATGCTGATACCTATACAACATATTGATGTTCTAAGAATCTTTACTAATTTCTGCATCAACACCCAAGCGAATTACATATGCAAAATACCATGCTTAGAGACAAAGGGTCATAAAACTCCCCAGTATTTTCAACCTCCCGCTTGGGATTTCAGCCTCCCTCATTGGACAAACCCATCTTGAGAGGCGTGAATCTCTGCAGGTTTTAAAAGGCCACACTCCATGTGGCCCGCCCCAGTCGGTGGTTCGGTCTTAAGCAAAGATGAAGATGTGAGAAAAACGTTTCAGGATACCAAAGCATCTGTGCCATGCCTTTTCTTCGGCCTAGTCCTTTCCTTTCATCAAGTGACTCTGACTCAAACTGTTTCTTTTCATCAACTAATTTCAGCAAAGATCAAATGGAAACCTTAAGATTGCATCAGGAAATCTCTTTCAGACAGCCGAGACTCGAAAGTATCAAACTTAGTCTTATTAATTGTTACATTAGGTATCATTTGCACCTTTTTCCAAAGGTGTGTTTGAACTAAGATCTGACGTTTTCCCTCAGGTTTTGGATCTGTTGAATATACCTGCAAAGTGGTCCATAAAATTCATTCTTTATGCCTCTTTCTATGCTTAGTTAAACTTTAACCCTTTCCTATACAAACTTTATGTGTGTGTGTGTGTGGAGTGTATGTTACCCGCTTAATGTGTGTGTATGTGTATGTTTGACTAGTTTAAGTGTTTATGTAGTTAATAAAACCTTACTTGTATCACACTTGACGTGTTCATTGTTTGCTCATAACCGGAGTCAATAATCATGCAGATTTACGTTACAAGCTTATAGAATTGTACAGTAAGAAAGTTATTTCCCTTAACCAGGAAATTAACGTTCTTAGAATTGACAAGACAGTTGACCTGAGTGGTCAGCTAAATATCTACAGTGGATCTAATATATGAATAGTTAATTATAACTAGTTATGGTTAATTATTCATATTTCCCCATGAGCTGATTCGCTACACTGTTAATCAGAGTTTAAACAGCCACAATCTATAAGATGCTACATTTTGTCATTTTGCTTTGTCAGGGTGGCTCAGAACTTTCAATGTTCAACGTTCAATGGTCAACATTCTCAGAATTTTGGGCAATATTCTGGAAAGGTTCTTTCAAAGTTATGAACAAACAATTTTCAGTAACGTTCTGTTCATTAACAGTTGGTCCATTAACATCTGGTGTATAATAATGTTCTTAAAATGTTAGCACAAAAATACAATTAGTCTGAAGAGGGTTTAGAGAACATTCAAAAGTAGCATTCCCATAATATTTGCAAAATAATAAAATGGAACATTCCCCATAATGTTGTCTTTAATATTAACATAACTAAGAAAAATAAATAAATTTAAATATAAAAACTGGATGCTTTGAACATTCAGAGAACATTCAGAAATAGCATATTCATAACATAATGGGAATGTTAGAAAAACATTGTTAGAACATATTTTTGTTGGCAAGGGAATCAAATACTATTGCTTTTCAGTTCCACAAGGAAATCCACGAAAACCAATCTGTGGAAGCTTTAAGAAAATACGAGGCATGTGCTCTGTGTTTCAGCTGCAATAGAGTTACATTACGATTTGCAAGGGCGAGGGAGCGTGTAAACCTAGAATATTTCCGGGGGTTGCACTTATTAGGACACTGTGTTAATGGCAATTATCCACAATTCAATCATATGTATATTTTGATAAATTTTTATGGACATTTCTTAATTTTCCAAACAGAAAAAAAATAGCAGAAAAAATGCAGAAAAAATTGGAAAGTCAGATGAAAAGATGACCTGCTCATGTGTTAAAT
The DNA here is from genome assembly GCA_018155175.1 of Sinocyclocheilus anophthalmus. Taxonomy (NCBI): domain Eukaryota; kingdom Metazoa; phylum Chordata; class Actinopteri; order Cypriniformes; family Cyprinidae; genus Sinocyclocheilus; species Sinocyclocheilus anophthalmus. Next base: position 213,312 of record JADLZN010005445.1, read on the forward strand.
ATGTATAGGGGAGACTTGGGGTTGTTGTCAAAAGGGCTCAACCTCAGTATCTATTATTTTGATTCTAAGTCACACACACACACACACACACACACACACACACACACACACACACAACACAAATGTATACTTTCTTCAACAGTTCTTTTGTATCCTATGTTGTTTGAAATAACAATTCAACACCATCTTAAATTAGAATTCTGAAATCATCATAGTTTTGCAATATATATCTGCTGGGTGAGCAACTGAACACCATAAAACTACTGACAGACAATGTTTTTAATGAAAATATATTATTAATATAAAACAATATTAAAAACAAAGTATGCTCTCAGGACAAAAATACTGTAAACAATATAAATGCTATAATATAGCCTAAAACAATGGTTTCATTTTCACACATTACCTTTCAAAATGTTGCTGTTTTGTTAATAATTTTGTATTTCATAGTTGTTTTACTCGCTGAAAAGCCTGTATTAGAATGCATAGCAGTTTTTATTTATTTAATTTTTTATACTGAGACAACGTATTTCGATGTAATCAACATACTGTATGTAAAAAAATTGATCAGTGCTATTTACAGTTTCTTCTCTCAGAATATGCTCTTCCTACAAAACTAGAGGCCTGAAACAATGTCCCTTTTGAGCTTAAAAGGTGTTGGTAACGCATTAGATTACAACCCGCAATGTACTGCGTAAGTAAACAGAATTTACAGCGTAACTTTTTTGTAATTACAGTGTACCTCCGTGTAGGTATAAGTTAACAATATGCAAAGTTTGGGGAATAAAGGAGTAATAATCTGTCAAATTAAAATGCAGAGGGTTTAATTTGGCCATCAATTATGTTTATTGATACATTACCTGATATATAATGTATGTATGTATGACCTACTCTATAAACAATCGTTTCAGAGCAATTTGTTGTAGCCACTTACCCTGTAACTACATGGAACAAGGGGGGAACAAAGCACCACTTTAGTTTACAGCCCACAAATGTTCACTGTAACTGATTTTTGTAATTTGAACAGTATTATACTGTAATATGTACAGTAAGATACTGTAAAATGTGTATACAGTATTTTACTGTAAACAGCAAAGGATTATGGGAAAATATACAGTCACTACTGTATTTCCTCACTACTGTAAATCAATTTACAGTAGTGAACTTGCCCGCGAAAAACTGACCAATGGCAATGGAGTTCTTTTTTGACTGTTTGGTGGAAGTGGCTGTAAAAGGACAAAAGAGAAATGCACCTTAACTCGACGAAAGGTTAGTATATTATTTCTGTTTTATGCAAAACTGCGATATTTTAAGATGTTTTCACTTGTTAACAGCAAACTAACATTATTCATCGTGTCATTTTTCATGTCGGGAGTTGGAGCCTTTTTTTCTGACTGACGGCCGGAATGCCGCCAAAAGGCTGATAACATCGACTGCTGAGTAAGTTAAGGTCACCTAACTTATATTAGACGAAATAAACATTAGTTAAACCGAGAAACACGTTTGTACGTTCTGCTGCCCTTTAATGCAAGTTAGCTCCTCTGGTGAGTCGTTATTTAACCTTAACAGCGAATTAAGGTGAACTACTGAGGTAAAGTGCGTTAGGCAAACCACTGTTTCAATGGAGATTTTAAACAGTATTTTCTAGTACTTCTTTTGTTTGTTATTTTCAGATTTCTAGTCTGGATGTAATCTGCAACGTCGGAGGTGTATTTTGGATCCTCTTCTTGTGAATGCCATAGTATCGATGATAACATCAACTGGTAAGTTAATAATGTCAGTTAGCCGAAGTTAACTAACTTAGTTGAACAAAGAGAAGCATAGTAAGTTATCTTCTCTACTCTGCCTCTTTATCGCAAGTAAGGTAATTCTCTTCAAATGCTATTTAAGTCAGAAAGTGTGTACCAATGTCGTATGTAACTTTAGAGACGGTCCCTAAATTCAGTGACAGACGTAACGTTAACATAAAACAGTGAGCTAACAACCTACTGAGGAAAACTGAGTGAAGAAACACCACTGTTAATAACATATTTTGTATTTTATTTTCAAGTTTGTGGTCATGTCGTCTGCATCGGAGGTGTATTGGAGTCTTGTGATTGCCTCGTAGCGGTGCTAACAACAGGTGAGCTTCCATCAGCTTAACTAACTTTAATGTCACTAAATTAGCCTCTAGCTGCTGTTCTCCACTAACTCACAGAACAGGTTGACTTTGAGAGGAACATGCTAGCACATGTTGAATAAACATGAGCACTGCACGTTTCAAAATCGAAACCCGGTGCGGGTGTTTTTATATCACTGTATTTCTGAAGGAAACTCATTTTCATTTCTTCTTGCTTGTAATGTCTGATAAAGCAGCTTTTTGTGAGCGCAGCGCTGTTTTGTGTACAGCCTTACCGGGGAAACCTTGATCTCTACCACTCCAACAGCGCCTCCTGCTGGCAGAGAATGAGTTTGCATATATATGCCGCCACAAATAGAATGAAAGTCTGTGGGAAACACTGTAATGTTATTTATGCAATTTGTAAGTGCAAATTATAATTAATTATACTTGTCTCTTTAAAAATAAAAAATTAAGCCATTTAGCCAATGTAACTTTTAGCATAGCCTATTTTATTTGAAGTGTATCCCGTGTATTCTGATACATGCATTAATGTTTCTGGGCTAAGCCACGGATATCCACTCACTGTAGAACTGCCCCTGGAATCAAACCCATTATTTCAACACTTTGCTCTACTGATTGAGAATGCATTGTAAAAAATGGAGCTTTAATAATTTGAATATGATGGATTATCAACTAATTATGTACCTTCCTTGTAGGTGCGTTCAGATGTAGTATATAACGTTTTTTTATTAACGTCAAAGTGCATACAGCACCAACAAGTTTGACAGTCAAGGCAAATTCTGTAAACACTGCTTTGATAAATAATGTTTTTTTTTTCTTGTGCTTGCAGGTTCATTCAGACGGTCAACATTTGTGGCACCAAATGCATTGAAAGTCACAGATCAGGTGGAATTTTGGAAAGAGGGTGCAGCCTGAATCCCATCCTGCTGTTTCTCATCAGAGAGCTTGTCAACTTTTACTGTCAAAATGACTGAAATTTAACACAACACCACAAACTCATTTTTACTGTATTTTATTTACACTACCAGTCAAAAGTTATTGAACAGTAAGATTTTTAATGTTTCTTAAAGAAGTCTCTTCTGCTCACCAAGCCTGCATTTATTTGATCCAAAGTACAGCAAAAACAGTACAATTTTGAAATATTTTTACTATTTAAAATAACTGTTTTGTATTTGAATATATTTTAAAATGTAATTTATTCCTGTGATCAAAGCTGAATTTTAGGATCATTACTCCAGTCACATGATCCTTCAGAAATCATTCTAATATTCTGATTTGCTGCTCAGAAAACTATTTTATTATTATTATTATGTTGAAAACAACTGAGTAGATTTTTTTCAGGTTTCTTTGATAAATAGAAAGTTCAGAAGAACAGCATTTATCTGAAATATAAATCTTTTGTAACATTCTAAATGTCTTTTTAAAGCATTTAAAGCATCCTTGCTAAATAAAAGTAGTAATTTCTTTCCCAAAAAAAAAAATTATACTGACTCCAAGCTTTTGAATGGTATAGTGTATAATGTTACAAAAGCTTTTTATTTCAGATAAATGCTGATCTTTAGATCTTTCTATTCATCAAAGAATCCTGAAAAAAAATTACTCAACTGTTTTAAATATTGATAATAATATAAAAAAAATGTTTATCTGCATATTAGAATGATTTCTGAAGGATTATGTGACACTGAAGACTGGAGTGATGATGAATTCAGCTTTGATCACAGGAATAAATTACATTTTATCATATATTCAAATAGAACGCAGTTATTTTAAGTAGTAAAATATCACAATATTACTGTTTTTGCTGTATTTTGGATCAAATAAATGCAGGCTTGGTGAGCAGAAGAGACTTTAAAAACATTAAAAATCTTACTGTTCAAAAACTTTTGACTGGTAGTGTACTTGCCAATTTTTGCTTTTCAGTATGTGTATGTTTTTCCATGATACAAAGTCCCCAGGGGACGCTGGTGATGACCTTTTTTTAACCTAGTGCATCTGAGAGGTCAAGATTTGTAATTTGTACTTTTAAAAAGAAAATGGTCAGCAATTAAAAATAATATTATCAGAACTAAAGCTCATGAGTTATTGTGGGGGGGCTGGGTATGGTAAAAATCATGGTTTACAGTGCAGTACCACAATTGGATTGTTTTTTTACAGGTAATTTTTTTTTTAACTAAATGAAAATAAACTCTACAGTACTGATACTGTAAATGAAAATATGGTAATAATACTGTAAATAAAATACAGTAAAGACATATTGTACTGTAAATGCAATTACAGTACTGATCCTGTAAATGAAAATATGGTATCAGTACTGATACTGTAAATGAAAATACGGTAATAATACTGTAAATAAAATACAGTAAAGACATTATTGTACTGTAAATGCAATTACAGTACTAATACTGTAAACATTTTTACAGTAAATTACTGGCATCCAGCTGCCAGTAAGTTACTGTAAAATTTACAGCAACCTATTTACAGTGTTGTATTTACCCTGTAACTACATGGAACAAGGGGGGAACAAAGCACCTCTTTAATTTACAGCCCGCAAATGTTGTATTTACCCTGTAACTACATGGAACAACGGGGGGAACAAAGCACCATTAATTTAATGCCCGCAAATGTTGTATTTACCCTGTGACTACATGGAACAAGGGGGGAACAAAGCACCACTTTAATTTACAGCCCGCAAATGTTGTATTTACCCTGTAACTACATGGAACAAGGGGGGAACAAAGCACCACTTTAATTTACAGCCCGCAAATGTTGTATTTACCCTGTAACTACATGGAACAAGGGAGGAACAAGTTGGACTTAAACACAGAACAAGTGTATATTTGCACAGTAATTACAGAGAAATATTGCACTAGTTTTAATTTAATTGTTCGATGGCCAAATTAAACCCTCTACATTTTTTTTTGCTATAAAAACACCAGTGTACATCCACTGAAATACAAATGTTGTGTCATGTATTTTTTCTGCGAACAGCTGGTGGAAAGAGGTAAGCTTGTTTTGAGCTGCATTGAACCTTGATGGTATATTTTGTTATTTGGTGATAGTGGTGTTGAGAGCACATTGTTTTTGTTAAGTCTTACTATTTAAATGTTTTTTTCTGTTCTCATGTCAGATGTGCATGTATGTATGTTTGTATGCATGCATGTGTGTATGTACCAGGAGCACCTGGTAAAAAAAAACAAAAAACACAACAAATTCCTAGTGTGTTTGCGCACACCTGGCGAATAAAGCGAATTCTGATTCTGATTCTGAGAAGTTGCTGGTGTGAAGTTGCTGAAATCGACGAATAAGCTTTCATAAGGTAAGTAGACTCGTGAATTATAAATCATAGCAGAAACTCATTAACTCATTTCACTAGATGTCCAGTTTTGTTGTTCAGTAATCTCCATCATGTCCATCCTTTAATAATAGAATGTGTACCCCATGGTTAAAAAATACCTATATGCCTATAATAAAATACCAATATAAAATTATAAAAAGTATATATCATCTTTCTAAATCATTCCCAAACATAAGATAGTTGTTTAGGCCATACATACCACCTAATATTAGAATAAGCACCTCTTAGTTTAAAAATAATTACAGTAAAAATGATTTGCAATTTTACAGGTTGTTACCCCTTTATTCCCCAAACTTCGCATATTATTCCCTTATACCTACACGGAGGTACTGAATAGGTACACTATAATTACAAAAAACTTACGCTGTAACTTCACTTTACTTACGCAGTTCTTTGCAGGTTGCATATCTGGTTGTTACCCCCTTACCAATAACACATTGTTCCCTTATACCTACACGTATGTTCTTTATAGGTACACTATAATTACAGAAACGTACACCGTAAATTCAGTTTACTTACATAGTTCTTTGCGGGTTCTAATCTAAAGCGTTACCAAGGTGTTTCGCCATATATTTATAAAGTAAGCTACTATATCTAAAATGTAAAACAGTCATCACCTCTCTTCTGGCCCTTTAAACCTCCAGCTGGATGGCGAGACTCCTGCGGTGGCGTTTAACTGAGTGGGTGACGTCACTAAACTTTCCAGCTCGCTGTGCTTGTGTGTGTGTGTGTGTGTGTGTGTGTGTGTGTGTGTGTGGAAGATGAGGGAGTGAGTGTGTGTAGATAGAAGACAGCGTGTGCGTGCACTGCTCTGCTCAGGACGCGCTAAGGATTCGTGTTTTTCGGTGAGTGGATCGTACTTTTCCTTTGGAAAGTAAGCGTTTCGAGAACGTGGACTGTGTTTGTACGTCGCTTCTGTTAACAAAAGAAACTTGGAAGTCCTGGAAAGTGAGTCAGCGCTTGTAGAGAACGTGTGTAAAACTTACTTTTACATTCTGTTCGTCAGATGAAGTAGTTTCAGCCGTGATGTAAACATTGGTTTGTTTAAAGCTGTATCTCAGAGAAATGTTACGGACGGAATTTGTAAGGATGGAATGCGCTCGAGCAGGTTCCTTCTGTAACACGGATGCGCGAGTGCCAGCAGGCGGGATCTTTCGGCTCTTAACTGTGATCTTCAAATTGACAAGTGGATTTTATGGAGTATCGTTACGTTAGTTGGGTATCTGTTGCTGGACATGGTGCATCTCTTTAAGCTTTGCTTTGGTTTTTAATTAGCGGAAAAGTGCAGGTTACTGATGCGCCTTACAGTTGCTCAGTGTTAGTTTTCAGATTGATGCTAGCCTATATAGTTATATTGACGCGATTAATTATTGGGTTAAAATCTGTTCATCTTGTAGGCGAATGGTAAAATGGGATATACGTTTTTACATGTAATATTCTTATTTTTCTTCTTCTGTAGGCTATTGTTTGATGGAAAATATATTTAGCAGACTATTTTCCACTTCACCTGTATGCACTTGCCAAAGTCTGTATGTTTATTAGTGTCTTTTTAATTGTCTGTCTGTCTATATATCTGCTAATTTGCTCTACTCACAGTGTCTGAGCTGTATGCGTTCTGTCTAGCTGTTTGTTTCTCGTCTGTTAGGTGCTGTAGATACTGTCTACTTGTCTTTCTGTTTATTTGTCTACTGTATCTGTCTATCAGTCTGCATTTTGTGTAGCTGCCTTTCAGTCGGTTTTTCTATCTATTTGTTTACCTGCTTTTCATGTCTGTTTATTTGGCTTTCTAGTCTGTTATGCTTCTGTTCTTTGCAATCCAATAAGATGTTTTTGTTTATTTTCATGGACTGTCTATTTGTATATCATGTTCTGTATTTTATGCATAGACATATGATCATATTAAGTAGCATTTTCCATAGCTTGCGCACAAGGGGTTTCTTCCTACTATCAGTTTTTTTTTCTTCAGTAGTTAAAACTCCTTTTTGGCCACTGTCAGCCATGTACTCCTGAAGCATAAAGGTAGCTTGAGGGCTAGTGAGAGGTCGCTGATCCATGGTACCTCTTACAGAATGAACCACCTTTCTCAGACGGTATATCATGCAGGAGAATACACTTTTCAGATGAGTGTGAGCCCTAGTCGATCTACTGGACTTCCGTCCCACTCGTAGTAGGCAAGGGCAACACAATCACTGCGATGCTCAGAGAAGTAACCGCTATCACCAGTTGACGCGGCTAGACGCAAATCTCTAAGAGCCAAGAGATGTAGAGCTACTCACTAGCGCACGGTCCTTGACAGGGCAATTCTTCTGGTGGAGAGCGATACGCGTGTGATGTGTGCCTATGGGAGAAGAAAAACAGTTGTAGTAAGTTTTGCACAGCATGAGGTGCCAGTGCAAGACTTTGTAATATTTGTTTTCGTTCAGTGTGTTTAATGGAAAAAAAAAAGACTGCAAGGCTTTGGAAATGCTAGTTTTTTTCTCTCCAATAGTTTAAAAATCCATATGATGTATATTTTTGTGAGCAATTAGTGAAAATTAGACTCATTCAGTTTATTTTTGCACCGTAGGATACACTGTAAAAAAATACCATGAATTTAACGGCAAAATGGTTAAAGACTGTAAAAATGCTACAGTAAAAAACCTGTTAAACGGTTATTTAATCGGTTTCCCTATGTTTCGGCTGGGGGGGGGGGTATTATCATGTGTAATTACAAAGTTACAATGAAACCGATTTCAGTACTTCAATAGCGGGGTATATTAAATCATTATATCAGAATGAATTACGGGTTATTTAAATGTAAATTTAAGTTAAATCTAAAATGTTGCTATCATATTTTTCTGGCAACCACAGCTGCTGTTTTTTTACTGTATATTTTATGGATTTTTTTTACAGTGTAGAGATTGGGACTATTTATTATGCAAATGGCTAATAAAAACTTAATGCATACCTTTTAGTAAAAAGTGTTAGTTTCGTGTTAGTAAAAAGAACATGAAACTATATCGACTGGACTAGTGCTTCACACATATATTTCATATGACATAATAAAAGATGTAATCAAACACATTGTAATAAAACTTGTGCTGATATAAATGTTACTAATGGCAAACATCACTGTCAGACCTTTTGCCCCTTTGGAATTTTGAAACTAATATGTAACATCTAGCTTTTGTGTTCAACAGTAGTGAGGCAAGGCTCGATGTAAGACGACTGAACAGGAAAGATTTGCACAGTCGAATTAGCCTCATGTATATCTATTATATATAACTTATATTTGATCTGTTCCTTACACAAAACAGCTTTAAAAGACCTTGAATATGAGCACTTTTTGATGTTTTTTTATGGCTGGATAAACTTTTTTTGTAACTTTTCTGGATTTTTTTCTTGAATTATCAGTTAAACAGAGGAAAAATATCACACCATATGAACATTTTGATGTTCTCAGTTCTCGCTGGCTTTCTAGGTTTGTTTGTGTAAGTCTACTACTGTATGTAGGTCTTTGTTAGTCTGATGGAGAACATTATTACTGTATCCAAAAACTTTGCAAGGTCGGCTGTCCCGCTTTTATGTTTTATGACATGTTTCCTTTCTGTCTAAAGCATATTACTTTTTTTCATAGATTGCATAGATGCATTACTGATCTAAAAGCATATTTTTCTCTTTTTGTCAAACACGAAACTCCAAAGCTCTTTTTAATTACAAATTACCAATGTAGTTGATTATTCAAGAGAGATTTTCATTTTGATATACAATGTATGAAAGAAGTGGGGAGGTTTTTTAATGTTTGAAAATACTGTTTTTAAATTGCCTCCGAACTGGGAAGTTAATAAATGTGCAGGATGTTCATTTGCGGTGATATGCTGATTTGCAGTTTTCATAGCTCCAAAGAAGTGAAGGTTCTGTTGTACTATACACACGTTAACTTAGCTTATCTAAATGAGGACAAGCCAGAGACTGTACTGTTTTTATATAAAGCTAATTATGAATACTACCGACTAACCTTAACCCTTAAATGGAAACGTTTGCAGTTTTAAAATGAAATATATAAATATATTATTTATGCATGAATAATATTTCAAATTGAGGGCATCCCTGGATATCCCAAAGGAAGGTTTTGTCAGATTGAGCTCACTTCTGAGGACAAATGCGTCCCCAAAGTGTAGCTAAGTAAATCCAAATAAACATATATTAGATGTGCATTCTTTGGCATACATTAGTCCTTTAGAAACCTTGAAGAAAGGAAAAATCTAATTAACAATCTGTTAATAGGCCTAGCACATCTTACAATGCATAACCGTAATTGCATTACACATTGATTATTTCAGGGGGGTGTTCAGCTCTCCTATTCTGCCATCCTTTTAGCATAAATATCATACTTGAATAAAGTATTTCGCTTTTTATGCTCAGTGGTATTCATGACACGACTCTTTTCTTGATTTCTCAATTTAAACTTTTTTGCTCTTTGTACTCGTGTACAGTGAACTTCTTGTCAGAGAGCAGTTTTAACAGTACAATCAGCTCCAGTTTTTAAATAACGATCAGAGTAACGAAAAATAACGATCAGAATCTTTCATCTGCCAGATGTATTTTTGAAAGCACCAAATTGCAAATGAGGGCATACATAGAAAAGGATGAGGCAAACATCCAGTGACCTCATTACTGGTACAGACAGTGAATTGTCTGAATATAATGGCTCTGTCATGAACGGCATGAATTTTTTACTTCATTACTTCATCATTTTTTTTTACAACTAAAATGTCTTCATCTGTAGTTAAAGTCCAGATTAGAGGAAAACCATTAGAACTTAGAAGTGCAATTTAGCATGATTGATTGAAATAATTCTAATTAACTCTTTTTTACTAATTAACTCTTTTTTACTAACATTGGCTCAATCAGAAGCATGCATTGGAGTGGGACTATCTGTTTTTTACCTGTTTGAAAACAATCGTTATCTTTGCATTTGTCTTTGGTGATAATGGTAAAAAATAAAAATAAAAAACTTTTTTAAAATAAGGTGCTTTGGATGGTTTGACGTCAATGACATTTGGTCTGGAATTATTTAAGAACTGACTCAACTTTGTGTTTGCCTCATTAAGGTATTGCATGTCTTTAAAAGCCTTGGAACATTGCAGTTGTGTGGACCACTGTACTTTTATGGTGCTTTTCATTGTCATTTTGGAAGTTGAAAAAGTCACAAGCGAGATGAAAGCAGTGTAAGCAATTTACTGAAAAAAACAAGGCAACAAGGCAAATGTTTCAGTCACATGTTCACCATTTCCAATGCCAAGCTAACAATGTTGGAACTAGGAGCCATCTTGATTTAAGAAAGCACATGATGTTTTTTTTAGAGTGTGCGGACGTTTTCAAGTATTTTACTTTTTGGGAAACCTTTTTGGTCTACGTACCTTGGTTGGATTGTTTTGAAGGCGTGGTGAGTCTCTAGCTGTTGTTCATTTTGGAAGTTGACAATAGAAAAGAGCAACCAGGATGTTCTTCAGAAGTTCACATTTTGTGTTCTATGGAAGAAAGGAGTTTATGATAACATTTTCATTTGTAATTAATTATTCATTTATGATTTCCCACTAAATACCATGAACATTATTTTACCTGTGATCTTTCTTTTTGTTTTTTGTTTTTTTTTCACAGACCCTTTAGTCTTTTATGGTATTTCTCATGTCCAGTGACAAACATTTGTTTACACAGCATTTTTCTTATAAATCTGTCATATCTTAATAAGGTTGTTACCTTTGCTGTCCCCAGAGGAAGTGGTCCCCTGAGGAAAAATTTGATATATTTATACTCTGGTGCACATTATGGTCGCTGAAGTGTTCTAATCTATTCTTATTGTTGTGGCTTTTACCAAATGACTGTGGAGGTTTGAAGTTCATGCCCTCCAGCACTTGGTTGTACTTCTGACTCTCAAGCCCAACTTTGAGAGGGCATAAGACATAGCTCTTGGGAGATAAATCTTATTACATTGGTTGCTTCTAGGCGCTGCCACTATTTGGAATTTCAGGATTTATACATCTTTGAGATTGCTGACTACATGGGGAAGTTTATTCTGCAGCCCATTATTGTCCCTTGAAATAGGCCTACTGTGTCTACACTGACTTTTAAATTAGTTTGATGATACACATTCATGTGCAGTTTGTGTGAATAAAAGCTTAAGTTTCAAAAATAATGTTATTTTCTGTTAGTTTTTTTAATTAGTTTGGAAACCTTTCTCACTTGCATTTTCCACTTGAAATGGCAAGTGACATGTTTGCTGACATTTTCCAAAGCATTCACCAACAATTTGTCAATGACCTTATAGCTGTGATTGAAAAGACAGGTTCTTGTACCTCAAAAATCATTTTCTTAATTAGCATTATTTTTGTTTTCCATTTAAAATGTTTTATTTTTTAGAAGGTAAAAAAGATTTTAAGACTGAAAATAGTTTTATATTAATACAAGTTTCTTACCTAATTAGCAGTTTTGCAAATTACTTGCCTCTCTAAATTGGGTTAGGTTCACAGAGTTATGCTTGAAATTTAATGCAACTTTACAACAAAATATATCCTCTGGAATACTGTTATGCAATTTTCTTCTTGTTTTAAAGATGTTAAGATGTGTTTTTAAGCAGTGTATAATGCCCCTGCTCTGTCTGTTCTTTTGTGTATACAATTATCTTGGTTTTAGTTGTTTGAAATCATGTTCATTAATTCCAGTCTTCATTATTTTGAATTAAAAGTATCTAGAAGCATGTTTTAAGAAATACTTTTGCATCATGGTTTTTGCCATCTCATACCATCTCATTACTTAAGCTCCCATTAGAGTTTAAATCCATCAGCCAGCTGAAGCTAAGTTGTTTAATAAGAACCAACAGTTTGTATATTACATATTCTGCTAGGCCTACATAACTTGATTTGAAGTTATTTATGTGGGTGCCCTAATCAGTATGTGCCAAGTTCTTCCCCAGCTAGACCCATAAAAATCATTCTCATGAAACCCAATGTGATTTATTTTTCTTCATTACAAGGCTTGTCTCCATTGACAATCGTGCTGGAATGGGATTTTTTCCCTGATTTTATGCAGCTGTTGATGCCCAGCCTTAAGATGTCAACACAAAGCAATTTACCTTCCCTATCCTTATACGATAAAGAGATAATAGGTGCACCTACAGAAGCAGTTGTTGTGCTGCCGGACAGCTTAGTCCATCCAATTTTTAATGTTCTTTATTGATTGTGATTGTTTCAAGGCATAGGCCGAAGTCTGGACTATTTAATTTTACAGCATCTTTTACTGCGTCCAGTCATATTCTTCACAAGGCAAGTGCTTGTCTAAGCATCTTAAAATGTCACACATTGCAATATTAGCACCTGTGATGAACGTGATTTCCAGTCATTTTTCACCACTCTTAACCTGACTGTAGATAATTCACATGCCACTGTGATTTCATCTGAGTGCCTGTTCGGTGCCACATAATTTCCCAACCAGTGAAGCCATTATCATGTCTAATGTCACGCTTTTCCAATAAAAGGCCAGGTACTATAAAAGCATCGCTGAGTTATTTGCAAACTAAATTGCGCTTACAGTTCTGTTGTTTTCAAATGGCTCACACTGATGATATGCACACTTGTTGCCACATAGTTTCCCTTTTAAATTGAGTCTTTCGCATGAGCAGGCACACTGTTTTAGTGCAGAGTTGATTAAGGTCAAGTTGAAGAGAGAAGAAATGAAATCTGTGAAATATAATCTGCAAAGGGTGTATGAATTGTGCAAGCTTGTGCAACATGGGAAGTGTATGCGGGTAAGATGCTGGAGTGACTCATGTGAAAAAAGAAAAAGGGAGAACTGGTGTGTGAGGAGAATATGTGACCTCAGGTGATGGATTATTGAAAACCTCTCCCACAGGACACTATTCTTCAATGAAGGGTATGGCTTAGAATTAGTGTATGCCAGTCAGCAAGTGTGTTTCATCCAGTGTTTTAGGTATTCTTTACTTAAGCCAGCACCTGGAGTGGCAGGTTAGAATGAAGGAATGAACAAAAATAGTATATATAATAGAATGAATACCTTAAAGGACCCTAGAAATAAAACTTCTGCCATTGTTATCACCCCAGGTTGTTCACCTCCTTTGTATTTTTCTGTTGCACATGGAAGGGAAATAGGTTTTGAGGGTCTTCACACTGCTCTTTTCCAGACAATGAGTAGTCACGTTCCCTGTAGGGGGTGGGCAACCCCCCTGAAACGCAGTGCATTACACTCTGGTTGCTACCTGCCTTCCCCACTTCTCCCGGCTCCTCGCTTTTTCCGCCTTGCAACCTGTCCCTCTGACTTTCTGTGCCCCCTCACCCTTGTTCCCCTTCACTGCCCTTTTATCTGAACTGGTACGGCCGTCCCACCCTGGCACTTTCCGTCCCCCGTTTTCTCACCCCCGCCGTCCTGGCCTATGGGCCCAGCCTCCCGATCCTTCGCTGCTTGGGACCCCCCGATCGACGACATACCCCCGTGCCGTTCAGTACACGGTTTACCAATCCTTCCTTTGCTCCTACACAAAACCAGTGTGTTCTCCTTCAGATGAACCGTAAAATATATATGGTCCGATTCCCCCATGTTCAATACCAGTGCAAACCCCGAACGTTGTACCGGTAACACCTAGCTCCCGTTCTTGCATCACATCTCCGTATGAACGTGTAACCTAGTGCTCTGAAACTGTAATTTCTATGATGTCTCTTGCCTTCACAGCACATCCCGTTCCATATGCCTTTTACAGACATTATACCTTTGGCTTGAGCGCACTGGTTACGCGCTTGCCCGGCCGATGTCTGTGGAAATGACCCCATATCTAGTATACAGCCCCTACCCCCGCTGGCGGGCTTTACACCGCAACTACCATTTGTCTCTCTCTGTGTGCGTTGGTAGACCTCGTTAGTGTATGGTCGTTCGCTGGATCTTGCCCGTAGAGCTTCCTTTAGCACCACGTTGTCCAGCCAGTGTCCTTTCCAAAACTATGTGAACGCTCTCACCCAGTCCAACCTTCAATAGCCCCCTCACCCGTGTACTGGCTAGACTTCTCACTGTCTGTTCCGGTTTGAAACTCCATATCGAGTCTGGCTCCTCGCGCACAACCTCAGTGATGTTCCTTGCACGTGTTGTGCCTATGTGCATCGATGATGACGCCGGGGAACTTTGTCTCCAGGCACTTGGTCCACTGGGGGGGGCTTGGCGCGGAACAGCACCGCCCCACTTCGCCCCAGCACCCCTGCTACCTTCCCCTCCCTGTTGCGATGTTACCTTGGCCTGTGCTGGCTCCTCGGTCTCACTGCCTCGGCGCTGTCTTCACAATCCGCGCTGCATTCTGTTTTTGCGTGGCCACTGCTTCTTCTTGACCCTGGCAGGCCGCTTGATCCTGCCCCCCATCCTGCGCCGACTTCAGTTTTCCACCCTCTTCCAGTGCCCCGGTGATTTCCCTCTATCTTTTTCGTCGTTGGCCCTCTCTCCGTTTTCTTCATGCCTATGGTCAATCCGCCCTGCGTTGTCTGGTGGCTCCTGGGGCCTGAGTATCTTCCCTTTCGTTGTTCCTACCGCACGCCCCGAATCCAGGCTTTTCTACCCCTTGGCACCCCGTCCAGTAATGCCCCTTGTTTCTATCTCTCTGTCTTGTTTGTTGGGGACGTCTTTAGTTCATCCCCCTCCTAGCTCCCTGGCTGGTTGACCTCCCCGGTTGCCCGTCTCCAACCCGCTCCTACCCCCCTGAATGTCTCCCCCGAACAGTGTAAAGTGCAAGTATTGTTTCATGGTGTACGGCTACCATGTCTCCAGCCTAACGTGGTTGTGGGTCGTGTGATCTGTCCCCACGACTGCATAGGAGGGTGGCCTATCACTATCTAATCGTATCCCTATTCGCCACGAGTCCTCAAAATCCTGACGTGTTGGCTGCTCGCAACCCTCCCAGTTTTAGATACTAGAATTGGTTGTTTTCTGCTAAGTTGTGCAACCAAATCCCAGATCATAGTGTTATCATCCCCTCCCCGTCTTGCATCTGCCTTTCATATGACAAGTTCCTGGGCCCATCTGATTGGTGCCTCCACAACTGTAGCGTCTGTAAGTCGCCCCACAAAGGGTGGTTTTTGGTGGGTGTAGCCAAATGTTCCGTTGGCATAGCCATCGCTCGTGTCACCATGCTACGTTGGTGTGTGTTGCGTCGAACTTAAGTGTTCTTACAAGACGGCGACGGAGAGTCTTATCAGCTCGAGCCACTACATAGTTGTTTTTAATCGACCTCTCACCCCTGAATCGAAGCCTTTTGGATTTTCCTGTGCATTATAGATTCTCCCAGCGCTTTAATGTCAGGCGTGGCCCCTGTTCAGTTGCTGTGGAGATGGTTGGACCTTGGGTGCTGTGTGCTCTGAATGTCTTTATGTTTGTGTTCGGAGTATCCTTTGAGTACTGACCGTTTTGGCTATCTGACTGTATTGATAGATTACTCGTGATATTTAACCTTCAATGATTTGTTGACTTCAGTTTGCAGGCTTTTTCTGTGGTGCCCTATTGTACGATCGCGTTTTTTGCGAGCTTTTTCGCTGATATAGCTTTTAAGATTTTCCTTTCCTTATTTTCCCGCTGGCCCCCTGTTGCTTCCTGGATGCCCCCGCTCTGCTCCAGCATTCTGGATCTTTAACTCCATGTATCCATCTCTGTTGGGGTGTTGTTTATATCTGTTTCGCATTTGCTCATAATAGAAATGTTACTTGGTTTTTCCAGTCAGCCTACGCCATGATTTCTGCCGGCTCCCCTTAAAGGCGTCTGAACTTTGCTCGTCCCCAGGCACATCCCATTTACACAGTATATACCTTCGCATCAAATGGTATTTCTCTTCGTTCCACATTTTGTCTTGCCCGATTCCTGATCAACAACTGCCAGATCTTGGTGAGGTTTAAAGATCTTACCGATACTAAACTTTTAAAGGGTAGTGTGCATATAATTTTTAAAGAAATCTTTTTACAAGTTTTCAATGGCATGGTATTTATGGAAATTTCTGTCAAGTTCATTCAAGAGTGATCATGACAAAATCCTTGTTTTGTTAACCTATTATCTCAGTTAGATGGCTTTTTGCATCCGCCCCTTCTCCTGATATATTCTGTGATAATTGGCTCCTCCCGCATAACCTGCGCCCTGATAATGACAGGGTTTCTGCACGTTGAATGCCTCTGTTTCATTAGGCTGGCACTTTCGCGACATGTGCGACGACTTGTTTAGTTACCTAACGATCTTTTTGACAGAATGGCCATTGCACCCTGTCGGGGCTCCTCTCTATCGTAAGCGTGATGTGTGGCATCACACTACTGATGTTACAGGCTTTTTCGTCAACTCTCGGTGAGACACGATTTACAACCAAAGAAATAGTGTATTTTTCTACCCACCGAGCTTTGTATTGGGTGCACCATTTTTACCATGTCTGATAGCCTGACACAAGCACTGTTGGTTTAGTTGTTTTTCTTTTTTCATCTTGTTCAGGACCAATAGCCTTGAATTTCAGTCTCTAGGTGATTTGACCTAAGTGGCACAAAATTACACTTCAATTACATGAAGTAATAGTACATTACAGACGAAAAGAGAGGCGATCCTTGTAGATGAATCCCCCTCCATTAGACAGGCTTACCAAATCTGTTTGTTGCTGTGAGGTTGCTCTATGAATCCTAGTCCATCAGCAGAATAGAGTTGAACCACAAGAGACCTGTGTATTTGACACCTGCTATCCGACAGTAATCAATCAGCCCTGTTACTGGGTCGTTTTCTCAAAGCTAGGGTGTTTAGTACAGCATGGCCTTTTACCACCATTGACACAGCAAGTATTCTGTCAGAAAAGCAGATCACTTACGGCATTGCTGTTTCTTTATGGCTGAGTTAAGATAAAGAAAGCCATCACCACCTACTGCTGCTTTATACTTCCAGCCTTTCATCTCACTTCTGGCCCCATGCTCCCTCTTGCTGGCCTGGCTTGCTCTCTCTTCTTTTGTTCTGTGAGCCAGGACATTTTGTTTTACCTTTGTTGCCCTTTGTGAAGACAGCTGGGCAGGGTATACATACATTGCTGTGCGTTTGGATTTAAAATCCAGTAATTTGATTTGACACATGTATACTGCCTGTACTCTTGGATCACACGTGTTTAATTTTATAACTGCAGAAAGGGATTTCTTTTCTATTCCATTTGAGGATTGTGCTGAGGGAGCTTGGAAAATGGACTTTATGGTTGAAATCTTTTTTTATGTCCTGTTTTTCTGTCTCACTCCAACATTCTCAATACCATATTACAACAATGAAGCCTTTTGCTTCCAGATATTCAATTTGTCTCAGTTCTCTCAAACTAGTATCAATGATCAAAAAGAAAATATATATTTGGACCGTTGAATAGCAGAATATTTTTAATATACATCCATCTTGTGTGGGTTTATTATCATATGAAGATGTACTCTGAAAGACTGTTTAAATTTATATGCATCACATTTTTTATTGGGACTTTGAATAGATTTAAAAATGTAGCTATAGTCACAATAAGCAGTTACTGCAATGAGGATTCGGTGACGTTGGGATCCATGTGCAGCTTTATTAACAATCAGACAGGCAAAGTTCAATCAACAGTATACAGGGGTAACGTAGGGTCGAGGCAGGCGGCAGACAGAGAAGAGAGGAAATCCAATAACAGGGCAAAGGTCAAAGAGGAGGGAAGCGCAACAATCAGACGGGTCTATACAATCAAGGTCGGACCCGGTCCTCCCCCCCGGTCTAACCGCTCAGACATGTCCGCCCTCGCCCAAACACAGCTCGCAACGAGGGTACGTCGGCCCTGTTCCATCGTCCGGATCCCTGCTGCCGCTGTCGGTCCATCTCTCCGGCCTGGACGTTGCTGGGCCCCTGCCCCCAAACACCTGTCCAGACCCCAAACCGTTCGATCCTCCGGTGATGGTTCCCTCTGGTGGGGCTGGCGGGAGCCCCCCACGGCTTGATTTGTGACAGAGCCCCCCCTGCGAGCGGCTCTTGACGCGAGGGCAGCCGACGCCGGCGGTCTCCAGGGTCTCGGGGTGTTTTTCCGGGTGAGTGCTATGCCGTCCCTGTCCGGCGGGATTCGAGCCTCTGCGTTGACCCAGCCAGCAAACCCGCCCTCAAAGGCAGACCAAACTACCCCCCCCACCATAACCACCCTCCCAAATCCATCGATATGGATTAACCTGACCCCGGCGACCGACCGACATTCAGGATCTCGGGAATTATCACAACCCCCACCCACTCCCTCAGACCAGCACCACACGACTGATGGGAGGGGTCCCTGGTCCACAGACACTCCACCGAAAGGACCGCCTCAATCCGCCTAACCTCTCATACAACAGCAGGCTTAAGCCAAGGAACAAGAAACCAAAGAGACTCGACTGCAAAGAGAAAAACCGGACTAACGCAGAAGAAGACCTCAAAGAGAACCGACCAAAGAAACGAGAAACGGGAGTTATCTGTCTGATAATTCTGAATGGACCCACATACCTGGGACTGAGCTTCTTGCAAGGGAGCCGCAGACGAAGATCACGGGTAGACAGCCAGACCCACTGACCCGGCTGATAGTTGGGATTGGCACGCCGACGACGATCAGCTTGTTCCCCTGTTCGCCGAACGGCCCGTTGAAGGTGGACATATGCCTAATTCCAGGTCTCCTCACTGCGTTGGAGCCATGAGTTAACAGCACGTAAGTCTGAGGGCTCCCCGGACCATGGGAATAAAAGAGGTTGGAAACCCAGAACACATTTGAAAGGCGTGAGGCCTGTGGCTGGCTTGCGTAGGGAGTTCTGAGCATATTCGGCCCATAACAGATAACGACTCCAGTCCGCCTGATTTCGGTGGCAGTAGGAGCGGATAAACTCTTGATTCAAACGTTCCACCTGGCCATTGGACTGAGAGTGATAACCAGAGGTGAGGCTGACATTGATATTCAGTTTTTGACAGAAGGCAGACCAGACTCGGGAGGGGAATTGTAGCCCCCGATCGGAGACTATGTCCTCAGGAAGACCAAAGAACCTGAACACGTAATTGCCTCCGGCTTCCGCTGTTTCCAGAGCGGGGCCGTTGGCGCACCGGGCTCCCGCGACCCTAGCGTCGAGTACTTGCGGACCCTCCACACGACAAAAAGACCCTGTCGAGCCACGGATTCAAGTGGTTGCCCTGGACCAGGTGTCCGTGCTACCTCACACAGACCTGGCTATATGTGACCCGTGGGCGTTGTTGTGGATGGGTCGAGGTTGTCCGGGCCTGCCGTACTTGGTGAGAGGGTTTGGTTCCCTTCCCTGGGCCCCCCAGTCCGATGTCTGCGATGTCTCTTGTCGGCAAAGTGGGCCCCCAGAAGCGCTTGTGAGTTAGCTGTACAGTGGCGGCTATGACCGGGAGCCCGCCCCAATACCCTGGGCCGTCGCGTGACCCCTGCCTTCCTCTTGCCGCGGATCAGAAGACCGCCCGGAGCTTCGGTGGGTTTCCCGGGCTGGTGGTGGCCGCGGTTGGCTGGGCCCTGTCTTCGTCAGTCCCCTTGTATGGGCGCGCGACCAGGGTAGACGGGTGATGCTTCACAAAACCGCGCGGGTTGTCCCCACGACCCCACACTGCACACAACCCAAAGCGCAAGAGAAAAACAAAAAGGCGTATAGAGACTTTACTCTGCCCGGAGCGGCTTGGCGTGTTCTGGGCTGCTGGAATCCCACACAGACGCTCTGTCCCCGTGACCCGTCGAATCGCCCTGAATCAACGACCACACACAAAGCTCCATCTTGCCTGCTGTGATTGAGTTCTTCGAAAAGCACGAATCTCACAAAAGATGCAAGAGTTGCATCGACAATCCAGCGACTCAGCATGTAACATGGGTGTTTAGCCCTCCAGCCAATGGCGCTACTCCTCCAAAGCTGCCTTCATAGCGAGGAGTTCTCGATTGCACACATCTAGTTCTGCTCTGTGGAGCCACCACCACGACTGAGACTAACCAAGATAAGTGTTTGCGAGAAAGAATGCACAAGGACAGTTTAGGAGGTGAGTACCCTGTCGCTGAAGGAAAGAAGATCGCTGATACATGGGGGGGCCTGGGGCGGAAGCATCCACCTCCACAATGAACTCCTGCTCAGGATTGGGATGATGCAGGATGGGAGCGGTGGTGAATCTCTCCTTAAGTTCTTGGAATGCGGAACTGGCGGCCGGTGTCCAGACGAGACGCTGTCTCCCCTTCTTGATCATCGATGTTATGGGTGCTGCAATTGTGCTGAAATTGCGAATGAATCGTCGATAGAAATTAGCAAATCCCAGAAATCGTTGCAACTCCTTTAAAGTGGAAGGCTGAGGCCATTTAACCACGGATTGCACCTTTTTGTCATCCATGACTACCCCTCCCGAGCTGATCACATACCCGAGGAAGGATACAGTGCTCTGGTGAAATTCACACTTTTCAGTCTTGGCATACAGTTGATGGGTAATGAGACGCTGCAGAACAGAACGAACATGCTTGACGTGATCCTTGTAGGAGTCCGAGTAGATCAAGATATCATCTATATATACGATGACCCAACGATTTAGCATGTCTTGGAACACATAATTGATGAATGATTGAAATACAGAAGGACTGTTGGACAGCCCGAACGGCATAAGATATTCATAGTGCCCAGATGTAGTGGAGAAGGCCGTCTTCCACTCATCACCCTCCCGGACACGGATGAGATTGTAAGCACTGCGAAGGTCCAACTTGGTTAAATACTTGGCCAGCCGCAGTTGTTCCAAGGCTGCTGGGACTAGTGGTAGGGGGCAACGGAATTTGACAGTGATTTCATTAAGACCACGGTAGTCAATGCAAGGACGAAGACCTCCATCCTTCTTTTTAACGAAGAATCCGGCTGAAGCAGGTGAGGGGGATGGTCGAATGAAGCCCTTAATTCCTCCTCGATATATGATTTCATGGCTTCAGACTTGGGTTGTGACAGGGGGAAAACTCGGCCTTTGGGGGGATGTGAACCAGATAGAAGGTTGATAGCACAGTCACTTGACTGATGGGGAGGTAGTTGTGATGCTTTAGCTTTGCTGAAAGCCTCGATTAAATCGTTGTACTCCATGGGAATTTTGGGTACCGCAATGGGCTTATTCTCGGTCTCGTGGGGAGTCAGGTTCAGACAATGTTGGCAGCAGGATTCAGACCACTGAGTTATCTGTTTCTTGGACCAGGAAATACACGGGTTATGCTTCTTGAGCCAGGGCAGTCCCAGGATAATGGGCGTCTGAGGGGATTGGAAAACAAATAAACGGATCATCTCAGTGTGGAGGGCTCCTGTGCGTAGGGATAAATCATCTGTGATGAACTGAATCCGGCCGGAGCCCAAAGGACGCCCGTCTAACGCTGCCACTGCCAAACGAGATTCACATGGAAAAAGGGGAATTTTACGAGTTTTGGAGAATTCGGAATCAATGAAATTTCCTGCTGCCCCAGAATCTATAAGAGCCATAGTGTCAATAAACTCCCCATTAACCCTTAAAGTAACTGGTACTTGTAATATGGAAGTCTGACTCACTTCTGCGGAAGGGTTGCGAGATGGTCGAGTGGGGCAGGAAGCTCTCATATGACCAGAGAGACCGCAGTATAGACAGAGATTCTGGCGAACACGTCTCTCTCTCTCTTCTCCACGCTGAGATGAGTATAGCCGATCTGCATCGCTTCAGTCTCAGGTGATAGATGCGTCATAACCATGGGAGCTGAAGAAAGGCGAGGTTGTCGTCGAGAGCGGATGAGGTTGTCAATGCGAATCGCCAGCTCAATGAATTGTTCCAGAAATTTACCCTCATCACGGCAGGCCAATTCAGACTGCAGGTCAGCATTGAGTCCCTTGCGGAAGAGGAGCTTGAGGGGATCATCCAACCACCCTGTCTGAGCAGCGAGCTTGCGGAAGGATAGTGCGTAGTCAGCTGCTGAACTTATTCCTTGACGGAGGGATAATAACTGCTCGCCTACCTCCTTGCCACCCTCTGGATTTTCTAACACTTCCTTGAAGCGTTGAATGAAACTGGTAAATGAGGGGAGAACGATGCGATCCTCACTCCACACCGTGGTGGCCCAATCCAGCGCCCTACCAGTTAGGAGCGAACAAACAAAGGCAATGCGACTACTGTCCGTGGGGTATAGCATTGGCTGTTGATTAACGAACATCAAGCATTGGAGCAGAAACCCCTTACACTTCGTGTGTGACCCATCAAACTTTTCTGGAAACGCCAAGCGAGGGCTGGTGGTGACGGCAGCCGTTGCTGGAGCGTGAGGAGGTGGGTTAAACGGGGGAGAGCTCTCCTCGGGTGGTGGTACTCGCAGAGTCGTTACCAGCTCCTCTGTGAGTGAGGTAAGTCGGTTAAGCTGTTGTTGCTGAGAAGCCAGTACTGATGCTACTTCCGTGGTGAAGTGATAGAAAGCCGCTGGATCGACTTGTGGCGAAGTCTTCTGTAATGAGGATTCGGTGACGTTGGGATCCGTGTGCAGCTTTATTAACAATCAGACAGGCAAAGTTCAATCAACAGTATACAGGGGTAACGTAGGCAAGACAGAATCATAACCCGAGTCCATGCAAAGGGTCGAGGCAGGCGGCAGACAGAGAAGAGAGGAAATCTAATAACAGTGCAAGGTCAAAGAGGCAGGCAGCGAACGGTCAGACGGGTCTATACAATCCAGGTAGGCAACAGGTAATCAAACAAGGTATAAACGCTCAGAAATGTCAGCAATAGCAAAAAAAAAACAAGACTTCGCAACGAGGGTAAGATAGGCACTGCTTAAATAGTCATGATAATGATAAGCACCTGTGCAGGTAATCAGTCTCAGGCATGGGGTGATGGGAAATGAAGTCCTTAAGAACAGTTAGTACTCCGGTGATGGTTCCCTCTGGTGGTGATCGGAGGGAGCCACAGAGGCTTGATTTGTGACAGTTACTGTACTGACCATGTGAACCACTGTGATTTAAGTTTGAACAATCATATGTTCCTAGCAGGATTAGCTAGGTTTCCAGGAGGCAGTTGCATTTAGGGACTGCCATTTTTCCTGGATAAGGAGTGTTTAATTAGTGTGAGCATATGATACTAGCCACAGGAAGTGGGGAAAAACATTAGTGTGTATTCATGTAAAAACATTAATCACAGAAAATTGTGTGAATTTTCTCAGCATTAATTTTTATCATGTGATCATGTGATGGTTATATGGGATGGCTATGATGTAATTTCAAGAATTATATTTTAGTTATTTCTTATTTAGTGCAGTTCAGTTTTTCTTTTATCTTACAGACATGTTCTGATAAAGTCAAAGCTTGAATCTTGAGAGATTCATCATGTTTCAGTCAATAGATCTGAGTCATGTCATGATACGATTATGTGATAAATGCCTCTGTATTCTCAGAGGTGCACAATAAACCCAAATGCAGTTCAATCAATGCCGTTCTCCGATAAACCCTGTTATTCAACCTAATAATTTTTGTACTAACTTTCTAAATAGCCTGTTGTTGTTTACATTTGCATGAAAAATGTGTGCACAAGGTAAGCATATCAATGTGCGCATTTGTAGGTACATATAATGATAATGTGCTTATTAGATTTTACTTCTAAAGCGACATTTCTTTTTTTCAGGGAAAAACTGCTTCTTGTTAGCTGGCTAACATTAATGAATGTCTGAGTAACAGCAAATAAAAGGAAGTAAAAGATATACAATATGCTGTTTACTCTCGCTGAGCACTATTTTCTGTTATTTATTGTGTACACTTTGACTCCATTCCAAAACCTAGTGAGTTGCCTTGCTGTCTACTGCTACTTGGGCAACTGCCCTCTAAGACAGTATACTAACTGAAATGGAACCTTATTAGTGATTGCTTTTGAAAGCTCAGAATCCTTCATCTAGTGAATAGTGCTCACAATAGATTTCACATTGCTACCATGTTGCAATATATATATTTTATGTAAGTTTCTTAGCTAGTTGCAGTGCATTATGAGATTGCCTTATCCCCCAAGGATATGAGCTATTGGCCTAAAAGAAAGAATCTTAGAAAGCAGAATACAGTATGCTACCCACCTTTTTGAACAGCTTTTCAATTGGGAAGTTGTTTTGCTCCCTTGTCCAATATTTGGGACAGCAAAACAGCAAATCGTTTGAAATCACAGGCAAACATTCTATGTTTTTACACACATTGTGTGTGCTTATGTTTAAACCATGTCTAATGCATCTAATGTGTCTAATGCATCAAATCTCTCACCAATGACTCCTCAGTTGTTGGTCTTTTTACATGCTCATGTTTTGTCCTTGGTTGTTTTCTGCAGCTCCTGTGGAGACTATGAGCTGTGAGCAGCTGTAAGACATCTTGGCAGCCTGGTTTTATCCTGCATTTAATAAGCTGTGGTCTTCTTTTCCCTTATTGCCAGCCAGGGCTATGTGCCTCATTATGGTCCTCTTCATCTGTCAGAGCTCTACCACTGTTTGGGATAAAAGACTGTGATTGATGATAATCATTCTGTTCATGTGACCTTGCTAGTCTAGCAGCATGGCATGTGTTCATTCCATGTTTGTTTTGTTTTGGTGTATTGCAATCCAGGCTCATTGTAAAAATGTGCCTGCGATGACATTTCTGCAAAATTATATTACATTGCTTCTTGCTTTGCAACTCTTTCAAAGTGAAATGTCCAGTGAATTGCACTAAAACAAACCTGAGATAAAAATGCAGTTGCTGAAGCAACCATGCCAATTTAGCTAGCTTATACAATTGAGATGTTTTATAGTTACTCATGTTTCATGCTTGTAGCCAAGTGCTCCATATCACAAGTGCAATGCTGTACAAGGTGAGTTAACAAGTAGAGATCGACCGGTATATCGATTTACCAATATTTTTCCCGATATTTAAGCATTTTACCATAATCGTTTCGGTTTGGTTTTTGTAATGCTCGAACTGCACCGATAAAGACGCAGTCTTGTTGGGTTGTTTGAGAACTCACGCAGGCCACTATTAATAACAGCAATTAATGCACATATTAGATGCGTTACATAAATGCCTGAAATGTAGCTAGTTTATGCAGCTTGTCTCTAAGGAATAGAGTCACGTAAGATAATCCGAATAAATTTACTGAGTCACGTAAAATAATCCATCAAGTCCTGTCCCAATAAAGACGTAACTTTGCCTGAATTAAATAATGTATAGCCATGAATGAGCGCATGTTGAAAATAAAAGCACTGTATTTAATTCTCTCTCTGTTGTCTACACTCTTAAAAATAAAGGTGCTTCACGATGCCATAGAAGAACCTTTTTGTCTAAATGGTTCCATAAAGAACCTTTAACATCTGAAGAACCTTTCTGTTTCACAAAAGGTTTTTGTGGTGAAAAAAGGTTCTTCAGATTATAAAAAGGTAAGAAAGAGATGGTTCTTTAAAGAACCTTTGACTGAATGGTTCTTTGTGGAACCAAAAATGGTTCTTCTATGGCAATGCTGTGAAGAACCTTTTGAAGCACCTTGATTTTTAAGAGTGTATATGCTCATCATTAGTCTCGTGAAGTCGGAGTCGGTTAAAAATAATCTGTCAAATCCTGTCCCAATAAAGATGTAACTTTGCAGGAATTAAATAATACAGCCATGAATAAGCGCATGTTGGAAATAAAAGCGCTGAATTTAATTATCTCTGTTGTCTATGCTCATCATTAGTCTCGTGAAGTCGTCTGCAGTTTGCTGTTCACTCACCGGGTTGATGCTCAGGAAATGCTCCAGCACGGCCAACGCATGTAACTTTTAACAAGATTAAATAAATACAACTCTATGGAAATTAATTACTTATTATCTCCGCGAGCGATCGCAGTATGAGTATAGTTCTATGTAAATGCATAGATAAACAGCGCTTTGTCAGCACGCATTTCATAATTTCGAACAACAAAAACATTAGTAATTCTGATATAACATACCAGTTGAGAAATGCAATAAAATATTATGTTTTGTTTGTTATATTCAAATATTGCAGAGAATATTATTCAGTGAATTAACATTAGCCAGTGAATTATTCTTTACTCTTTAGTCTATTAAACAGCTTATAAACCTGTTAAAACTGTAGTTTAAAATGAAGATGAATCCTTTCCTTTATTTTTTTTTCTCCATTTGAAAACATTAGACCTTCTACATTTTTGTTTATTGTTAATATTAGTGTTGCTGCTGATGTTTTAAATAAAATGTTTTATTGTAATATGAAGATTAAATTTAACATGAAAGACTGCTAATTTTCAACACTTTTTTAAAGATGACTGAAAGGAGGAAAAACCAAAGTGAAGTATGGACTTACTTCACTCAGTCATTTATTTACTTAATAACAGTAAATAAATATCGGTTCTGCATATCAGTTATCGGACACATAAACATGCAAATAATTGGTATCGGTTATAAAAAATCAATATCGGTCGATCACTATTAACAAGCAAGTTTACTATGTCAGACATAAATACAATATTGGTGCGGTAAGTTAGCAAATGCAAAAGTATTATTTACAAAACAATTTGTGGTCATAACATGGTATAGTGCATGGAACCACATTAATGTAATAGTTTATAAAATGATAATCTGTCTTGTAATCATAATTTGTGTGAAAATAGATAGGCCCTAACGTGGTTTACTGCCATATAGTATTTCAGATGGAAACTGCAGTGAATTGTATGTATAGGTACATTTTGGACAGAAATGTTGGTAGAGTCATGTTTTTTCAATGAGACTAGGTTGGTTTATTACGTGTCTGAAAAAAAACAATGTAAGTATATTAAAGCACCATAAAAGTAGTCCGTGTGACTTCTGTGTTATTTTCCATGTATTTACAAGTCAAACAATGCAGCTTGAAATTATAGATGTATGGTCACGAGTGTGGCTCATTCTATCAGAATTTAGAGTCAGAACTATCCGTTATATATCCTTTTTTTATAATTGCTTAGCAAGGCTCAAAGCATTTACTACACTACTTTTACTACACCACTTTATGACATACATGGAAATCTACTTAAGGGCTAATTCAGTATACACAAGCAAGCATTGTGCAATCAAATCTTCAACGCTAAGAGGGTTTCTATTATTTCTGTCTGTCTCAGTCTCTTTGTCTTTCATTTCTCAGTCTCATTTTATGTATTGATTTCAGTTTCATGCAGCCTGTCCTTGTCTGTCTTTGTAGTTTATGCCTGATCATTTTGAAGAATACATTATAATGAAAAGAGTGCCTATCTTCCATGTTGTTTGTTGTTAAGCCTTAATCCTGTATCTCAGCCCAAATGTAGACCCTTTGGAGAAAAAGTGAGAGTTTCTGCATATATGAAATTATCGTAATGTCATATAATATAAATTGGATTATTAAAAACAGTAATTTTCAGTTGAGGTCTGTGTGGTACCGTGAAAATGATTCACACCAGTCTTGGATCCTGATCCATCGATTGTGATCGTAATCTAAAGAAGCTCAAATCCCCAGTAATCTTTTGGAAATGGTGTTTCAGCCCCCCACACACCATTTTTTGTTCATTTTCAGCTCAATTTAAATGAAGTGCTAATCTAAAACTGCTTTTCTCTGGGGTATTGAAGCATCACTGTCGAGCGTTTGTTTGTAAGCAGTCATTTCATCTATACAAATCAAAGATATATGGGATATGTTGTCAGTTCTGCTCTTTCTGACTGCTGTTACTGTTGTTTACTACTTTGCCATTTAGTTGGCACTTTTATCCAAAGCATCTTGCAGTACTTAGACAGCAGCCTTGGGTTAAGTGTCTTTCTCAAGGGCACAGTGGAGATAGTTTATTGATCCTCCCTTTTGGGGTTTGAATCTGCAACCTTTCAGTTACCAGCTTAGCATTGACTTCCAGTGTATGTGCACAATGTATACACGCATAAAGCCTCCAACAGAAGTTTATCAAGTATGTAATTATTTTCCACTAGGCATAGTCTATAATTAATCTAATTACCACTCTAATTAATCTAAATTTAATCAGACCAATTAATTTCCTCAAGGAAATAAAGCTTTTCTAACTAAATTGGTATTCCATTTGTGAGATATCACATGCTATTTGTGCAATTCATTGCCTTAGAAAATCGGTTTTATAAAAGAGCCCCTAGCAGAAAATACATCAAAGGGCTTTTATAATGCAATATATTCCAGGTTTTTCCTTTGACAATAGGATTACTTTCATCTATGGGTATAGTTATGAGTTTGTGTCAAGACTGTCTTTCGTAATATGGTCATTTTAATCTCCATCTCCCCGATTATATGTATATGTACATGGCTATTAGTTATATCTTACTATTATATATATATGTGGGGTGGGTGTGTGTATATATGTGTGTCATTATCTATATAATAGATATTATATATGATATATATATATATCGATATATGAGTGCTTTAATATCACAAGACTGATATAAGGGTAGCGTAAGGCTACTGTGGTATTGCTATGTGTATGTATTGTATATGTATTGCTATATGTGTATGATCTATATATTATATCTATTATATATATATGAGTGCTTTAATATCACAGACTTGATATTAAGGGTTAGCGTTACTGCCACAGAAAATGGCAGCGATTGTTTTTCTCCATAAATATTTTGACACGCTGTACACAAGATAAAGGACCCATGGCTACAGTCTTGAAGGGTAGCACCTCTTTTTTTTTTATTTTTATCGCCAGCTCCCATTGAAAGCACAAATATATAAGCTAAGAAAATGTATACGTGGGCTGGTGAGCATGCAAAATATTATAGCTGTACACGTCTGTGTGATCAATTTACACCAGTTAATATATTGGGTCGCCAGTCCACTATATGTGAGAAATAGCTTTAATTTCAGCTTTATAAGCCTATGATTAATAATAGACCTATTTTCTGGTTGGATAATGTTCTGCTCACATCAAAAGGAATGGAGGGAGGACTGCAGACAGTGATTGATAGATGCATTTAAATGGCTTTTCAGTTTGAAAATATAGCCTGTTCTTGCTTAGTGTTTGTTCTGTTAATTTAGCGTACTTTCTATTTATAGAGGCGGGAGTAGTTTTGGAGTCATTGCAAAATGAAGCTGAATGCTTCTTTCTTGTTTTTCACTAAATGTCCTGCTGTGAACAAGCAGACAGACATACTGCTGAAGTCCATTTAGGCTCATCAGTACAGACCTCATATTGAGTTATTTCCTGTTTTGTGCTATTCAAATATACACTGTGGAATTTGCTTTAACAGAAGAATCATGCCCATTCAAACTGTTTTTTTTTTTGGAGCCAGGTAAATTATGAATGCCACTTGCATCAAAGGTGCAGCAAAACAACAATTTGTATATTAATAAATATTGAGGTTGTATAAGTATTCTATATTGAAAATAAAATGTCAGGAAAAAAATATGAAAATTGTACCTTTAGGGATACAACTTGTCTTGTAGATAATTTGCTTTAAAATTGACAATTCAACTAAAACTACAGTTTGAAACCATTCATTCATTCATTATGTGGCCATGTCTTGTTTTTTATGTAATAAATTCTAAATTCTAAGAAAGATCTTTTTTTTTTTTTGACAATACAGTTGTTTTTTTGTGTTCATTATGTAATGTGATTTATTTACTGGAAGAATTCCCTTTTTTATCTTGGTTGTGATAAACTCATCTAGTTGAAATACTGAAATTTAAGTATGGTGTAATCGATAACGTGAATGCCCCCTGAATGGAATTTTCATCCAGAGGATTCCCTGTCTGCAGTTCAGGGTTGAAGCCTGATTAATTCCATTCTTCTTCCTTGGAATTACTGCTCAACTTAACTTGACTCAGTTGACACATGAAATCAATTATTCTAACTGGGTCAGGCAGTAATGTAGCCACTACCTCTGTTTCTATCCTCCCTCTTTCTCAGCACTCTAGTTTTATTAGCTTTGGCTTTAAAAGAACAATAATGGAGTAGGGCCTCTTGGAATATTAAGGTTCAGGCTGATTTGTTTCCTTCTCAGGCTGAATCTTTGAAACTGTTTACAGTCAGAATCATCCGTATTGTGCTCCCTAAGGTAGCCCAGTGGGGGATGGTTGTTTAGCTTTGCTGTACTCAGTTTTAATGAGCATTTGTAACTGGTTTAATAGATGGAAAGGTTGTGTCTGGTTCTTGGAAGCTTGTCTCCAACAGCTCCCAATATTCATTCTGTTGCGGTCTCTGTGGTTGGTTTTGAGGCTCTTATCTGCCCATGGCAGAACACTGGCATTGAGGCTGTGGTGGAAATGTGGCTTGGAGCACTTAGTAGGGTTAAAGGACTTTACCTCGGCCAGCATCCCTTTAGAGTCAGAACACTGTTAGAAAAAGGACATGTTTTCCATTTAAAACCTTGTAAAATTATATATCCTTTGCCCATTTCTTTAACCTTGTTTTCCTTGGCGCAAGTTTGGCACGTCTTCACATCACTGCTTTTAAAAGAAGCATGTGGCGAGTCCATCATTCAATGAATCCATTAGTTTCCTTTCAGTGTTTGCAGGAAGTCTTGTCCATTGAAAAGGACTGAAGGACAATTTCCCTCTGTCCTAAATGTCAGTCACATTTCCCTCCCCTCCGTAAGTATAGAAATTTTGATGTGCTGACATCTTCAAGTAGTATTAAAAAGCTCTTGAACATTTTGCTGGTGTGTTTGTGAAGACCTCAAACTACTTCATGGGCAGCAAATGAAGACAAAATGCCTGTCATATCCTTTTTTGCTGATGACAGCAGAAATATCAATCTATCTGGAACAGTCCTCAGGACGGCACCTGTGTCATAGTGAGGGCCTGTGCCTGATTCATACTCGCAGCCTTCAATCCTTTCAGTTTTTGCACCTTCTTGACTTGTTATCTGAACAAGCTTTTTCATACATTTTTCATACAGGCCTTAGCAAAACAAATTTTTGTGCAAAACATTCTCCATTCAAGAAGGACTTGTGAATGATTTGCACAGAAACTCCTTTTCATTTTGCTGACATTTCACTTGCTCGTCTTTATCCCAATGGCCTTGCATTTATACTGTCCTGACCTAATCATCTTTTAAATAAATTAGATGCACATATTTTACATTTAGGACTGTGTTGTACAGTAACAGTAATCTTCACAAATTAAAACACTGATGATTCTCTACTGCCATCTTTGTGAAGTAGAATAGCTTAAGGTCATGTCTCGGCTAATTTCTATTAATGGCTGTATTTGATGTTGACCATGCTCAAGGCCATCCTGTTTTCTGTCTATAAAACGTTCTCCCCCCTGCCTGGAGGTTTTTCTGCATTTGAGGTGAATGTGTATGGTTTCACCAGATGTGGGGAGAACGTTGGGTTTCTGTGGGCTGGAAGTCAAAATGGCCTTTTCTTATTTCTCTGGATTCTCACAGCATGTACACAGTGTTTTTTTACTTAATATTTGGGGTGAATGCTAAATTTAAGACTAGGTTTGCTGTAATTGGCAGTACAGTCTGTCTTGGGAAAATGTTTACAAAAAAATGAATTGGTGCAACTCCTGAGGAAAATGTTCCAAGGATTGAAATGTGTGGAAGCAAAAAAGGGTTCTAATTCTTCTATTCAAATGCAGTCTAAATCGGAATGTTGACTACCTTCAAGTGTTTTAACAGAATCAGCAGCAGATCTCATTTCCTGTTTGCATAAAGCAATGTGGTGCTTTTCGTCTGGAATACTGTGGCATTTGTTGCTGACTAAGGCTACGGAGAGTTGTGAATCACTTATGGGAAAAATATATGGAAATGTTTTTCTCAGAAGAGGTGCAAGTTGCCTGCTTTGCTCTCAAGACCATGAAATCCCATCTCACGCTTTATTAGCTGATGAAATCTTTTGTGTTCTTTGTGGTAATGTACTTTTTGACTGCATCACACAGCATCTTTACCTCCCATGGTTTCCAATCATGCTGCTTTCTATCAAAGAAAAGTATTTGTTGACTTACAGATGATTATGATCTTGCTTAGATGAGACCCAATTTACTCTGCTTTGTGTTGTAAGTTTCATGCACGTAGGCCCAGAACTATTTGGCTTCACATTGCTTAGTGAAGGATTGATCATTTTCTAGTTGGATTTCCTTAGAATTTTTTTTTTTGTTGTCTTCGTCCACCACTACATTTATAATTGATCTTTTCAGAACTGAGAACGAGTCCTTTTTTATTCTGTGTTTCTTATGACCACTTGGAACCAGATTCTTCTGATCCTCTTCGCCTGTGATTTCTTTTTTTGGACCCTTAGAGATGAAGCTAGTTTGTAGTTGGCAATGTTTGGCTGCACAGTGGCCGCAATATTTGTTTTTCTTTTACATGTGTCTCAAGTGATGTTGTTTTATAGCTACTTCATTGCATTAATAACAGCATTATAAGTTATTTTTCATTACTTTGCTGAAGTGATGCAAAGTTTCACAATTTTACTAGGTATTTTCCGTGGTGGCTTGGACAGTAGTAGAACTGGTTGTAGAATTGTTTGTTTTTATGTTTATGACATGGAATCTGAAGTTCATCATGTTCTGCATATTTGTCCCATAGGAAATGTGAGTCATTCTTCTCTTCTTCAATATGAAAAAAGTTTTGACCTATATTTGCCAACTCCACTGTCAGTAACAGAACTGGTGACACTCAAACCTTCCAATTTTGACACTGATATTGTCTTTACTAGTGTCAGTTTCACCTATAAATATGTATATAAAAGTAACTCCGATTTCAGTAAGGGCAATGGTCTATGATAAATCGGATGCCCACAGAGATGATCAGAAATGGCATTTCATATGTTGAAAGGTCCTTCTCATGTTTGCAGAGTAACTTCAGTTAGTTCCACCTCAAACTAACTCTGGCAATTAGGTCTCCTCGGTGTAGTGTTTACAGATCTATATTCCTCTCTCATTAGTGTTTGAAACTGAAATGCTGCATATTCCCATCTGTGGTCTAGACAGAGGTGTGTATAAGGGAGAAAGAGGGTTAGGCATTGGTGGGTTTATCAATGCTCTAGGTTCACTTGATCATGATCCATCGGCTCTGTAGCCATGGGTACATTGGCTTTGACAGAGTGAGCTGGCTGTAATTCAGTTTTTACAGATATAGAGCAGGAGCCTCTGATTCTCTCGGTGATGGACCACATTATGCGACCTTGCAGGGCAGAGAGAGGTAATCATGGGATGTGAGAGGCTACATTTTGAGGGCTGTCAGACTGTATGTTGGATAGAGGAAACATTCCGTTTTTTTCTGATGTAAAAAAATACTTTTATGAAATTTAGTATACATTTACTAAGGCTACATTTATATGATCAAAAATACAAATATCTTAATATTTTTATAAATATAATTTATTCCCATGGTTGCCAAGCTGAATTTTCAGCAGCTGTTACTAGGATTCTACGATTCCCTCAACTCACGATTCGATTCAATTCACGTATTCGATTTGAATTCACGTTTTTTTTTTTTTTACAAATGAGATTTAAGACAAATTATAAATTAAATGTGTCCTTTTAATTTTGCTTGGACAAACTACTGTACGTACTTACCCGGCTTTTAATCAAGATCCAAACAAAGATGCTGCATACATGCAACATAAGCAGTTTTTAATCTAAATTAGATTGTATAATTTTTTAATTTGAAGCAAAAACAGAATGATTTGACTTCAGTTTTGTGAAACTATACCAGTGTTGGGGAAAGTTACTTTTAAAAGTAATGCATTACAATATTGCGTTACTCCCATAAAAAAGTAACTACTTACGTTTACTTATTTTACTTTTTATGTGAAAGTAATTCGTTGCGTTACCTTTTTGCGTTACTTTTTAATCTGAAGGCTTTGCCTGTTTGGTTTTTAAATAATAAGTCTATTTTTTGGCAAATATAAAGCTTTCACACAAAAGTGAAATACATTTACGTCTGTACATAGAATAACAGAAGCAGACATTTTCCAACACACTCGCAGTAAAAAATATTTGAGTTATTTGTGCTTATTATTATGGTTGAACTGAAGGTCAGAAGCAAAGACATTGCTTAATAGAATGGGATTAAATACATAAAGGATATTTGTGTTGTTTAACATTTAATTATTGCATATTCTGAGTTGCATTATTTTTATTCATTTTGAGGAATACTGAATCTGTGTTTTTGTGAGTGAGATGAATTAATGCATATTCATATTTATTCTAGAACTACAGTAACGTCTGATTTCTCTCAACATGGGGACAGGATAGCTCAGTCAATACATTGGAAAAAAAGTAACTTGCGTTACTTATTTGGAAAATTAACTCAGATATTCTCTTGTAAATTAATGCGTTATTTTACTAGTTACTTGAAAAAGTAATCTGAATACGTAACTCGCATTACTTGTACTGAGTTACCCCCAACACTGACTATACGTAAAAAATATCTGCATGAAAGCTGAGCTGAATGAGATGCAGATTCACTCTCTGCCAGCAGGTGGCACTTAAAGCGTTTCTTTGGTTTCCGCTGTAAACAAAGCAGCGCTGCACTTATGAACTTTAATATGCATTATACAGAGGCAAGAAGAAAAGAAAAAATACCATCTAAACTTTTCTAAAGACAGTAAGTTCCCCTCAGACATACATTCATATAAACTCCTCCCCCTAATTGAATCGCGATTTGTTTACCATCTCAACCGATTTGAATCGTCACAAATTTTAATCGATTTTTAACCGGCTCGCGGTTAATCGTTACATCCCTTACCATTACACATGATTCTCAGTGTCAGAAATCATTGATTTGGTGCTCAAGAAATAGTTCCAAACAAACCATGATTTTTCAGGATTATTTGATTAATAAAGTTCAAATTAACAGCATTTATTCAAAATAGATTTTTTTGTAACATTCTAAATGTCTTTACTGTCACTTCAGTCAATTTAATGTATCATTTCTTCTGTTAAAAACTATATTCTTTAAACTATAATCAGTTTATCTAAGTACTGTATAATTTCTCAAGTATTATCAATTAAAGGGGTCATATGGTGTTGCTAAAAAGAACATTATTTGGTGTATTTGGTGAGGAAATGTTTTATTGCGGTTTAAGGTTAAAAACACATTATTTCCCACATACTGCACATTATTGTTTCTCATCTATGCCCCGCCTTTCTGAAACATGCCGATTTTTACAAAACTCATTGTTCTGAAAAGCGAGGTGTGCTCTGTTGGCAGCTATCAACCAATAAGACCCATTATAAACTAGGCATTTGTAGCGTCCAGTGGGGACATAATTACGGATTATAATGACTTATACTGAATTTTTATGCGTTGTGTTGCATTGCGCCGCGTAAACATAAAAACATGTTTGCATTTGTGATCGGAGAAATGACAAACTATAAGTGCTACTCTACACTGCTCAAAACGCGCGTTTGAATCATCAGTGACAAATTATTTAAAAATGAAAACGTACTTACAGTCTGAAAGTCAGAACAGCCAGCATTGTAGTCTACTATCCCAGGATCAGGAAACAGTCCTCCATAAATCGCCCTGCACACATCTGAATAGTTGTTGAACGTTCTTGAACAGTGTTGTAAATACAACCTAGCTACTGATTTCTAGTTGTGTCCTCCTTTGGAAGGCCAAAGAAAGTATTTTCGCTTTCACAACGAAACACACAGCGTCTTCACAATATGGCGGCGGTGGCAGCAACAATAAAGTTATGTCTTCTTTCTTTGCGTGAACATTTTTGGCGGCGTTATGCAAATCTTCCCACAACGTGACGTAGACATGTGGGGGCGTGTTTTAATGAGGTGTTTTAGGAGGGCGTGGATGAGCCTTAACTTTTATAAAGAATATCTCTTTGGGGTTGAGACTTTAGTCTTTGCAACTTTAGGATCTTATCTATTCACGACGCTTGTAACACTCCAAAGAGAAAGGAAAAACTTGAAATCACATCATATGACCACTTTAAGATAGTACTTTATACTTTTTCCTCCTTCTCCTGTCTGCCTGTTGCAATACACACACACACAGCGACTTAAAGCCTTGAATTGTTTTCTTAAAGAAACCACATCATGTTAGCTATGAACGTATGCCGACATTTTCAAATAGAAATATGCAATTGTATTTTCAATTGCGTTTTCAATATGTGGACGCATAAATTGTGACATAATCCAAATGCAATTGCAAATCCTGCATTAGCGTTTGCATTTTCGCTTTCGCGAACGCACAGTGACGGCCACATTTCAAATGAAAAAGCAAAGTCCATTTGCAACTGTATTTCCCATGTCTTAGGAGTTACAAGCCTGTCATATTTAAATAGCAATATTAATTACCACGTCTGCTTTTTCACTCTCGCTGCGTCGCGCATGTAACCTGCCAAAACTCAAATGGAATCGCAATTCCTTTTGCATTTGAATTTCCGATGTCTACACAGAAAGCTGTCAATCATCGTCAGGGGCGGGACTATAATATGGGGCGTGTTTGTATTGGGAGGTGACGTGACTCACAGACGACCGTGCCGAATGCTTTTGATCAATGGAGGTAATCGGTAAAGGTTCCGCTAAAGGCAGCTACCAATCAGTTTCACACCTGTGTGAACGAACAGACAGTGCAATCTTCTTGGCACAATACATAATTATGTCTTTTTTACCCCAAATGTAGCGATTATCCCCTGCTAACAGCGGGAGCCACAACGGTACGCACAATAGGTCAATATTCACTATAAACCAAACGCTTTTCACCTGTCTCTGCATCTCTCCCTGTTTACTCTCACTTACACTTTTAATCCGTAATAGAGAGCGTGTCACACCTGCCTCAAGACCTTTTACCGTTTGCACTCCACTTGATGCACTTAAGCAAACAAACAGAGCAAATCTACATGTATTTACCTATTTGCAACCTATATCTTATTCCTATCTAATAGCCTATGTGCACCTGCCTCAAGATCTCTGTCTGTTTACGATCCGATAGATGCATGTGACAAAACAGAAAATGCTGCTACTCTTACTCTGCCTTCCCCAGATGACACTTCACCAGTCAGATCTAGACGCAGCTGTCACAGAACATGCAACAGACAAAGTGAGATAACTTAATATTAAAAATCACGGGCATCAATCGCGGTGTCCAGTGGCTGTAAATAGCGAGAGATCTTGAGGCAGGCGCAACGCTTTGGTGCCACGTACGGGACGCAAACTCCATAACGGATTAAAACTGTTGAATAAAATATAAAGTAAGGTGGAAAATAAGTATAGATTTGCACTGTCTGTTTGTGCATCAAGTGGAGTGCAAACGGTAAAATGTCTTGAGGCAGGTGTGACGCTCTCTATTACGGATTAAAAGTGTTACGGATTAAAAGTGTAAGTGAGAGATGCAGAGACAGGTGAAAGCGTTTGGTTTATAGTGAATATTTACCTATTGTGCGTACCGTAATGAATTCACCAAGGCGTCCCCCGCTGTTAGCAAGGGATAATCGCTACATTTGGGGTAAAAAAGACATAATTATGTATTGTGCCAAGAAGGTTGCACTGTCTGTTCGTTCACACAGGTACGAAACTGATTGGTAGCTGCCTTTAGTGGAGCCTTTACCGATTATCTCCATTGATCAGAGCATTCTGCACGGTCGTCTGTGAGTGACGTCACCTCCCAACACAAACACGCCCCCTAGTATAGCCCCGCCCCCTCACATTGATTGGCAGCTTTCCATGTAGACATCGGAAATTCAAATGCAAAAGGAATTGCGATTCCATTTGAGTTTTGGCAGGTTACATGCGCGACGCAGCGAGAGTGAAAAAGCAGACGTGGTAATTAATATTGCTATTTAAATATGACAGGCTCGTAACTCCTAAGACATGGGAAATACAGTTGCAAATGGACTTTGCTTTTTCATTTGAAATTTGGCCGTCACTGTGCGTTCCCGAAAGCGAAAATGCAAACGCTAATGCAGGATTTGCAATTGCATTTGGATTATGTCACAATTTATGCGTCCACATATTGAAAACGCAATTGAAAATACAATTTGCTATTCTATTTGAAAATTGTGCGGAATATCGTTCCATAGTTAGCCATTCAAAGCAAACATACAGTATATATACTGTATTGAGTGTGTGCTATTTGAATTTAATGGATAAGGACTTCATTTCCAGCTAGCTATAGTCGAAATGGGCAGATAGGTCAGCTCAATTTTCTCAGCTCTCAGCTGCAACAATTTGTAAGTGTATCATTGAGACCGAATCCCACATTTCCTGCTCAAGATCCACTGGTGGTTGTAAACACATGTTCTGTCTTGAAGTGCAGCCGAGGCTTTTGCTAAAAGATCATCATGTGGTTACTATATAGAGCCATGCTTTGTTGGTTTAGGTGAATGACCTAGGGATGTGGGAAAAAATAGTCCAAATGACCCCTACAGTAATACTTCTGTGTAAACATAAACACTCTAGCTCATCTAGCACTGAGCATATATCTGCATATATCATATATTGTGTTTATGTGTATTTCTGAAGCAGGATACAAAAGTAACACGTTCAAGTGCCAAATAAAAGTAAACATTGGAACTGCAATTTAATAAACGGTTTTAAATTGAATTGTAAGAACGGTAGTCTGAACTCCACGCATGTACTTTTTTTGAGAGATGCAATTTCACACAGAGAAAGAGACTAGGTGCTGCAAGAGAAAAAAAATAACCTTTTTTTCCAACATATGTGCAAGGACAAAACAACCAAAAAGCAGGTAAGAAATATATACAGTATAACTAAAAAAATTGTTTTACTCACCTGCAGTTTGATATCCATCTATAGATACCCTCTAATTATGAAGCACTCAAACGTTTCTGCAGCAGAATGGCTCTGAATTTCTTAAATGATTTATTCATTGTTCCTTTGTCATTTTTAGTCTTCTTTTTATGTGAAGTAGCACTAGTCATTATAGAAACGTATCAAGAGACACCAGTTGACTCTGGCCTTTCAAGCTGTTCTGATTAAATTCTGGTGAACTATCTTAAACCTTAAATTATTGAAAAGTGTAGACCATCTTTTCTTTGCCCATTTCACCTATTGTATGACAACAAGCTCTGTTCTATTTATTGTAATTGTTTCTGCGTTGGTTGCCTCTGCTTCTTGAATCAGAAAGAAATGTCAACAGCTGACCTATTGAAAAATGCTCTGTTGCTCGACCTTGGTGTTGTGCTATTAGTTGATGCCCCACACACACAGGACTTCAAACCAACCCCACCCACTCCAAAAACTCCCATCTTCTCCTTCTGTCCCCTCACTGAGACAGAAGTATCAAAACTTCTGCTCTCCAGCCATCCTACAACATGCCCTCTAGACCCAATCCCCTCACACCTCCTCCAAGCAATCTCTCCTTCACTTTTACCAACACTCACACACATCATCAATACATCTCTCCTCACAGGCACCTTCCCCACTGCATTCAAGCAGACTCGGATAACCCCACTGCTCAAAAAAAACAACATTAAACACTTCTCTTATAGACAGATACAGACCCGTCTCTCTCCTTCCATTCATAACAAAAACCCTAGAAAGAGTTGTTTTCAACCAGATATCATAGTTTCTTTCACAGAACAACAAACTGGATCCTAACCAGTCAGGTTTCAGGAGTGGCCATTCAACTGAGACTGCGCTACTGTCGGTCACAGAAGCCTTGCGGATTGCAAATGCTGATTCCAAATCATCAGTTCTTATTGTGCTGGATCTATCTGCTGGTTTTGTCACTGTCAATCATCAGATCCTCCTGTGTGCCCTCTCTTCAATGGGCATCACAGTGATTCCACTTCGCTGGTTTGAATCCTTTCTCACTGGTAGGTCTTTCAGGGTGTCGTGGGGAGGGGAGGTATCCAAAGCACATCAACTTGTCACTGGGGTTCCTCAGGGATCAGTCCTTGGACCCCTCCTCTTCTCCATATAAACAACATCACTGGGTCCCATCATACAGCCACATGGCTTCTCCTACCATTGCTATGCTGATGACACCCAGCTCTATCTCTCATTTCAACCAGAGGATCCAACCGGTTCGCGCACGGTCTCAGGCGGCCTGGCAGCACATCTCGGCATGGATGAAAGAAAGATATCACTTACAGCTCACCTGGCAAGAAGACTGAGCTTCTGTCTTCCATGCATCCAACTTCTACAGTAGGATTTTACATCAAGCTAGGTTCTTTACAATACCCCATCAACTTCGGTCAGAAATCCTGGTGTAACTTTTGATAACCAGCTGAACTTCAAAGACCACATTGCAAAGACCGCTCGATCTTGCAGGTTTGCATTGGCACAAAACATCTGAAAGATCAGGCCCTTTCTAACGGAGCATGCTGCACAATTTCTTGTCCAGGCCCTTGTTATTTCTAGGCTGGACTACTGCTATGCTCTTCTGGCTGGACTCCCATCAAGAACAATCAATTTTTAAAACTAAAAGCCTCTACAAATGATTCAGAATGCAGCGGCACGAATGGTCTTCAACGAGCCCAAAAGAGCCAATGTTACACCTCTCTTCATCTCCTTGCACTAGCTACCGGTTGCGGCCCGAATCAAGTTCAAGACTTTGATGCTTGCATATAGAACAGCCACTGGCTCAGCACCTGCCTACTTCCACTCACTATTATGAATTTACATCCCCTCCAGAAGTCTGAGATACGCTAGTGAGCGACGCCTCGTGGTACCATACCAGAGAGGCTCAAAATCACTTTCCAGAACATTCTCATCCACTGAGACTCCAGGCTGGTGGAACGATCTTCCCACCCCGATCCGGAATGCTGAATCCCTGACAATTTTCAAGCGACACCTGAAAACTCATCTCTTTCGAAGCTACTTGACTTCATCATACAAAAAAAAAAAAAAAAAAAAAAAAAAAAAAAAAAAACCTCTGTATTTATTCCGTCTCTTTATAGATTGTAACTTATTTGAACATGTATAAGGAACTTGGATTACAAACCACTTCTTGTGCTGTTTGCATCTTCTTAAGAAGAATCGGATTTATGTATCCCAAAATTGTAAGTCGCTTTTTTATAAAAGTGTCTGCTAAATGACTAATTGTAAATGTAAATGTAAATGTAAATGTTATGGTTTGTCTTGAAGTGATCTTCTGTAATTATAGCTCATCAAGACCTGTTTATCCCAATTAATGAAGAAAGCCACTTGAACCTCACAAGTGGCTGATTTGAAATGCTTTAGGCAGCAAATAGTGCTCAAATTATTTTGCAGTTAAAAATAAGCAGGTAAGTGGAAACCAAGTGAGCTAGAACTACCACTGGTGCCCCCTCAAAAACAAGTCAGTGTTGCCTTAAAATGCTCCTTACGAAGGCAGCTCACTAGGAATTTTGGAATAGTGGCGCTTTTTGAATACCTTTTTTTGTGCCATGATCAGATACAGATGCAAGTACATTCTTGGCAAAAGAAGACTGGGGTAAAGCAAAAATAGAAATGCAAAGACTTTTACTTTACCTAGCTTCCGACCTTAACAAGATTGTGCTCCTCTTTCTCCCAGCCAAGATCTCCTCACCCACTCTGTTTCTTTTCATCTTCTGCAAGTCACTGAGTCAATGTATCTACATACATAAACTCTCAGTTTTGAGTTTGAGTTTCACATTTGAGTTAGCAGGTTTGGGCAAGCTATTTAAAAATGTATCTCAATATCTATATATCTGTTTTTATATTTTATACTAAAATTACATTGTAGACCAAATAATACAGTTCACTTCACCCATGAAAACCATTTCAAACAAAGGCATAGGCATAGCATGAAAGTGTTTCAGTGTTTTTGAAAGAATCGGTTGAGTGAATGATTCACTGACTCACTCATAAAGGTCACTTGTCACTGCCTACTGGTGAAACGAGTCAATAACAAAAAACAGTTTGTCTGGAATGCACAAACCCACACTTCTGTGATTTATTTATTTATTTTGTAGTGGTAGCATATATTAATAGCTGAGTAAGAGTTTGGAATTGATTCACTAAATTAACAGTTGACCATTTTGTATCACATTTGTGTGTTTCTGCATTCATTATTAGTAGTTTCAGGTCACATTGTTGATGTTGCTTATGTTTGTTGTTTTTCCTTTGCCCATCTGAAAGTGTTATCAGATTTCCTAAAGACATGCATTGAATAGTCAACATTTCTTGCTAATGTCGACCAGGTGCTTGTAAGATTATGACTACAACTGCATTTCTTAAAACATATGGTCCAAACCACAGAATATGTACTTTTACCTCACAAAATGGAAAATGGCAAAGTCTTAAACGCATTACTTTCCCCTCCCCACATCTGTCCACACAAGGAGGAGGGGGCGAGATGATGGAAAGGAAAACAAATTTTAGAATAATAAAGGAAAAGAATCCTTAAAAATATTCTCAGACCTGCTGATGCCAAGAGTAACACAGCCCCACCCCACTCTATTTCTTCTTGGAGATGAGAAGAGAGAATGGCTGTACTTTTCACTATCTATATGAGCTGTACATTTCCATGTCTGCTGTCTTTCTAGTGTCTTGGTCATCTGTAACAGTTGTGACATATTGAATAAGGCATAGGTGTCAGATTTCAGTGAACATAACACCGTTAGCTGCCAAAGTCCACTGTCTTGCACTCAAGTTTCTCTGTGGCTGAAGTATGAACCAGAATTTTTGTGGTTGATCTTTTTTTTCTGTGGTGGAAACTTTTGTTTTCATGTGAACAGTTCAGCAAGTTTTCAGTGAGTTAATGTACTTACGTGAGTTACTAAAACACAGAAGCCCTGCTAACACTGATACCTTTCTTTTGGAAGTATTGTTATAAGATGGAGTCAGATATTGAAAAGGTAAATAAATGAGAAAAAAAAATCAAAATGAAAAGAAAACATCAGTATGTTGCCATGAACAGTGGTCAAATGTACAGTTTAGCGTTTATCATACAGAGATATTTGACTGTTCATCTCTGTGATTGGCCAGTCGGAACCAAGTTTTCCAGAGATATAAATCGAAATATTTTTCCACTACACAGCGCTGCTTGTTTCTGTCATTCTCTCTTCCTGTCTCCTTTTCTCTTGTTCTTTCTTTCAAGAGGTTCTCTCGCACTCATGAGACACCTCGTTTTGCTTGCAAACCCACCG
Source organism: Sinocyclocheilus anophthalmus (assembly GCA_018155175.1). Lineage (NCBI taxonomy): Eukaryota > Metazoa > Chordata > Actinopteri > Cypriniformes > Cyprinidae > Sinocyclocheilus > Sinocyclocheilus anophthalmus. The sequence continues at coordinate 256,808 of JADLZN010005445.1, forward strand.
CCCCTCTTACTTTAGTACTTCACATAACCCCATCTGGCCCACAGCTGAAAACTATTAAGCACTGCTGGAACTTCCTCCTTAGAATCCCAGCTTGTGTGAAAGCGAATAAGTCGCCCAGCTCTACATTTCACCCATCTTTTCGCCTTCATCTAAAGGTTTCCTCCACTGGTTTTCTCATTTGGTTAGTCTTTGGCAGAAGACACTGGCTGGTGCTTCGGAAATCTCCTCTCATTATTGGTAGGAATGTTGGCTTTTTTTATGTGGAGAGGTCTGACAGAAAGGACAGGAGTGTTTGGAGTATGGCTCAGAGCTCAGTGGAGAATAACAACTGATCCATGTAAGGAATGCCGAGGGTTGAATTAATAAACATTGTTTTAGAATGGTTGCTATTTGAGCTTAGTGAATAGGGTTCTGTTGGAAACAAAGGACAGTTTTATTTCATTCTGTTTTTTCTCAGTGTAGTTGTGGTGGTGAAGCATAGTTTTGTTGTAAATGCTGGCAGTGTTGACTCGGATATGGGTCATATCAGTGGAATGCTCATCAGCTTCGAACGGTCTTAACTTTTTCTGTTCATATTAAACTGCTGCATTTGAAAAGGTTGGATTTTTTTAACATCATCATAACAGAAATTCTAATGAGAACAATAGTCTGATTATTTGAATGTTTGGTGTCCTTTGTTCATTGTTAAGGAATATTTTATAAAGCATTTCTGAAAATATACATTTTAGATATAACTACAATCTTTTAAAATTATTTAATGAAGTGTTTTGATAGTAGATTACAATATTCAAAGAATCACCACTTCCAGTCATTTCAGTGTTTTTCTTTTTTAAACCTGTATTTTCTTCAAGAAATTATCCTGTTGTATAGCTTCTGCTTTCAATGATTGTGTGAAATATTTAGTTTGTATTCTTTAGAATAACCTTATAAATTACATATGTAAAGTGCATGGTAAAGTGTGCATGGAGTAAAACATGTTTTTCGGTCTTCTCTGAAGCCATTTTTAGGGTTGCAAGTGTGAAGTGCTGATATTATTAATGTGGAATGTGCAGAACAAACTATAAATGGTAGAAATGTGAAATTTTCCCTCAATGCCTAAATATCTGCCAGATCTTAGAAGTTGTGAGTTGGAGTATTGGTGCTATTATAAATCTAAAAATTAGAAATTTGAAGTTTTTTATAGGCATGAAACATCATGGAGACGTGTTTTATTTTCAGGGATTTATTGTCTCTTATACCCACATTTGTTTCTGATCATACCATTTTTCCAGCATATTGCATTTTTTGAAAACACAATTTGCAAGTCAAGTTGTTCATCTGGTATGTATTTGACAGACTTCAGAACATTGTAGTCCAGACTGGGCCTGGGTCAAAATGGCCTATTTCACTAAAAGTGCCTTAATTCTTGAATGGAATGTGTCAGTAAAATGACAGTAGTTATTGTTTTAGAATATGAACAATTGGATCCCAGTAACTGCTATTTGCAACTATATTTTTACTTTAAATCCAGCAAAAAGGACCCAGGCAGTCTCAGATCTCAAATCTGAGGGACCGTATAGTAGGGTTGTGACGGTGAGGAAATTTTCCCACCGGTTAATCAACGTGTGACAACACCGGTAATACCGGTATCACCGTGGGGGCGTTCCCTCTTTTCCTTGCTTTCCTTCACTTTTAAATAGCTTGTAAAAGCGGCGTGTGCATTTTACTTTCACTTTCAAATAGCGGCAATTCGGAGTAAAGGAATTGTTCGGTTTTAGTTCGTTTGGGAAATTTCCCTCTTTTCCTTGCTTTCCTTCGCTTTTAAATAGCTTAAAAGCACCGTGCGCATTTTACTTTCACTTTCAAATAGCGGCAATTCGGAGTAAAGGAATTGTTAGTTTTTAGTTTGTTTGAATTTTCCATCTTTCCCTCGCTTTCCTTTGCTTTTAAATAGCTTAAAAACACAGAGCGCATTTTACTTTCACTTTCGAATTAGCGGCAATTCGTCAATTGGCTTGAATGCAACAACAAAATACAACGTCAAACACACTTTAGCGTACATATATATAAACATAGAACTTTTATTAACAAAACAACTAAAAATACACCAGGATCTAGGGCAGGATATGCCGAATATAAAATAAAATAACTTACAGAAAGTTTAATAGGTATACAAAACTGGAAATAAGTAAACATGTATAATATATAACCAAATAAATAAGAAAGTAGAACGTTTATTAGCAAAACGAATAAGAAAGCTTGGAGGCACAGCATACAACTTGATGTCAAATAAAATAAATAAATGACACAAAGTTTAAATAAAGTAAAAATCAGCAAACAATGTGGAACCAATTAAATAAGAAACAAATGTTTTTTAAAAAAAAACTTCCAAAATCAGCTTAGATAAACAGCAAAAGTCAACAGGCTTTTCAAAATCCAAAATATTGCCAAACAGGCGCTTTTGCATTTCGTTTCGAAACTAAATCATCCGCGATCATCTTGTCTGTCTCACCCCACTCTTCTTGTCAGTCAGCTCGACTCACTCTCCTCACTGGAGAAATAAAATCTGATCTGCAATGCGACTGTCGTTTGGCACGCTGCATTGAGCAGCCACGTTCAGCTTTTAATTGTAGTGTCTGTTCTTTTACTGAACTCAATGATTTTTATTACTATAAAAAAAATCTAAACAACGGTGGGGGTCGGTGCCGCGGTGGGCAAGTGACGTAACCGGTGTTGTGTTTTAACACTGGTATCACCGTCAGCACAGTCTATCGCGGCAAGCCTACCGTATAGCTTCTCCACCCAACAGTTATAAATTGCTTTGAGTTCTCTCAGACATGCCTAAGCTGGAGTTCACTTTGAAGATACTAAATATTATCAGCTGAACTTTGCAGCTCAGCATAAAGGAAGGTCTCAGCCTCAGGGTCTCCCCTGTGGGACAGAGTGACCAGCCAGGAAGTGATAAACGGAGAACAAACACAGCTGCTGTCAGTCAGGCAGGCGGACAGCACAGCCAGGTGTTTGCCCAGGTGTGACCGGGCAGCAGATAATATTGCTTAGCGGAATAACTGGGAAAGAGTGGGGATTGTACCCAGAGAGCTTTTCTTCACTCTCTGTGGAATGTTGTAATGAAATGGCCTGGGCGGTTTTCCTATGAAGCTGTGGAGCAAATATGTTAATAGGTTAGGAAACCTGTGCAATGTTGACCGTAAATATGACTCGGTTTATATATGTCAGCCCTTTTTCGCAAGTTTTCTGAACTGTGACAGAACTCCTAATGATTTATGAATTCTTTCAAAGTTGTTCCAATTCGTCTCTTTAGGCTGCTGGCAGAGGTGACGCAAAAACTTGTGACTTCACCTGCTCAGTCAGTGATGTCCGCTGTCCTTGTACATTTGACTCTCCATGGCTCTTTATGACAGCTCAATTGCCTGTAAATAAAAAAAAAATACAAATGCCTGCCTTCCTGTTCAGCCCCTTTGCTTTTAAAGTTGGCAGTCTGTCATGCTGAAGCCTGTTTGCGTTGCTCTCATGGGAGCCAACGAAACCTAAATGTGCCTGTATGCAGTACTAATTAAGAAACTGTGACTATCTAAAGGGAGGATTTTTTTTTCATTTTCTATTTTATTTTTAAATCATTTTTTATATTTCATCATGTATAATAAATACAAAATAATAAAATATTAAATTCGTTGAGACAGAGGTTAAGTAATAATTAGTGAATCAATCATAGTTTCTTCAATAGCGAGGGGCGAGAAGCCCAGGGCAGAGGGGTATAGAATAATTGTCTGTGAGACATCAATTCTGTTATTGGTAATTATATCTTAGACAATATATTAAGAAATGCCTGAGTAATTGCATTAAAAATATGATGTATATGTAGTAGCTTCATATGTTTCGCTGAACCTACAACTTGAAGTGCTACTTCAAAGGGGTCTCTGAAATAATTCAGAAGTGTTAGGGCCCCATCTGTCATAGACAAAAAACAAATTCTTAAGACAAAAAACATATGTTGGATTTATGCATCACTGCTCCAACCAGAAGACGCTGTGAAGTAGTGTAATCTCAGTAATTGTGACAAATACGTGACAAGTGGGGCATGACGACTGATAAACATGTTTAAGGTTTAAAGAAGAAAACTAAATGGTCGAAACCTTAAACACATTCTGCTGTGCCACGATGTCATCCTCAACAATACTAAATTTACGCTTCCCTCCATGTGACAGCCCCCCCACCCTTCCACCGCAAACACTGTAAAAATCATAGGATCACTTGATACATTGCTGTTTTGCACGACGTTGTGTGTGAACGGACGTGTTCAAAGTATTCGCTGGTTATATTGAATTAGATTTCATACATAGGGTCTAAATGGAGCTCGCATTTCCTTTGGCATAGCACCTAATCTGTTTTTCCACTCTTGACCATAAAGTTTGAGAAGAGTGAGAACTTTTTGCTATAACCATTCGTAGGGTCAGTCCACACCAAACGCCGGGCGTGCACTTTATAAGAATTTTCTACCTGAAGTTTTCAAGACACTTACAGGAATGCATTGACGTGCTCCGTCTTCCTCATGAGCCGCTGCACGCCTCAACAGGCTTTGGCGCCCACGACGGGTGACCCCCAGCGACACAGTCCAATTCAGCACCGCCCAATCTCGGCCTTTGACAGCACGAGCGGGCACACAACGGCACACCGACCATGCTTCGTCCGGGTGAGTAAGTAAGTTTTATGGTCTAGAGCCATTTTAAAATCGTGTTATCCCTGACCACGAAGCGAGCCAGGAAGCAGAGCAGGGTCTGAACGGGAGGCAAGAGAGGACCCAAGGCGGCCGATAACGTGTAGACCGAGAGCGAGCAAACCGCGACTTATAAGCACGTAGACGTGAATAGGTACGTTAACCCCGCGTGAGCCAACGGCACATTACCCGGAGGGCCTTACACTGACCAAAGTGCTGAACAAAACCATTAGGTCTAGGTCTACACAATAAATTCAGTGAAAACATGTAATGATAAATATGCCCAGGAAAGTTGTTCTGTATCTTGTTCAAGTTAACAAGACTGATAATTCACAGACAGGCAGCAGGAGTGATGAACTTATATTGAAGTCACTGTGAAGTTAAAGACATATTTGTCTGAATAGCCTCTATGAAAAGCTTTTGTCTTCCCTGCATCAGAGAAATCAGTAATGTGCACCATGGACCCCTTGGGGAGTCCTTGCGATCTGACAGTACTGTTGTAATATGTCTGCCCATTGGGCTGAACATTTGATTAGTTTGTTTCATAGCCTCTGTAAGTCATTGGCTAAGCTTATCTCCTAATGTTTGACAATGCCTGAGAGGAAGAAGCTTAGGAACTATCATGCAGCGAAACAAAATTCAATAGGACATCTTTCTCGTTTTATTTTAATTTTTTTTTCTCTGTAGGGCCAGACTTAAAGACCCAATGAAATGAGTGCTGTTTTCTGTCTTGTCACATTGTTTTTCCCATTGAAACGGGATGTTTTGAGTACTAACAGCTCTCTCCATTAATTGTTCAATAGCCAGTACGCTTCATTTTCACCTGATGGCATTGGAGGAAGGAAACTTTTTGTTCAAGAAAATATTTAATTGGATAAAAATGCATATAAAGTTTATTTTAATGTTTAGGAATGCATGATATAGATGGGCCCCAATGACGTGGACTAAAAGCCACACATGTCCAATTTTATTAAACAATTTCAGTTGTGTTCAGCATGTTATTTAAAAAAAAAAAAGTATTACGGCACCTTTAATTTATTTGTCACTGTCTGAGTTTTAGAAAACACACTGCATCTACCATCCTCCACAAATACACATTCAAATATTTTAACCATGCATGAAGGCCATATTTACACACATAATGTTTATAGTTTTGACTATTAACCCTTCCACCCGCTGTAGTACTTTTGATTTATCCCCCCTCCAAAATAAATTTGTGCAGAGATATTTGCTTTTAAAAGGGATTATTTCTTGTGAACCCAATAACTTTTAACCCAGTAACATTTTGTGCAATAACACACCATAGAAGACTTAACCTTAGAGGCAAATTCACAGGATTTTGTTTTTGAAACATATAGTCCTATTTCTCAGACTCTGTGAAGTAAATTTCCATATGTGCTCTCATCCTGCCAGGTAGAGGTGGCACATTCCAGGAAATCGCAGCTGAGTCGGAGCGTTTTCAAGCATGAACCGGGCATTTAACAGAAAAAAAGGTATGTGTGTTTCTACCAGTTTTTGTCTTGCTTTCCTCTCTTTTCTCTGTCTATCCATTCAGCTCAGAACCTAGAGGGCTGTCAAACGAATATAAATTTGAATATCATGTAAGCATATGAATAGCATGGTATTGTTTCATTAATAGCAATTCTTTTTTGCATACATCAATATTTGCTGAAAACAATAAAAATTAAAGCCATTCAAAGACTTTTTTGTGTGTGTATGAAAACATTGAACAGACAAAATGTGGCTTTAAAAGTCAAATATTATATATTGTTGATTTTATTTTCATATCATTGAAAATAAAAATGTAAAGGTGCTACTATAAGCTTGAATTGCTCTGATGGTTAGAAATGTCTTACTGCAGAATTGAGTACAGATCAGAGATGAATTACTTTATATACTCTATTTTACATTATTTTATACATTGCATTTTTATTGCATTATTTTTGTTATAGTTATTCACATTAAATTGCCATGTTGAAATCGACAGTCCTAACAGAAACCCTTATAAAACTCTCTTGTTCAGACTCTCCCTTTTCGTACTCATATCTGTCTGCCTGTATCTCTGTCAATCTCTAGCTCTCTTTGTTCCTCACCTAGTCTCTCCTCCCTTTCTGTCATTTCTCAGTGGCTTGGAGCAGACAACCTGTCTGCCTCCAGAGGTCTGATTTTTTCCCCTCTATGTATTTACAACCACCTGTCCCACCCTTCTTTTCAAAATGAATTAATGGATCTTTGATGTGATAAACCCTACTGGCCAGTTTTAGATCCCAGATGGCAGGGAATGCATTGGTAATATTTCTGTGTTAGGAGCTCCTGTCTGGCCTGCTTTGAAGATATAGATTATAATCGCAAGTAGTGTCCAGTGCTGAGTCCCTCAGGATGGCAAATGATGTGATGATGTTTAGAGATATGTTCTCTGGTAAATGTAACACATATGGTTTTTATATGAATGAGAGATTATAATATAAGCATGCCGAATACCATTTTTCAAGTACAAGTACTCTCTGCCATTACCTTTAACTGTATTTTTATAAGTACATTATGATTCGAGGGTAGCTTGCCTAATGTTTTCATGAACTGTTATCTTTAATATCAAAAGCATAAAGTACCAGGATGCAATAGCTGATAACCAAGGCCGTTTAATTTCTATTTTTCATTTCAATATGCAAACAACCCAGTTCATCATTGTATTGCGTCATTACATATGGCAGCATCTCTAGTGTACTACATTGCAAATTCACTTACAATTTGCTAATTTACCCAGAAAAGGTTGTAATCTGATTTCATAAAGAGGTTAGGCATAACAAAGTAAATATTTTGGCACTGAAACGAGCAAAGCTCTTGCAGCCACAACACATTTCCCTCCACTGCCTTGCACGGATGTTCCCACTGTCACAATTGCCTCCTTTCTGGCGCACAGGACAGTGCTGTTGGACCGTGGAGAACACCAATAGCCCATCTGTCTGAAGGACAGCATAAAATTCTCCAACTAACACAAAAAGGTCTATCCAAGCCACTTATGAACAATAGCGACATTTACCAGAGAGAGACAGTAATCATTTTATGGCCATGCATTCATTAGCAGCAGTGTCGGGTGTGAGTGGTGATGTGACATTACAGAAGATTCACAGAGAGGTTTCGGTCTAATGAAGTCTGACTAATGCTGTCTTGCGTTGCAATTAAATGGGTGATTCGTCATTGGTCAGTAAGGTAGCGTAAATATGTCTCTCTTTGTTTTATATATGGTCATAAATTATTATTCTTTTTCAGAGTTAATGGGTGATCATTTGTCTCAGAAGACTCAGCCTAATAAATTCAACTACGAAGTACGAACAGAAAGTTTATCAAGATGTAATAGACCTTATCTGTATAGTTTTAAGACTGGATGGATGGATGGTCATCTATAGGACAAAAAGCACAATGCATCTAGGCTGTTGTATAAACTGTACGTTTATAAAATAATATATGTTGGCTATGTCAAGCTGTCAAAATAATTGTATGATTCTTCAGGATGAACTGCTGAAATATAGAGGAAATAAATATAAAGCGACACTTTAAATTACTGTTCACATACTCAACAGGTATAGACTGTTAGTTTCTGAATTAAATGGTTGGTAATCCACAAAGCCAAAAGCAGAAACGCTGTTTGCGTGATGACAAAGAAATAATTGGACCCAGATTCTTTCCAGACTTATACATCCAATTACCAGACACAGAACATGAAATAGCAACAGTGTCTGTTATTTAGAGCATAATAAATTCAAGTTTGAACCCACACATGATCAGCTTGAATAGCCTCAACAGCACAAAAGATTTCTCAGTCGTGAAACTTTGAGTCATGATATAACACTAATGTGATTTGTGCATTTTTGTTTCCTTTTCATGCTTTTAAGCTCAGAAATTATTGCGTTTGGTGACTGCAGCTGGTTAATTAGTGACAATCCAGTATTCCCAGTATCCCATAAATAACTTTAGCTAAATTATGCACAGTTCCACTAACTAATTACTTACATTACAGTAGTTGTTGTGCCATCTTTTTCTTTTCTTAATTTTTTCCCCCTACAGAATGCTTAAAAAAATTTCTGAATATGTCATCATCGCATTGCTAATACCTCCAGGCTTTCATAGTGCATAGCGGGAGGTGACAGAAATACCCTGCGATTATGGATAAAACATAATCTTTCTTTAATGAAAAATTGCCCATGTGCTTACAGGAACTTGTGGCCCAGACCATGTATTAAAATGCATATTCAACACTTAATCTGTTTCAGTTGAAATACAATACAAAGGCTTAGTGCCCAGGGCATTTCTTTAGTATTCGTTGGAGTGGCATATAGAAGCATTACTATTGTATAAGATCATTCCTGTCTTACTTCTGCTATAACGTCTTCTTATTGCCATTCAGAGCTCCATGAATCAAAGCAGTGAGCTGTAAAATTAGATGCGGAGACTACCAAGTCTCTTACGCTACTCTAAAGCCCTTGCAGAGAAATCCTGCTAAGAATATGCCAAGATGTTCTTATTTGACAAGACTTGATATTCAGTCAATGATCATTAGATATTAGTTTGGGAAACATCAATATTTGGCCAATTTTCCCATTATACAATTCATTCAATTAAATGCGAAACACTCTCTCAGCCTGCTAATAGCCAGACAAATAGGTAGTCGAGATGCTCAAATATGCAGAGAAATGCTTTGATGGCTCCACAGACTCAACCACTTTTGACAAACACATTTCAATGCTTTATGATTTGACCTTATGACAGATTTTCACCCATTCTCCATTTATATTGGTTTCTCTTCTGAAAATAAGCAATGCATTTCTCCAGACACTTTGTCATCAGTTTCGGCATCACAGTGATGTCTATGAGAAACCTGCCATTCTTACACAGATGTACACAAAAACACTGTGACATTTTGAGGTGTTCGCTCTTCACTTGATCTATGAATGACACCCACTCTATGAGGAATCTCAGCGGGCAAACACTGTATCCTGACAGTCTGTGGAAGAAGGAAAGCTGGCAGATTGTCAATAAGCAATGGATTCATGAGGATAAGTTTGAGATCAGAATATACAACTTGGACTGGATCTTTATAATTATCTTTAATGTTCATATACGATGACTTATATATATTCACCATATAACTATGGCTAACTTTTTAAATGACTGTTTATCCGAGAGTCATCCTTATTTCAGACCAAAGTTTTTCTTTTTCTGAATATTTACAATTAACTGCTAATTAAAATCAATCATTGCTTTCTTGAAATACCAGAAGAGGTTCTGAGTCCTCAGGGATCTTTTGTTTCGATCTGCTTGAGTTATACTTAGCTAAATGAGAGATTAATTGGTCGTTGTTTCCCTGTAAATGACTGTATGGCAATTGTCCAGAATACCGTTGCATAACATCCTCTCAATTATAGTACATTAAAGCAAAGTATTGCGGGGGGAAAAGAGTGTTAAGAGTTACAAATGTTGGAATTGTGCATTGCCAAATGCCTGACACCCCCCCTCCCCATATGTACTATATAGGGAATAGGAAGTGATTTTGGACATGCAATGGTGTGGCTAACTCTGTTAATGAACTCAGGGTGTTGATGCCGAGCAGATCGGCGGGCGCGCTGAATCTTGGGCCTCCTGCGGCTTGTTTGTCACAGTTAGACCTTGCAGTTTCTTCTAAGCTGTCACACAAGCACAGGCACGGCGGTGTCTCCTGTCCGTCACATCTGACCCCCTGTCTGCACTCTTTTGAGTCCAATCTCAGTAATTCACCTTCTGACAAGCCAGTTTGATCTACACTGCAGCTGTAGCTAAAATCCTTCTTCTACACAGGCATTTGGCTTTTCATCTTTGACAATCTTTGAAAATTACTTTATTTAACGCAAGGACTGTAAAGGAAAAAATAATTATTTCTAATCATATGGTTTTTTTGTTTAAACACATTTACATGAGTTGCACTGCTAAGAGATTTGAACAGCAGTTGATTAATGGATAATCATTCATAATAATTGGTTTGTTGTTTATTCACATTTGAACTGGAGTTTTTGCTGCTAAGAGGTTGAACGCAGGATTAAGGCCTACTTATTTATATACTGTTTGTCTAAAACATTAAGGATATCATTAAGATATTGCATACTTCATAAGTTCATAAAGAACCTTATTAGGTTAATAGTGTTCTGTCTATTTCTAGATAAATCATGGATGCACATCCGAAGCAAGGGCCAAGCTTTATAGGCATACCCTGTCAAGTAGTGTTTATGAAACTCCTTTTTTACTCATCATTCCATTTCTATAAGGTTTACGGTTGCTGATATTGTAGTTGGTGTGTGGTATGTATAAGGCTATATATATATATATATATATATACTTTTACTTTTTTCAAACTTTTGAATGGCATTGTAGGACACATTTAACATAATTTACTTATGTTTATTTAATGAATTAGCCTAATGGAGTACAAAAAACTATTGTAGTATGAGAATAAATAGCATAGACTAGCATAAATAACAAGAATGTGTATAAAGAAGTAAAATTGGGCCAATTTTGATTTCGTGCTGATTTTAATGCTTGTTGGCATAAATACATCAACTGTTCTTCAAAAAATTCAGCAACAAATATCCAGAGGTCTAAACAGACACAGCTTAAATGGATGGATCAATGCAAATGCTATATCAATTTTCACAGTCTTCTTTTGCAGTATTTTCACAAAACAATTATTTTTTTTGTGTCTGTTTCGCTATTCATCAAACATCTTGTGGGCAAGAACATCTCGTATATACTGTCAGTGTTGTTTTACGCTCCGTTTCACCAAAGACTCATCTTCTGTTCAGGGCTGAGAAGCTGTCTACTCCCAAGTTTCTAAGATGTCTTACTGTATTCTTCACAAAAACAAAACAGTTTTGATTCTCAGAGCTGCTGAAGTTTCAGCTGTGTTGTCTGTCTTTGGAGATGAGAAGAGAATAGACAAAGAAAGTGAATTAAAGAGGGGAAAAAATGGTATTCTGCCAGTGTAGCAGGTGATAGATGAGCAAAGACTGGATGTCTTTGGCAAAAAAAACACCTTCGAACAGACCAGCAGGGAACAGTCGTCAGGAACAAGAGACTCTCCACCCAGTGTAATGTAGTGTATCTATCACTCCTGCCTCACTTTCTGTCCTACCGTGCTCACTTGCCCTTGAGTGTGGATGGCATCCATCATAACGACGTGCTGCAGACACGTTTATGGAGTCTTATTTGTTTATCTCCAGTTTGGATGATAATGCGGTTCTTCTCCCCCAGAAGAGTTTCTCTGATAAAAAAAATAATAATATTAATAGTATGATGTAAGCTGCCTGTATAATGATTAAGTCTTAATCATGAATCCATTACTTTCAATGCATTCTTGGAAAGAGGCAGACCAGCAGTAATGAGTTCTAGAAATTAACGTTTTGTAAGGTAGAAGGACCTTTTCAAGACTCTGTTTATAGCCTCATCAGAGAGTAACATGAATATACGAAATGCATATTTGACAAGTGAAAATGGGTCAGACAAGAAAATCACATAAGTATAGTCTGGAAATCTTTGTGGTTACTGTCAGATTATTGTTTATTTATTCATTTCAATAGAGTAGCTATTAGACTAGAGAAGTAATGGCTAGGTGTTTTAAGAACCGTTGTTAAATCAGCCAGAACAGCGTCTAGACAGATGCTTGACCACAAGGACTGGGTAAAGGTTAATAGCTCCATCTGTTGGATGCGAAATGTACTGTTGTTCATGCTCCTGATGATTTTCTTTTCATAACAAACTAGCTTTAATGTGTTCCAGATTAAATGTGGAGAATGTTCTTAGCAATCAGCAAAGCCTTATAAAATGAACATTATAGTTGAGCCTACAATAACTGACAGTGTTTGTACAAGAAACGGAAGCAGAGATGTGGCTTGCTTTGTGGTCAATTTAAATAAATGTCCTTAAGTACTTTTCTTATCATTAATTGACAGACATTAGATTTTTTATTTTATTATATTATTTAAAAAATGTAATTGTTCCATAACATATGATTTTCATGTTTCTCCCACAGTTTCTGGGGCACACAGAAGTTGATCAACCCAAAGGTACAGAGGTGGTGAAAGATGCCGTCAGAAAGCTCAAGGTAAGTTACTGTAGTTTTACATTGGCTGCACACAGTAGGGGCCGTTGCTTACATCTGGAAACAGGAAGTGGTATTTCTCTTGAGAGGATGTAATATCAGAGCCCTCCAGCTGTTTCAGACCTTCAGTGGTGGATCACAGTTTACCTGTTTAATGATGCATAGATAATTTAATTTGATCAACCCTCCACTCTCAGTATTACATTATCCCTTATAAGGGGTTTTGATAAAATAGGAAATTCTACATCAATTGATCTTAAACATATCTGATCTCTTTTAACCTGATTGTGGTCTTTCGGTCTTTCTTTCTCTCTCTAAAGTTTCAGAGACACATTAAGAAGTCGGAGGGACAGAAGATCCCAAAAGTGGAATTACAGATCTCCATCTACGGAGTGAAAATATTAGATTCTAAATCAAAAGTATGTGCATATAGCCTAACAAACAGATTTACGAAACCAATTGTGTCTCACATGAGCCATGTTGTTTAAGTAAAAGCCAGTTGAGGCACTATAATGGCCCTATAAAAAGTATTTGGACAGTTTCTGGTTGTTGAACCTGTTCATCGTTACTAAGATTTATTACACCTGTGTGAGCCTGAGGGGAACCGACTTTATACATTTGCCAAGTGTGTCCAAGTACTTTTTGGTGCCACTTTATGCCCATATATATCTAAAGGCCCTATATTTTGTCTATACTGTCTCTTATCCTATTTTCTTCTTCACAGGAAGTACAGTACAACTGTCAGTTGCACCGGATATCCTTCTGTGCGGATGATAAGACAGACAAAAGGATATTCACATTCATTTGTAAAGATTCAGAATCCAACAAACATCTCTGCTATGTGTTTGACAGTGAAAAATGTGTAAGACAACAGATAATATGTCATATTAGTTGTCCTAATTTTTTTGAAGAAATGATTTGTCACGCTTACGTGTTGTGTTAGAACTTGTAAATTAAATGTGGTTCAGAAGACAAATGGCCAAACAAAACTGCTGTTGATGTTACTAGGAAAATGATCTGTCATGTATCTGTCGATTCCAGGCAGAAGAGATAACTTTGACCATCGGCCAAGCGTTTGACTTGGCATACAAGAAGTTTTTGGAGTCCGGGGGAAAAGATGTAGAGACAAGGAAACAGATTGGTGGCCTACAGAAAAGAGTGAGCATCGTGTACAGTTAGAAAACACAATGCAACGTCTCAAATAGGAACATTTGTTTATGACAAATCAATATCTGTCTTTATAGATTCAAGATCTTGAAGCTGAAAATTCTGAGTTGAAGAAGCAGTTGCAAGTCTTGGAGGAACAGCTGATGATTGCTCAAGTTCCTCCTGTAAGCACTGCGTGGACTTCCTGTCAGTGGACTGCACATAATTGCCGTTCACCATTCCCTTAATTAGCTGCATACAAAACAGACTTCAGCTATGCCTAAAAACCTCTTCTAATCTGATGAGTTTTCCTTTTTTGAGAAAAAACACTGCTGTAAAACAAGTGTTGACTAGTTCTGCTCTTTCCGCAGCTTCTTCACATTAACTCTTCTAATGAGGCCTATATGCTTCAGAGACCCTCATCTCTCTTCTGGTGTCACAACGTGACCTCGTTCTCTTGCCTTGAAATCTCTTCTGTTACACTAACGCCAATGAGCTCACCTGACTCTAACCTTTCTGCTGGTCTTCTGACTCCTCCACCTGCTAAACCAGCTTTGTCAAAGCCTCCCAGTGGAGCCAGTGATCCTCGCCCTTCTGTTAAGCACCTTTCTGTTTACTCTTTCTATCTTTGTGGTCTTGGTTGTTGGTTTCAGTTGATTTGCTAAGTTTTACCCTCAGATTTTGGAGGCTGGTTCACATGGGCCAACAAACGCCTACACTAGATTCCAGTGGCTGTTGGGTTTTATTGGATCGGTGTGTTTACCCTGTTGGTATTTGTTTGGGGCGGTGTGAACCAGAATTAAGTGGTCATGAATTTTGACTAAGATTCATTTTACCTTCTGTAATTTGAAATATTTCCAAATATTGTTATTGTAAATTGTGCTGGTTTGCAAGGGGAAAAGGTGGGGCTTTTTATCATTTGGAAATTGATTGGAACATGAAAAGAGTGAGAAAGTGCGGGGGAAATTTTGATTAAACTACAAAGATTTTTATGACACAATGATTAAGAAATACAGATGTAATTATTGATATTAATGGATAAGAAACAATGAAAACATGCACAAAAACCTTGGAATATGAATAGGGGTCAAATTATTTATCTATTTTTATTTTTTACACATCATAACTTCACATAAAAGATTTTGTGAATTGGGTGTCTCATAGTATAAAAATAATGTATCATGTAGTTAGAATGTTTAATACTATATGCATTGTATTCTAAGTTTTTTATACGATGAATGAAAAGGGTTTTCAAATGTGCTTCTTCAGATGATAGTACTCACATATTGTCACATTTTGCAGGGAAAACGCATGCCGCGAAGACGACCACGGAAATATTTGACATGGTTACATTGGCTCCAATGACCCCATTGGTCCAGTACCAGCAAAGTATGGCTCGGCCCCACCACCTGCCACGCCTCAGAGCATTAGAAGTTGGCTTTTTCCCCTTTTCCTACCAAAACGAATGTGGACTCATTCTGACACAAAGAGTCCGGTTGATAGGTTCATTATATTGATGGATGTCGCGCTCCATGGCTATAAATGAGGGAAAAAAAACATTGTAATTTCTTCTCAGGGAGAGACCTGGTTGGTGGCAGAACTTTGACTTTTACCTGCGGTGGCAGCGGACTTCCCCTCCGACTCCGTCCAAGCGGATGAGATGCAGGTGATGCATCGCTGTGAAATTATTAGCAAGGGACTGGTGTTAAAGGGGCAGCTCTGGGAGTGACGGTCGGCACTGCATGCAGCTGGAAGGACCTTCAGTGCAGAAGGAATAATTTATGAGATTAGATATGGTGTTATGTTCATTGGATTGGTTTGGGAGTGCGACTGGTCGATGGAAAAAACTTTCAAGAGGAAGTTGCGTTAAGTATGCTTTGAACCGATGAAAATAGGCCTAACACAGAGTAAACTTGCATACCAGAGCAATGTTACATGGAAACATTTAATCATTTGCAGTTTTGCTCAACTAACACCTCACTGTTCATCTTGGCTCTCTGTTGCTGCAGCGGCAAGTGTGTATTAAGGGACAAGTGATATTTTGTTTAGATGACATATCGCTTAGGTAATTGGATGTTTAACGCTTTATAGGGATAAACTCATCAAAATGAAATTCTGTATGCATCATTTTTGACTTTTCTCTGTTTTTCAAGTCTCTTATATCGATACATTGAAAAAAATGGTGATGGTTTCTGGTCAACTGGTGCAAATTTAAAGTCTTTTAAAGCCAATCCATATGTTTAATGAGGGTACAAACAAATTGTTGAAATCAGTATGATATGTAACATGCAAATGCCAAATCGCCTAAAGGCGATTGGCGAGCTAGGCAGATCGATGTCCACGAAGACTGGCTTCAGTTTCAATCTGATTCTCATAAAAATTGGCATTCTGCGCAGATCTTTTATCTAGCCTTTGTATGATTTTTGGACGCTGCTGGGGTCCCTGGTCACCAGCACTTTCATGTGTATAGCTCATACAAAAAAAGCAATGTCACCATTATGCTAAAGTTCCATCGTGTGGTTTCATGGGCCAACGTTGCGGGTTTGATGAAATGATGATTAACCATTCATTTTAGGTGAACTATCCCTCTAACGGTCTCTTAAGATCAATATTACACTCAGACTATAAACCCTGTGTCATTGCTTCTGGCTCGCCCTGCTAACGCCTTTATTATTAACAGATTATATATACAGTGCGTGTAAAAAGTGTTGGCCCTTCCTGATTGCTTATTTTTGGCATGTTGTCCACACTTTAATGTTCAGCATCAAACAAATTAAAATTATCAAAAATCGACACATCAAGAAAACACACCATGCAGTTTAAATGCAGGTTTTTCTATTAAGGGAAAACTCAAAATCCAAAATACAAGGCCCGGTGTGAAGACGGGTGTGGTTATCAACCTGAGGTCACTCCCTCTAGCCACACCAGGATGATAATGGCCACACCTGTTGCAATCAAGAAATCTCCTAAAGAGGACTGAGACAAAGTTGAGTAGACAAAAGATCCTCAAAAGCTAGAATCAGCCGAGATCCCAAAAGAAATCAGAAAACAACGAGAAAGAAAAGTAATGAGATCTCTAAGTCTGGAAAGGGTTATAAAGCCATTTACTAAGGCTTTGGGACTCCAGCGAACCAAAGTCAGAGCCATTATCCACAAATGGAAAAAAACCTGGAACAGTGGGGAACCTTCCCAGGAGTTGCCGGCCAAAATTACTCCAAGAGCACAACAACAACTCACCAGGAGGTCATAAAAGAACCAAGAACAACATCTAAAAGAACTGCAGGCCTCACTTGCCTAAAATAAGGTCAGTGTTCATGATTCAACAAATAAGAAAGAGACTGGGCAAAAAAGGTCTGCATGGCAGAGTTCCAAGACGGAAAACGTCTTGTCGGAAGCAAAAAGAACATAAAGGTCGTCTCAGCTTTGCAGGAAACCTCTTGATGTTCCCAAGACTTTGGACACTACTCTGTGGCATGACGATAAAGGTGAAAGTGAACTTTGTTGGGAAATGTGTGTCCATTCCGTCTGGCGTAAAAGTAACACTGCCTTTCAGAAAAAGAACATCATACCAACAGTAAAATATGTTGGTGGTAGTGTGATGGTCTGTGGCTGTTTTGCTGCTTCAGGACCTGGGAGACTTGCTGTGATAAATGGAACCATGAATTATGCTGTTTACCAAAAAATCCTGAAATAGAATGTCCGGCCATCTGTTCGTGACATCAAGCTGAAGCAAACTTCAGCAAGAAAGTCCACATCTGAAATGGCTGAAGACAAAACAAATGAAGACTTGGGAGGGGCCTAGCAAAGTCCCTGACCGAATCCTATGAGATGCTGTGCAGACCTAAAAAGGCGGTTATGCCGAAAACCACTCCAAGGTGGCTGAATTCAACAAGTCTGCATAGACGAGTGGACAAAAGTTCTCCACAGCGCTGGTAAACAGACTCATGCAAGTTACGCAAAGCTTGATGAGTTGTTGTCTGCTAAGGGTGGCAAACCAGTATTAGGTTTAGCGGCAAACACTTTCACACAGGCACAGTAGAAGTTGGATTGGTTTTCCGTAATAATAAAAAACCTTCATGTAAAACGGCCATGTGTGTTTACAGTGTTATTTTGGATAATATTCACGTTTGATGATCTGAAACTTTAAAGTGTGACAAACCTGCAAAAAATAAGAAATCAGGAAGGGCGCCAACACTTTTTCACACCACTGTAGTAAATGCAGTGCGTATTGAAATAAACTTGCATGTATTTCACGTTAAGGGTATAATTCTAAAGTTTTGTCTTGTATTTTCTTTTCCCTCTCCGGACCGTGGTTCAAAATGGGACTAACAGTAGAGGGCACTGTCTTTTCCCTTGATCCACTAGAAGGGTCGTGCGATGCCAAGAGCAAAGTTGTCACGTCATGGAAACCAGTGTTTAAAGTGCCAAAACTCGGTTTAAGTCCAAGATACAATGTAGGACCTTACGTTTTTAGGCGATTTGCATTTTGAATTTGGTTTACAAAAAGTATATTGAGAAATCAGAAGCAGTAGAATCACTATTTTTGTAAGAACTACATAGAAATGTAGTTTTAACACCCCTTGCTTGTACAGGTAATGAAGGATGTAGATAGTATGTCCAATTGCACAGTCTGTGTCAATGTTTCATTACTATTATCAAACGCAGATTCTTGTGTTACACATACAAGCTGCTGTTTTTAATCTGTGGCATATTACAATTCATAAACACATACAACGTTATAGTAATTTACATTATTTTTGTAACTTTATTTTTAACATTTAATGCGTTACCATACATCATAATCACATTCCTTTTGTATCCAATCGCATGTAAAATTATGATATTGTTTTTGTTAATAGCAATGGATCCATTAAAATACAGTATTTTTTAACTGAGCAGCAGTGATATAAATTGTAGGACTGGACTATTTCCACATTAACATATACTCGTATTGCAGTTTAATTTTATATGATATATTTTAGTATACTCTTGCACAAGGAAGCACTTTGAAAGAGCTCTGTTCATGTATTATTGTTAATTCAGTTTATAAGCATTATTTTGCTGTTGTAGTCATTAAAAGAAAATGGTACATATTCTCTGTGTAAGTTATGTTTTGTAACATGTTTTTCTTAGACCTTTACTTGCATTAAATAAGAGACCTTGTATGAATTTTTATTTTTGGCTCTACAAATCTTCACCCACATGCTGTAGTGTTTAAGTAATTTATTTCAAGTCGCAGATAATGTATTGAAAATACAGTGTAAAGAAATAGTAATAATACAGTAAAATGAGCATTATGTACTTGAGTCCCATTAATTTACCATTACATTTAAAGTGTTTTAAATGTACTCTCTTAAAATTAGTATAAAAGCTTAAAATGTTTGTTTTTCACGCTATAATTCATGATGATTGTTCATAATGTAATTTGGCTTAATCATGTAATCTGTGTGTACTGTTCATAAGTGTGTCTTTCTGAAGAGCACCACATCTTGGAGTGTGTTACTTCATTCTTCTTCCATCGCTGCTCTGGTAGCTGCTCTTTCCCATCCTTTGTATGTTCAACAAAAGTGTTTTTCCATTCATAGTAGTGCTGCACCAAGATGCGTCATATTTCAATCAGTGCAATTGTTGTAGAAACTTGTAGAAACCCTGTCTGAGGAACATGTATACAAGGCATAATAATAGAACATTCAAACATTTCCTGTTCAGAAAATACCCATATTTATGCTCCTCCCAAATACTGCTAATATAACGAGCAGTCCTCGCTATAGGTATTTACAGTTCTGATCATATCAATTATTTTAGTCAAATATTTTCCCCTACCGGGCACAGGCATATTTACCATTTTTATTCTCAACAATTGTTCCCTCTCTCTCCTGCCCTTTCTCCCTTTCTCCCCAGCACCACTCTAATTCATGCATCCGCAACCCCTCCCACCAGCCCCCCCCCTTCTGCGGTTCTGCCCCAACGCCGCACGCCCTCTCGCCCCTCAAGCGGCTCTCCTGCCGCCCCGCCCTCTTCCCATTATTACCTTACCCCTCCTGTCTGTTAAACGGAGGAACCGACCAAGCCTCTTCCCGTCCCGCACCCCGCGGGAACATCTTGTGTTGCTGCTTCTACTCCCGATGTCCAGTCCTGAGCCCCCGCCCCCCGGCTTCGCCTTCCATCTCTACTCCTGCTTTTTACACCGTTCTAACCTTGAACTCCCCTCATCCAAGCCGCCACTGTGCACGACTATAGGTATACTGCCTGCCTTTAGCACCTAAACAACAACCATTTTTTTTTATTACTGCAACAGGCAACACCATCCTATATTGTGCTTTTACCTTTACCGTCAGCATGCAATATTAACCACTATTGGGTAAAATGTCTCTACTGCTTTGCAGCTTGTGATAGCTGTCGGGTTTTTCAATAGGCTATGGGTAAGAAAAAGACTGCACTTTGTGCTCGGAGAGATGTTTGTTTGGTTTAGCCCAATTCTATAACAATCATTTTCAACAGAAAACACGATATGTGCTTGTTTCAAGCAAAAACGCACTATTTTTTGACATGCTTGTTTTCCTGAAACCAGACAATAATTTTTTATTGTCTAGAAAATCCTTATGATTTAAGAATTTAGATATTTTGGCGGCAACAAGACAAATTGTTTGCTGGTACCTGCAGTACTGATAATGCTTAACACCCCGTTGTACAGAATGCTGTAATCAAGTCTGTGGTCAGTTTTGCCGGTTATAGAACCCGAGTGCTTGCACAATGGAATCACAGTTATCTTAATTGTAAGTGGTTTTGAAAGTAATTACAAGGGATGTACAAGGTACAGGTTTAGGAGTCAAATATCCACTCAATGCCGCAAACGTCCCTAGCACCATTTTGTTGTAAAAATACAATACCCCAAAAAATTAAAACATACGTAATGAAAAAAATCTTTAATGCAAATAGTGTGGTACCAGTGGTAGCATCATATGTTATTGCAATGGTAATTACAAACAGCAGTTTATGATATGTCTTGTTAGCATAAACATTCAGTAATTTAATTTCTACGTCAAGGGAAAATCTGTAAAAAACCTTATGAAGCGGGTTGTTTTCTTGAAAAGCTTGGAATGGCACAATAAATATTCGTACAGGGCAGCAAGTCCAATGCTCGTATGACAAGGCTGATCTGTCAGCCCCCCCAGTCATTAAGAGTTAGGAATCTCTCAAGGAGCTCTTACTCCTTGCTTCACAAGAAGCCACAGCCCAATATCACTGCCAAACTCCTGATTCGACCTACAAGTGTCCACAGGTGCAATATCCAACAATAGTAGTTGATGTTTTTTTTGGACTTATTAACACCGTCTTGCCCCACTTACCATTTGCCTGCTGTGAAGAAAAATACATTCATTTAGGTTTTTATGGAGGCGCTTGTGATGTCTTATGGACTACTGATACTGTAGTGTTGTTTGTAAACTAATCAATTCCTCCCCATTTGGCTCTTCTAAAACCCGAGAGCGTCGGTCTCCAGTTGGACTAATCAAACTGGCACTACAATAGGACGGTGTTTCCAGAAGGTAAGCTGCATCACTCTGAGATACCACTAATGCATAGATAATAAATATAATTTATTAAATCACAAAAGTATTAACTGTATTTTTATCCATCATAATGTTTTGTTAGCTTAGCAACATGCTAAAATAAACTAGTGCTATTTGTGTTGATGCACAAGGTTGCTTTCCATGCAGAGTGTTCCAAATCCTATCTTCACTTACAAGGTTAGGCTGCCTTAAAAAATGTAGGCAGTAGTAGAGAGCAAGACAGATCACTAGCCTCTGAAACAAGGCTTGTGCCTTTATATAAATGATGTTCTGCAGGGTACTTACTGAGCAGCTGTCCTCAAGGACAGTGTATCTAAAGCGGTTATTTCCCTCAGCTTTGAGCTCTAGATCATTTGAAGCTTTGAGGATGACTGCTTTCTTGAGGTTTCCAGTTGATTCATCCTTGTAGCCCACAGTGTTCCTGCAGTGGTAAGTGACGGTTTGTGATGCCTCTTTGGAGAGCAGACGGATGAAAGTCATCTGAACTGTGACAGTGTTGGCCGGCTGGTCTTTATTCCCATAAGTGAACTTCATAAAGACATAAAAAGAGATAAATAATAGGCAAATACAGTTATAGGTGATAGATAAGTCATATGACATATGCAATATTAAGTTATTTTGTATTCTAAGTACAGTAGTACTAACTGAGCTTACACAATTTACATGATTAAACAAAATCATGCTCGTAAGAGTGGCTCAACATGCTTACATATGTTCCTCCATTCATATTGGCTCCAAACCACACAGGCTTAGTTCCTGGGGAACTCCACCAGGACTTCTTGGGGATGCTGGCAGGTATTGCGGAGATACATGTCTCTCCAGTGTCCATATTGCAATTAACTTTAATGGCATCCTCTGCACTGCCCTGGTTTGGATCCACCCAGTATTCGCCTACGATGTAGGGATGAAACATTTAAGTTTGTTTGGTTTCAACTGTTAATATTCTGGTAATTATGGAAAATAGTTTTGTTTCTTATTAAAAATAGCAGCTACAAAGGTACAAAGCCACAATGACAATGTTAGATTAGTAAGTATATTGTAAAAACTGCTGTTTAGTACAGTTTTTTTATCGTACAGTATAGTATTTGGGTCTTATCTCTCTCTCTCTCTCTCATATTATATACAGTGGGGAAAAAAAGTATTTAGTCAGCCACCAATTGTGCAAGTTCTCCACTAAAAAAGATTGATGAGAGCCTGTAATTTTCATCATAGGTATCCTCAACTATGAGAGACAAAATGAGAAAACAAAAAATCCAGAAAATCACATTGTAGGATTTTTAAAGAATTTATTTGCAAATTATGGTGGAAAATAAGTATTTGGTCAATAACAAAATTTCATCTCAATACTTTGTTATAAACACTTTGTTGGCAATGACAGAGGTCAAACGTTTCTGTAAGTCTTCACAAGGTTTTCATGGGTATTTTGGCCCATTCCTCCATGCAGATCTCCTCTAGAGTCTAGAGCAGTAATGTTTTGGGGCTGTCGCTGGTCAACACGGATTTTCAACTCCCTCCAAGATTTTCTATGGGGTTGAGATCTGGAGACGGGCTAGGCCACTCCAGGACCTTGAAAAGCTTCTTACGAAGCCACTCCTTCGTTGCCCGGGCGCTGTGTTTGGGATCATTGTCATGCTGAAAGACCCAGCCACGTTTCATCTTCAATGCCCTTGCTGATGGAAGGAGGATTTCACTCAAAATCTCACGATACATGGCCCCATTCATTCTCCTGGTCCCTTTGCAGAAAAACAGCCCAAAAGCATGATGTTTCCCCCAATGTTCACAGTAGGTTATGGTGGTCTTTGGATGCAATCAGCATTTTTCTCCGCCAAACACGACAACGGAGTTTTTACCAAAAAGTTATATTTTGGTTTCATCTGTCCATATGACATTCTCCCAATCCTCTTTTGGATCATCCAAATGCTCTCTAGCAAACTTCAGATGGGCCTGGACATGTACTGTCTTAAGCAGGGGGACACGTCTGGCACTGCAGGATTTGAGTCCCTGGCGGCGCAGTGTGTACTGATGGTAGCCTTTGTTACTTTGGTCCCAGCTCTCTGCAGGTCAATCACTAGGTCCCCCCGTGTGGTTCTGGGATTTTGCTCACAGTTCTTCTGATCATTTTGACCCCACGGGGTGAGAACTTGCATGGAGCCCCAGATCGAGGGAGATTATATGGTCTTGTATGTCTTCCATTTTCTAATAATTGCTCCCACAGTTGATTTTTCACACCAAGCTGCTTACCTATTGCAAATTCAGTCTTCCCAGCCTGGTGCAGGTCTACAATTTTGTTTCTGGTGTCCTTTGACAGCTCTTTGGTCTTGGCCATGGTTGAGTTTGGAGTGTGACTGTTTGAGGTTTTGGACAGGTGTCTTTTATACTGAACAACGAGTTCAAACAGATGCCTTTAATACAGGTAACGAGTGGAGGACAGAGGAGACTCTTAAAGAAGTTACAGGTCTGTGAGAGCCAGAAATCTTGCGTGTTTGGAGGTGACCAAATACTTATTTTACAGAAGAATTTACCAATTAATTCTTTAAAAAACCTACAATGTGATTTTCTGGATTTTTTTATCTCATTTTGTCTCTCATAGTTGAGGTATACCTATGATGAATTACAGGCCTCTCTCATCTTTATAAGTGGGAGAACTTGCACAATTGGGGCTGACTAAATACTTTTTTGCCCCAATGTATATATATATATATATATATCTAGATATGTGGTGTGTGTGTATGTGTGTGTGTGTGTATAAATGTAATTCAATGTCTAATTGTATGTCAACCTAAACTCATTGAAAAGACGTGCTTCTACCTAGATTTTTGCAAAACTCCAAAACTCCAAAAAAAGTACCTATACATATAATGCATTGCAGTTTCCAGCTGAAATGACTAGTAAAACCACTTTTATTCCTGTTAACACAAATTCTGATTAGTTGTATTGATTAATAAAGACTTATTTTCACAAGGTTCCTTGCACAATACTGTTATGACCTCAAAATTATTTTGCCATAGTGCATGATTTGTAAACTAATACATTTTGATGTTTACATTAAATGATAAGCTCCATATATATGGCTTTTTTGATGTAGTAAACTTGCTTGGTAGCTCACCAGATACATTGCACTTGCAATGCAGTTGCACCACTATTGGTTAGGTTTAGGGTAAGGATTATAGAAGTGGTATATTATTTCATTAACCTTTTATTGCCACTCCCCAGAGATTTAATTTCAGAAGTCTCTGTTTATCTGATTTGGATAAAACTGAAAGTGCTTTTAGTGCGACTCACTGGACATTTCACTTGAAATTGTCACAAAACCTGCAAGATATTAATGTAATATAATTTTTCATAAATGTCGCCAGGCACGTTTTTCCAATGAGCCTGAGTTGGTATATGTAGGATACCGATATAGCAAGTCAGCGGCCTACTTAGTACAGTTGGTTGTACAGTAATGATTTACCTGCTTGTGGAATACTCCAAAATTAACTTACCACTCTTTTTTTGAGGGTAGCATTGTTTCAAGTCCTCGCAAGTTCTGGCAGGATGCTTTCTACTACCATCAGGGCTACGCATGCTATCAATCTGGCTGCTCAGAGCTTTCAAAGTTGCCTGAACTCCAGGATCAGCCTGGAACACGCTTGTTGAGTTACTCTTGGGTAGAGCCTCATCCTCACTGAACTCTGGGGGAAGAGGACCAGCATCATAATCTTGAGGCCCACCAAACAGATCTTCCAAAGCTGCAGTGGGAGGTCCAGGAGATCCGGGAGGGCCAGGTGGGCCAGGTTCTCCAGGAAGTCCCTAATCATGATGAGACAAAAATTAGTGGGTGTCTTAAGTTGTAATGCTATGTGAAGTGACAGGAGAGTTTAACTTGCCTCTGGTCCAATATCACCACTAACTCCTCTTGAACCAGGAGGACCCATAGGTCCAGGCTGTCCAATGTACCCTTCCTTTCCTGGTGGCCCAATGGGCCCAGGAGGACCCTGTGAGACAAATTATTTATTTCATATCAGTCACCATTTGACTAGTTGTAAATCATTCACATTAAACAAGTTAAATGCATACCCTTTGTCCACTTGGACCAATTATGCCTAGAGCTCCCTGTTCTCCAGTTGTGCCCTAAAAATGAAGTGAATGTAAAATGTTATGATAGAACAATACTTCACTGATAATATATTGCTTGATTTTCTATATTTAATTAATTATGCGACTCAAGTGAATTATGTAGGCTTTGGAGTAACCTTTCTCTTTGAATCAAGTAACCTTTCTCTTTGAATCTCTTTGTTATAACTTACAGGTGGTCCAGGAAGACCTTGTAAGCCTGCAAATCCTCTATGACCCTTCTGTCCTCTCTCTCCATGGTCACCCACATCTCCCTTATCTCCTCTTGGTCCTTGCGGTCCCTTAAATAGATAGTTAGAAATGGATTGGTTTTATAGTTGTATTTATTAGCATTTTTATTTTAATTGGAGCCATTCCAATAATGCCATATTGTGTTTTGTCATAAGTTTCCTACTATGAGTCCTCGTCTTCCAGCAGGACCTGGAGGGCCAGAGGGTCCTTTTGAACCCTGCCAAGAGAGTGTGAGGAAAAAGTGAGCCAAAATGCTTTCGAGATGGCATTCTAATATATATATTAAATTATAAGAAAATATGAGACTTACAGGCTCTCCTCTCTTTCCAATTCCTCCAGTTGCACCGACAGGACCGGGGGAACCAGGTGGTCCTGTAGATCCAGTCGCACCCTCTGGGCCTGGATCTCCTCGATTACCCTTTAAAAATGAAACAGCTTTGTATGATTGGCACAAAAAGCTTGAAATTATGATTTGGACATGGGTCATTTAATGTTTTTGGGTCTCACCTGGACTCCTATGACACCTTCCTTTCCTGGTGGACCATCAGATCCAGCAGGTCCCTAATAATCAGAACCAAAAATTATACATTTATTCATTGTGTCAAGTAACTCTAGTCAGTACAAATTTAATGTAACAATTATATTGAATATATTTTACATCAGGTCCAGGATCCCCCCGAGGTCCATTAGCACCAGGCATTCCAACTGGGCCAGGAGGTCCTTTGTCTCCTGGGGCTCCTGATGTACCCTGTTTTCCTGGAGGACCCTACATGAGACAATCATGAAGAAGCAGATTAGTGGAGGTCTTATAAAAAATAAGTGGTCTTAGACTCTATATTTAATATTTCGGCATGTAACAACAATACTAACAGCTGGCCCAGGGAGTCCTGGCATTCCACGTTCTCCTCTTTGACCAGGAAGGCCTACAATTCCTCTTTGCCCCGTGGTTCCAGCAGGACCTGGTGGCCCATCAGGTCCCTAATGGAAATAACCGTTAAGATTCTGTTTTTACATTTAGTGTTTCACCTGAGAAACATCTGTTGCACTTACTGGTGGTCCATCTTCTCCAGAATCTCCTTTGTCTCCAGGACTTCCAGCAGGCCCATGGTGACCTCTCTCTCCCTGGCGCCCTGGCGGTCCATGATCTCCTCGAAGACCAGGAGGACCCTCTTTCCCAGGAAGACCAACTGGACCTGGCTCACCAATAGGACCCTAAGAAAATAAATTCCTACAGGTTTGAAAATTTTTTTGAATTGTCATAATTTTTGATCTGTGATTGTGAATCTCTGTAGCCCATGCAACATACCGTTGGACCAGGTGGGCCAACTCTTCCAGCAGATCCAGGGAAACCTGTTGGGCCCTAAACATTGAGGTATGTTAAGTGACTAGACATTCAAACCGCATGATACAGTGTTTGCTATCACATCTATACTTACAGGTGCCCCCTGTGTTCCTCTACCACCCTTTGGTCCAGCTACCCCAATATTACCCTGTAATCACACATATTAAGAAGGGGATAATTAATTCACTAGCATGTTCACAGGACCTTCTGAAAGGTCCTGTTTTTTTATGCAAATGTTTTATCACCTGTGGCCCTGGAGGACCAGCCAACCCTTGAGGGCCAGGAGATCCAGCATCACCCTTTTGTCCAGGCTCCCCTGGTGGTCCTTTAACACCTGGCTGACCATCAATACCCTGTGATTTTGAAAGTGTACCAGATTCAGAACCGGTTTACTCAATGATATGACAAAAAGCATTTTCGCATATTTAATGCATACAATATCAAACAACCATGAGTTTTCTGTCAGTTTTCAAAATGTATACTTACAGCCGGTCCAACAAAGCCTACAGCACCTATTGGCCCAGGTTCACCACGGGATCCCTTGGTTTTAGCACAAATATTTGTTATTAAATCAAAACATTTAACTAATTTGAAACATTGTTGCCTTTTGTATTTGAGTGTGAAATATCAACTCACTGGCATTGCTCTTGATCCCGGAGGTCCAGGTGGTCCTTTAGGGCCTGGTTCTCCCTGTTAAAACACTATGTTAGAAGTATGTCGTAAAAGAAAACTGTATTAAAGTAAAATATAGATAATAATATGTTATGTGGGTGTACTTTTTCACCACTTGGACCAGCGGGTCCTGCAGGGCCAATTGGGCCTGTCAAACCCTACATGTGAAAGACAACACATCAGCATGAGATTATTCTTTCATGCATATTAAGCATCATCTACAGAGATTTTTGTGCACATCTATGATCGGGCCTGCTTGAACAAGTCTTGTATAGTTCACCCTCTGTTCGATTACTAACATGTCTGTTACATTTGTTTATGCTTGATATTGAGATAGCTTCCTCTCAACTTTTACCAGTTTGAAATGTTTCTTTCAAAGTTCAAATCATAACAGGAACATGAATAGTGTTATATTATTTATTTCATTTTTATTTTTGTCATTGGCACTATCAGAATGATTTGCAGCCCACCAGTTGATAACCACTCAGTTAAGATGTTTTAAAAATACAAATAACTACCCTTGCACCGTCACTTCCAGGAGTGCCCTCTGACCCCTTCTCACCAATAGCTCCCTAAATGTGGGAAAAGGTTCATTAGAGAACTACAAATATACAAATATATATGTACACACTGTAAATCTAATCGCATTGCTACTCACTCTCTCTCCTTTTGGACCAGGTGGGCCAGAGATCCCTCTTTCACCTGGCATTCCCTGCAGACCGGGAGGGCCTAAATCACCTACCGTACCAGTAGGCCCAGGGCTACCCTACAAGTAATTCAGTACAAGGATAAATTAACATTTTAAAAGCATTAATTACAACACTTTACTAAATATGTCAAGATTATGAAGTAGCTGCATAGTGAAACTGAGGCAGTGTGCTTATTTCGAAGTGTATTCTGTGCTCAATCAACAATACAATAAGATCTTATTCTGAAATAAATTAAAACATTTTTCCTGTGTCTCAGTACTAATAATAGATACTTAATTTTACCTTTGGGCCATCATGACCAGGTGCCCCTGGGATACCTTTGGCTCCAGACAAACCAGGAGATCCCAGCTCTCCTCTTTCTCCTGGGATTCCGCGTTCACCCTGTTCAATGAAATGACTGACCAATAAGGACATGTCTTGACCTCAACCATGTGTGTTTACAGAAGCATTTTAAGGTAAAACTAGAACTCACCCTTGGTCCAATTTGGCCTATTGGGCCGCCTTCACCATGAATACCCTTGAGAGAGAGACAAATGCCTGATTAGCATTGTTTTCTGCCATTTGTCCCTTCTTTTTCATCCATTTTTTTCAGGAATTAGTGATGGACTGTATGTTGAAGTTAACTAACTGTACCTGATCACCAGGTTTTCCTGCCTCTCCAGGAGCACCTGCTGGTCCTGGCAAACCCTGAGAAACAGGTAAGAAGATTGATCTTATTAAAGAGCCAGATAACAACAAAGAAAATAAATCATTTTGAATGATTAAATAGTCATAAATCAAGCACCTGGAAGCCATGCATTCCAGGAGGTCCCTGTTCGCCTCTCTCACCTGCTGGACCCTGAAAATCAAGAAATACAATCCTAGATTGTACTCTAATTGCACTTGTCTAATTGTAAGTTTAATAGCTATACAACAATAGCAAAAGCAGATGGTTGTGTACGCTTACATGTGGACCTGGTGGACCAGCTGGGCCTACTTCTCCATCTTTGCCTGGTGTGCCCTATGAGAAAGTCAAAGTTGAAGGGTACAGTTCATTTTCATTTAGAACAAGATTTATATTCTCTGAAGATGTTAATTGAGCTTGAACATAAAAACTAAGTGTCAGATGTTAATTTTTTTTTTGGCATGTTGCAAGGCAGTTACGCTCAGGTGTTGTGGTGTCAAAAGTAGTTAATACATTTAACTGCTGTTACTCACCCTTTGCCCAGAAACTCCTGCAGATCCCTGCTCACCTGCCTTTCCTGGATCCCCCTAAATTATTGTTCAAATGATAAGTCATGTATTTACAGAGAATAAATGAATAAATAAATACAAATTCTACTCACACTAAAACCCTTTGGGCCTATTGATCCCATAGTTCCAGGAGGGCCTTTTGTTCCAGGTGACCCCGCAGGCCCTGGGCGCCCGTCCTCACCTGGAGCACCCTGTACCATAATAGTACCATTTCTTTATTTTCTGTTAAAAAATGTGGATATTTTATTCCAGTCATGAATGGAAAACGTCAGATAAATGTACCAATGGTCCTGGCTTTCCTTCAGCACCCTGAACTCCAGGTGTACCTGTTAAACCCTGAGAAAAAGAGGATGCAAAAATTAATTAGTGATGTATTTGAAGGAGTTGGTGCATTGTGCTCTGACATTTCTATTATAAAGACACAACACATGAACATTTTCACTTACCCTTGCTCCTGGTAGACCTGGTTCCCCTGTTCTCCCTGGATCTCCAGTCGAGCCTTTAGGACCATGAATTCCTGTAATTCCACGGTCACCTTGTGCACCCTTAGATAATTATGAACAATAGTATTATTTCAGTATTCAGCTAATTATATTCAGCTTGTTAATACTTTGGATTTAACGAAACTCTTTTATTACCTTTGGACCTGGTAGGCCATCTTGACCAGGGAAGCCTATGTTTCCAGGTGCCCCCTATATCAGACAATAAAAACCCCATGAAAATAGAGTTGGTTTTTGTAATTACATTCATGCCAGTCTGCTTTTGTAAAGGCAATAAAAGGAAAACTAGACTCACTCTCTCACCAACAGGTCCGAGTGGGCCAACAGAACCTGGATCTCCTCTGGACCCACGTTTTCCCTCTTCTCCCTGAGGTCCAATTACTCCCTGTGATCCTGGTGGACCCTATGACAAAGAAATACATTACACTTAAAGGTAATTTGTGTGTTCTTTGTCTTCTCCTAGTTTTTTACCTGTTAGAAAACAGTTACTAATTATGTCAATTTGTCTGATGGCGTGGCACAGAATCCGCATGCTTCAGCTTTGAAGGGGGAAAAAATGTAGGTCTACAGTATTATTCAAAACTTACAGGTTCTCCTTTAGGTCCAGCCTCTCCTTTAAATCCAGGAACACCTAAATCTCCCTAAACACAACACAAAACACAAGACTGGTTTGAGATTCAGTGTTCTTAATTGTTCTTCATTATACACATTTTCGGGCGCAAATAGTACATATTTTGTAGGCTATTTTATATTATATGAACACAACAAATCTTCAGTCCATAAATGCATACACCACAACACATACAACAAATTCCTTACCAATTGACCTTTGATCCCAGGCTGTCCAGTGCTTCCCTGAGGTCCTGGTGGGCCATTTGGGCCCAGCAGACCAATAGGACCCTGAGGACCAGCAGCTCCCTGGAGAAAATTATGTTGTGTTAGTTGCCAATATCTGCATAATGAAAACTGAAATTTTTTTGCTAACTCTTTCATCAATGTATTATGTAATAATTTTTTCGTTAACATACCACTTGGCCTTTGGAACCTGGACCACCGTCAGTGCCCATAGACCCCTGAAAAATTCAGAATCACGCTCAGTTTGCATCACAGATGAATAAATAATTGACTTAGTATTTGCAATCATGTTCTAATGTACAACATGACAATCACAAACGTACTTGTTGTCCTTGTGGTCCAGCTCTGCCTTGATGTCCTGTCTCTCCTCTTTGTCCCTGTGGTCCCTCTGGACCCCTCACACCTGTAGGTCCTGCTTGACCCTGTAAAGTAAAATTCCTTTTTATTACTAAATGTAACAGCGATTTAAGGTAGTGAAGGTTCAGCTGAACTATTACGCTATATAAAATTAATAGCTAATAGCTATATAGCGAAAAATGATACAAAACATATGTATAAGTTCTTGTTATCATTGCCCACCTTCATGCCTGGGGCTCCAGGATACCCTGGGGCACCATTAATTCCCAAAGGACCCTTAAAACAATTAAACCATTAGAGATTAGTATCATGACATTTGTAGTTGCTTTGTATGTTACATATTATCCTTTGATTTATTAAAATTCCTTACCATTGGACCTGGTTTCCCAACATTTCCTTGAGTACCACGCATGCCCTGAAATACAAAATAAATAAATAAATGTATCTTATTGTACTCAAAACTCTTATTAAAGTGATCAGAACAATGCTATCACTCTTTTTTTTTTTGCTCTCACCGGTGTGCCACTCGGGCCTGGGCGTCCTCTTTCTCCTGGCATTCCCCTGGGACCCTGCATTTAGCAACAGGCCAATTTAATTTCATTGGGAAAAAGGCTAGAAGCATTTGTGGCAGTGTAAGCATGACAAATATCTGTTTTTATTTACTAGATTCACATCAGTAGTACTGCTTTAATTGAAGTTTGCAATGTATTGGGATGTGGTATTCTTACCATAGGACCAGGGGCACCCATTGCACCAGGTCCACCAGATTCACCCTAAAATAATAAATAACATATGATGAAAATATACTTAGAAACATGAAATTATGAATACAATCATATTTAATATTTGTGTGTGTATATACAAATGGACAAATATGAAGTCTTACAGCTCTGCTCTTTTAAAGCTTTGTCAATATTAATAGTTAGGGTTTATAGTGAGTAGCTACTTAATAATGAAGTAAATTTGCAAAAGCTGAACCTTTGATCCCACAGCTCCACGTTCTCCTTTAAGACCAGATGGACCTTGATGACCCTGAATTATGAAAGGACATAACAGGATTATTATTTTGTTAGACTCCATCTAGAAACCTAAACATATCCATAGGAATACAATTTTGCACTGGTAACTTGAAAATCATTTGTGTACATTGTACATTCTATTCTAGTATTCATATTGTATTTTCAACCAAGGGAACTTCGTGGTGAATAGCTGGTTGGTGCTTGTGCAAAATAAGCTGCAATTACTTATTGTCAAACATGATGATTGTGTATTTTGTTCTTTCGTATTTTGTGTGTGACGTCTGACTTGGCTTCTTCTCTGGCTTACAGGTATTTTATATGATGCATTGTGATTCATTCAAGACAAAACTGGTGGCCTGGTGGATGATCTGTAAGTAATTCCAAAACAATGATGCTTTGAAAATTGAAGTGCACTCAATACCAGGAAAATAGCACATTGAAAAGATCCCCAGACCAAGAGAATGAAATTCTCACACTTGACAAAAGTGGAAGGTAACATTGAGAGAGCATATAAAACAGTGAGGTTTAAAAAATCTAAGTCTACTGACAATGCTTCTACTTTGTATTATTGCAGTTTAATGCAAAATTAGTTCACATGGTCAATGTCACAAATTAACTTATTTGATCAGTGACCTGCAGAATCATAAATATTTCTTATTCAATATTTCTTAGTCATACTGTCTTTGAAGGATTTTCAGTATAGTCTCAGACTTTTGGAAAACACTGTATGCATGTCACACGCATAAATCTTAAATGAGGCCTAGAGATTTAGAGTTTACTCACTATGTGGCCCTTTAAGCCTGGTGACCCTGGTGTCCCTGGAAATCCTCTTGCTCCCTGAGCATAAAAGTTATTCAAACATTAATCTGAATGCAAGCAAACACCATCCAATGATAAAAGCTGCGAATAATCAAGGCCAATTATTACCAGAGATCCTGGAAATCCCATTTCTCCTGCACTTCCTGAAGTCCCTGATTCTCCCTATGACAGCAAAAGAAATCCATTTCAGATCCTGTTTAATTTTTCCACATTGTTGTGAGGATGCCCATGATGACAGCATAGAGTACTCACATCTTCCCCTGGCTTCCCCAGAGGACCCTCTGGTCCTCTCTGGCCAGCACCACCCTATACAATGCAGAACAGTTGATTAAACATAAAACATGGTACATTGTACACATGGAGTGCTCATTTAGTAACAAAACAATGCGTTACTACCAGAATCATTCTTGTGACTTAAGTAGCATGATCATGGAATTTATTAGAAAGGCTGATTCTGCAGCATTGAAAGGGGTAATTCAGCTATTAGTCAATCTCACACTCTTAAAGTATTGTTGTATATTTAATTCTTAAACTTTAACACCTGTCTAATAAGTCACTTGAGTTAAAAAGAATTAGCTAAGAATAGATCCCGCCATATTCTGTGCCTCATAAGGATATGTAGCATCAGATCATTCACAAAAAAACTGGTTTTGTGATCAAAAGAAATGTTTTCTCGTAACACTAACATTAGTTAACATTATTAATTAATGTTATTTAATGTATTATCTCACAGTGCATTAACTAATGTTGAGAATTAGTGTATGTTGAGATCAACATTAACTAAGATTAATAAATGCTGTAGAAGTGTTGTACATTGTTTTCATGTGAACTACTGTAGTTAACAACCTTTATTGTAAAATGTACCAGTATTCCTAAAGGTTACAGTTTCAAGTTGTATATGATAACCAGATACATTTCACCAATGAAAGGTGGGGAAAGAATGCTAAGTACATGCATAAAGCCACTGCAACAATTACTTTTCTTTGAGAATGTGAAGAGCCAAAGTTGTGGTTCCCTTTAATAAATGAGCCATGAAAATTGCCTGCGATATGCAAACAGCAAGCACTTTTTAAATTTATCCTGGCTGATGTTTGCTTTGAAATAAAGAGTGTGGGGCAGACTTCCCCAGAAAATTATGAAGTCTTCAGAGACAGTAGACAATTAATCATGTTCCCTCACCATTGGCCCTGGATCTCCTACATCACCAGGAGGTCCTTGTGGTCCTGACGCCCCCTAAAGGAAATTGAAAAACTTGCTACTGCTAGAAACCATATTCTTTTGACCTGATATGTGTAACAAAGATTTCTTATCAAATAAATACTTACTGGTGCTCCATTTGGCCCAGGCTGTCCCCTTGCTCCTGCCTCTCCCTATTGAAAAGTAGCTTTGTTACTTTAATAATCACAGAGGGCTTATGAAACACCACTTTTTTAAAGACTATGGCATAACACAGCACCCAAATCAGATGATGCAATTTTCTCATTTTGTACTACTCCAGCTCATTCTTTTAACACAGCATTGCAGTGATGTGAATATGATACATTTCTTGTAATGTAACTCATAAATGTGTGGCTTATATGATATGTAGTTTTGTTTAAATTACTGAATCTCCACTTACCCGAACTCCAGGCATCATGGCATGCTGGGCTCCTGTTTTGTCAGCAAATCCTCCAGCCATATGTGAAGACAACTCACCCTAAGTAAGAAAGGACATAGGGCTTTATTAATTGGAACTATATATATTATAACTGTTGTGCTGTTTTTTTCTTCGACCCTCTGTGTTTTATATTCTGTCTTGTAGTCCTACTTTCAAAGGGCCTGTTATGATTAACAAAGCTATAAACTCTAAACTCACTCCTGGGGTATGTCCTGAGGGCCCTGGCTCTCCTGGCTGTCCTGGAACACCGGGCTCTCCGTCATATCCCGGGGGACCCCTGAGACCCTACAAGAGACATTAAAATCAGCCAAAAATAACATAATTACAATAATATTACACAATATTTCACATCTTTAATCACATTTTGAAATTAATTAGCTGTTTCTTACAGGTCGACCTTTGGGTCCGCTATCCCCTCTATAGCCCGGAGCTCCTGGAGGCCCCTGTATAATACGCATAAAATTGCATAAAACATAATTAAGGTAAATAAAAACAGTATTGATAGCATTAGCAATATTGCATTAGTCTGTTAAAGTTATTGTCATAGTTTGCACACAAAGGGCTGATTGCAAGAAGACTGAATGATTTATGAATTGCCTGTGTAGAAAGTTTCAAAATATTTTACCAGCAAGGTTACATGAAAAGTTCAAATAAAGACCAAACTAGCTTAAGGCAAATAAACTGAGCTGTGCTCTGTCCCCATCTAGTGTCCAGACATCAGAATCTACTAGATACTGTATATGTGATGGAAATGATCAACTGCACAAAGCACAGCATGAAAAAGTTAAATAACTTATTTTATTATATGTTCGGTTGTATAATTGGAACCATATGATAAATCTATTTATTTATATTGAACAGGTCCCTATGAAAGTAAATGAAAGAAATCTCACCATTGGTCCAGGACGACCTCTTATTCCAATAACCTAAAATGAATATGGAATTTATGTATTATTTTCAAACTGTACAAATATTATTATATATCCATCCTTATCTTCAAATGTAAGATAAATGTTCATTCAAACATACAGTTGGGACATCTCCAGGTTCTCCTTTCTGACCCTGAAAGCAAGAAGAGTAAAACTCAGAGCAGAAGTCACTGGACTGACAAATGTATTTATTTATTCACATTTTTATTAAGTAACTACATATTGACAGTGCTGAGTGTAACTTTATAGCTTACCTTGGCAATTCTGTCTGCTGAGAAGAAAAAAGAAATAGACAAAATATTTGCTGTTTATCCATTCTAGAATTTCAAAAACTACAGATTTGCATGAAGATGCTAAATAAATATACATTTCTTTTGAAGGTTTTTGTGGTGCTCATCCTCACCTGGTCTGCCATTGCCACTGCTGTGTGTTGTGTCACTCTGGCAAACAGGACAGCACTCTCCTTCTGGGACTACTACCTTTGCACAGTTAGACACTTCATCACATTGCACTTCATCGCACAAGATTGTCCCGCTGTCACAAACACAGATCCTGCATGGTTCAGGTTTCCAGATGTCTCTGTTTGTGTACACCTGTCCGTTCTCTGTACAGCTCAACTCATCCTCTATGGACAAAAAAAGGTAAATGCTAGATAAATATTGTGTACGCACACATACACACATTTTTTATTAACAACTCCTTGTTAATAAAAACCTTTCCTATATAGTGGTACTGTATGTGGGTGGGTGTGTTTGTGTTGTTGATCGTGATTAGACCATTGCATGAAAAAGGTACTTTTGACCACTGCATGAAAAAGGTACTCATAAACATATGGGTAAACAATTAAAGGGTTCCTCCACCCCAAAATTAAAATTTTGTCATTAATCACTTACCCCCATGTCGTTCCAAACCCGTAAAAGCTTTGTTCATCTTCGAAACACAAATTAAGATATTTTTGATGCATTCTGACCAACTCTCTGAACAGCATACGCTGTTTACGTTCGGTGGATACTCTCCAAAATGGCACTACGGTGACGCGGAGGAGACGAATTGTTGAATAAAGTCGTTATTTTTGTTTTCTTTGCGTACAAAAAGTATTCGCGTAGCTTCGTAAAATTTCGGTTGAACCCCTGATCACATGGATTATTTTACCGATCTCCTTGCTACGTTTCGGGACGTTGATCGTGTTAATTACATTGCTGTCTATGGGAGGGTCAGAGAGCTGTCAGAATGCATAAAAAATATATTAATTTATGTTTCGAAGACGAACTGAGCTTTTACGGGTTTGGAATGACATGGGGGTAAGTGATAATTGTGAAATTTTAAATGAAATTTTCATTTTTGGGTGGAGTAACCCTTTAATTTGAATAGCATTAAATTGAACATGTATTATTATAGGTATTTTTCTAAACGCATCAACAAAAATATTAAAATACAGAAACTTTGTATTACAGAAACTAAATACAGTAACTGGATTTCAAGTTATATTAAGTCCCCATTGGATTTTTTTCATAGCACAAAAGTTAATAGGGGCTAGTAACTATTTGGTTACCCACAATCTTCAAAATATCTTCTTTGTCTGTGTTTTTTTTGGTGAACTATCCCCTTAATCCCCCCCCTTCTTTTATACCATTTGGTCTATTTCCAGCACTATGCTTCCATATTTAGATATGGCACATTAAAAGTCAGACTTTTGTATTTATTCTTCATATTTTTCATTCTTTATTTGATACAAATGTTTAAATCTTGCTTTTTAAAATGAACTTTTAAAAGTGGAAAAGCACCCGATTATGTGTGTAAAACAGATGTGTAAAAGCACTGGTATACCCTGAGAAAGTAGGCTGAGAATTACTGGAAAAGGTGATCCCTTGCCTTTTGGAAAGGCTCTGGTGGGAAGACATGAGCTAACGCTTTCCAGGAAGTCTGATTCATACATATTGTTTCCAACGGACCTCTACGGCAATGTGCTATATTTAGTCCATCTTTAAAATAAAGTGAAACTATTTAAAATAAACTATTTCCTAATAACATTTTCAAGCTATGAAGTACAAGAACTTTGCAGAGTAATGAAGTGCTGTGACAAACATTCAAATGTTCAAGTTCAACAATACGGTCTGCTCCTGTAGTACCAGTACACCAGGTGGCACCTTTGAGCTTCATCCGACTGCCTTCAGTGAAACTTTTTGGGTTTTGTGCTCACCTGAAATTTTCACCCTGAAAAGGATGTTTTTACACCCGTCTGTTTGAGAAAGTTTAACACTTAGCAGCACTAGCAACAAAGCAGGTGAACACAGTAGGCAAAGATCTAAACTTTGGCCCCTCATAGCATTTTTTTGCACTGTGCTCCTAAGGAATGTTCATCACGTATTGATTCTGGGATGCAGATCAAATGTGGCTACACCTTATAGCTAACGGGGAGATACAACCATTAAATTCTGAGTGTTTAAGCTAATGAATAAATACGGAATAAATAAATGAAACGGATGCATTAGGAGGGTGTTGATTGGAAATTGTTTAGCTTTTTGACCTGAGGGAATGAATGTGTCAGGGAAGGTTGCCAAAGAAAAGAGAGATCGTTTCCTGAACACATGGCTGCTGACGACCTCAGAGAACACCAGCAAACATGCAAGTGTAATAGCTTTATACCGGTTTTTAAGGATTGTTGATATTTAATAGCCTACATTTCACTCTTTGTTATTTATTATTTTTTTTTGCATGAGCAAGGAACAGGATTTCTGAAAGTTGGACAAATGTTTTTTCTTTAGGTTGTTTCAAATAGGGTTTGTCTTACTAGCTACTGATGAACAAACGAGAAGCAGGAAAATCCGGAGTGGAGCTGAGGTGAAATAATTCGCTACTGAATGAATTGAACATGGGATGGGAATTGATTTTGCAGTTATGTTCCAGTTTAAATGATGCATGATGCAAGCTTTCATGCTTTGTCTTTTTTCCCCCCAACTGGCCAATTTTTATTTGAAATGCATGTCTACATGCATATCTTATTTATAGATTTGTTACATAAAAGCAATGTTATACTCGCATTTGTGCTGTTGGTGTGAATAGTTACAGTAGCATATTCTAACATTATTTAAAAATATATATATATATAAGACACTTTCATTTTCCACAGTCCATAGTATTCTGTGCAATTTACAGAAAACAAAAGAAACTACAACACATGCATAAACAGATGTAATCCAGATAGAATTCACATGTGGGGTAATAAAATGGGTCAGTGGTCAGAATTTTAGACAATACAGCTGGAACTGTCTGTTCCCTTGTGAATAATAGAGAATGTGTATGAGCCATTATAAATTTATGGGAGGGGAACTATCGTTCACAAGCCACCCATGAAAACCTTACCATTAAAGGTGAAGAGAAAGCTCACTCTTTCCCTCAGTTTGCTAATTCATTGCAGACTCTGCACTTTCTACAGCAACGGTTCAAATCCCCTAGTGATGATGATAGCAAAAGCATGGTCCTTTGTGGACTTCTGACGTACATTTTCCACCAGTCTTACAGTCTGGCCTGACCTGACCGTGCTGAACACGCTCAGCATTACTCCATGTCAGCTAAAGTCTTTGGTTCCCTCCCAAATGCTCAGACTTCCGTAGGAACGGTCTAGGATAACAATGGGCAGCTTCTTTACAATTTACATCTCCACTAAGATGCTGCATTGTGGGAGATTAACTGTAATATAAATCACATGTATTTTCCTTTGGTTTATGTTGAAATACTCATAACTTGATGTGTTCAGGGACTTTGTTGTTGGAACAAGGCTGTATAGGTTAGAAAAGGACCTTATGGAAACAGTGACTTGTCTTAGTATGTCTTTCCAACACCAAGTATATGTGTTTGTGTGTGTGAAAGAGTAGTCTGTAATTCAATAAATGTAAGATTTTCATCTGAACACCAAACAATGTGAAATGCTCATTTGATTATATCCAGTTTATTGCTGAATGCTGATGTCCAGGAATCACACTATGATTGGCGGGAAAAAATCCATAAAGCATCTGGTTTTACAGTTAAACAAGATCAGTTGCATTCACACTCCAGGGAAACTTTTAAAGAGGCTCAAGTCTTGCTTTTTAAAAGCCACGGACACAAATAAATCATGTGTCTCACAGACTTCTGACCTCTCTTGTAATTAACTGATAGAATTCTCTGATACAGTTCACACACAACTCCCTCTTTTTGAAGAAGAATCTGTGTGAAAATGGGATGACCACATTGTAATTCAGACTGTCACTCCAGACAGATAGACCTCAAAGTGACTCTGAAACCTATGATTATTCAAGCCTTGACTCTCCTCGATGTCTTTGTGGCTACCCTTTGCTGAGACACAAATGAGGATCTTCAAATGAAGAGTCCTTTCGGTCTAGGGAGAACAACTTAGTTTGTACAAGGAAACATGTTTTCTTCTGGTTTGGATATGTCCCTTTTTTTTCTGCTTTTGATGATATGCAGTATGAACTTGGACCAGAAGATTTTTTTTTTTATTTGAGACTGCGTAATTTTATTGCCACATCACACTGCTCTAAATCTCTTTCCACCAGTTCTTAATAAACTTATTTTAATACTTAACCTGATTAATCTATAGTTGGATGCTTGATTAGGCTTGATTAACACCATTTCAAATTAGACGTATTCTTTGGTAACTACATTTATAATGCTAAATGTTATCGAAAGCCATCTTAAAAAAGTTTTACTAGATAAATTACAAAAAGAAATGCTTCCGCTAGCATCTTGAATGTGCACATTATCTACAAGTCTTTTAAAACTTTTTTTTAAACAAATCTTTCACCACATGTCTGAGATATCATTAAATTCATGGTGTTATAATACACTTGGCTAGAAAGAGAACTTTGTGTTTTTAGTATGGTGGCCTTTCCTGTGATTCAAAAATGCCATTTTTGTTATTTAGCTAAAAAAGGGGGGGGGGGGGGGGGGGGGGGGGGGGAATAAGCGGCACAGCTACTGGTCTAACACATCTTGGTCTATATAAGTGGGTTGTATGAATTATATTTAAAACAATAACTTCAAAGGTATGCTTAATGCTTTTTTATATGTGTTTTTTTCTTTTCCATTCGCACGTACTTCCAAGATCTCTTTAAACAATTTAAACTGTAAATGTTATTTTTCATAATTCTGTTTATCATGCCGCAGGCCTAGAAGCGTCTATCCTAACAAAGTGATTTTCCAGAATCTAGCTTGACTTTTTAATATTTACACAACTTGAACTCCTGCAATTTGATACAAACTTAATCTCAGTTTAGATGTTGAGAGGGTAAAATGTTTCGTGTTTGATTGTCAGGCAAGATATGCAGGTTCATTACATTTACATTCTTGGTTAAGATCAACAAAACCTCATGACCGGACATAAGTGATCATGCTTTCCCGACGCCTTTCTGGATATTCCAGCGGGAAACATCTTCAGCTAAAACCTAATAAAATTTAAGTGGTAACAAAAAGTAATGGAAGATAGATGATGCAGCGTTCTAAGAGATAACGTTATTTATAATATATATATATATTATATATATATATAATAAGTATATATATTATTTTTTTCCCAGGCTGTGGATGTTAACTTCTTTGTTTTTTATTTGCATCCTCTGGAGGAAACAACCCCACTCACTCTTTCAAGGAATTGGAAACATCCCTCCCTTATGTTTCTCTTTGTTGCGTGTTTCCTCCTCTTTTCTTTGTTTGGATGTTACGAGATCTTGCAGAGCTTCCACAGCTGGTCTGCCATGATTCTAGCTTATATTACACTGTTTTGGATGGAGAACCTTGAGGCATCAGTGGAGAGGATTTATATAAACATTTACTTCATGTAACCCCACACTGTGATACATTTCAGATCATCCTCTTGCCTTTTTCTCTTTTTCGATCCTTCATGAACTTACACCGTCAACCAGCAGCTTCACGTTTTGTCATTAGAAGCAACTGTAAATAGACTGGAACACATTTTTCAATAAGATTTTGTTTTAAAGATTATTTTTGGGCATAAAATCGAGAACCAAAAAATAACTTTCTTCAGATGTGATGAATAAATCCACATGTCTGTTTTAGATACTTTAAATCAGTTGTAATTGACATGATCTTGCAAGACTTCAGCGTGCTCCCCTAGAAAACATCCTTCTTGTTCTGAGAAAACCTTTTAAGTTTATCAAGCCTTATATCATCTTGATGCATGACATTTAGAATGGTCAAAAGGTCAGTTCTTCCAAAGGTGAAAAATCTTACTGACTCTTGGTTGTGTATTATAGAGCTTTAACATATGTACTTCATAATGTATTGCAAACTCATCCAGCATGTGCAATAATATCAAACAAATAATAGTGATACACAGTTCTATAACATACTCCATTATGAAAATAGATTTTGCTTGTCTGGTTTTATAAATTGAAGAAAACAAACAGAGAAACAAAATTAATCTTTCCAAACTCAAATGATCAAATGGCAAACAATAGACTCATCGTTGATTAGATGAGAAATAGATGAGAGAGCCAATACTGAAATGCTTTTGCATGATTTGGCTGAGTTCCAGGTTTATATGGTTCTTCTCCTCGGAGGTTTTGAATATGTCTGATTAGTCATCAGCAGCTGTTTTGACTGTAGTGTTTTGTGAGAACACTGGTCTGAATATAAGTGATTATCATCACAGTAATTTCAATGCTCCTAATCATTTGACTGGTAATTTACTGTACCTAGAAATACAACACACACACTTGAAAAAAAAACATATTTAAAGGAGACCTATTATGCCACTTTTTACCAAATGTAATATGTCTCAGGTGTCTCCACAATGTGTCTGTGAAGTTTCAGCTCAAAATATCCCACAGATAAGGTATTATTTCATTTTGAAAATGCCTATTTTGAGAAGCAGAACATGCTGTTTTCCTGCATGTCTCTTTAAATGCAAATTAGCTGCTGCTCCCCGCTCCCATTTCCAGAATAGGCCTGTGCCTTTACAGCTTGTGTGGGGGTGTGTGTGTGTGGGGTGGGGGGGTCTCGGGGTCTCGTCATGCTTGCCATGTGACACACAGCAGCCACAATAGCACTGTATAACTGATATAGGCTTGTGTTTTATTTATTTTTTTCCTTTTTATTTGAAATATTTCCAAACGTGTTAACTATATCAGGAAATATCTCGATTCTCAAATATGTGTAAGTAAATGCGTTTTGCACCTTTATAGATTATGTTATTTGATCTGTAATGGGTGATGGGCAAAGTACTTAAGTACTTAAGAAGCCTAGCTACCAGATATGGGTGTCATGCCATAAAATATTTTTTAATACGACTGTCGTGATCGTATCAAATATAAAAAATATTATTCGAAAATATTAATTAGAAATTAATTAGTTTCCTGGACATAAAATATTATTAAAATAATACTACACGTGCCCCCTCACTTTGAATGGGCATGACGCCTCTCTTGTACCTCAGTATTTCTGCCAAAACATCTGTTTGGTTTGATTAATCATGTTCTATCTCGCTTAAAAGCATGCGTTTTAAACCCTATTATTTTAAAACTTATGATATACGGTTTCTGAGTGCACACATGGCATGTGAGTAGGCTACTAAACTAAGTACTCTTTCAAGTCTTAAAGGGGTCATATGATGCGATTTCGAATTGTCCTTTCTCTTTGGAGTGTTACAAGCTCTTGGTGCATAAAGAAGATCTGTAAAGTTGCAAAGACTAAAGTCTCAAATCCAAAGAGATATTCTTTATAAAAGAGTCAACCACGCCTACCTAAAATGGCTCGTTCTAACACGCCCCCACATGTCTACGTCACGATGTGGGAGGATTTGCATAATGCTGCCAAAATGTTCACACAAAAAAAAGAAGGCGTAACTTTAATACTTGCTGTTGTCGCCGCTGCCATGTTGTGGAGATGCTGTGTGTTTCATTGTGAAAACGAAACTACTTTGTTTGGCCTTCCAAAGAGGACACAACTAGAAATCAGTGGTAAGTTGTATTTACAACACTCTTCCAAAACAGTTCAACCCAAACATTCAGATGAGTGCTGCACATTTTATGGAGGACTGTCTCCTGAACCTGCAGAGTAGCCTACAACGCGTCTGTGCACAAAGGC
This sequence comes from Sinocyclocheilus anophthalmus, assembly GCA_018155175.1. Lineage (NCBI taxonomy): Eukaryota > Metazoa > Chordata > Actinopteri > Cypriniformes > Cyprinidae > Sinocyclocheilus > Sinocyclocheilus anophthalmus. The sequence continues at coordinate 300,907 of JADLZN010005445.1, forward strand.
TGTTTCTATAAAGTTGGGCAGTTCCAACTTTGTAAGGACAGTCTGGCGCTCCTGACTCACAGCCTGTAAGTACGTTTTTTATATTTAAATAATTTGCCACTGATGATTCAAATGCGAGTTGAGCAGTATAGAGTAGCGCTTGTTGTTTCTCCGATCACAAATGCAGACATGGTTTTATGTTTACGCAGCGCGATACACAACGCAACGCGTAAAAAACACAGTATAAGTCATTATAATCAGTAATTATGTCCCCACTGGATGCAACAAAATGCCTCGTTTATAATGCGTTTTAATGTTTTTGTCTCATCGCTCCGGGACAGGGCATCACAGTATGTTAAGGGGCGTAACTTTTCTGTCACACGCTTGAGGCATTCGGCCAATCACAACACACTGGATAGCTGGCCAGTCAGAGCACACCTCGCTTTTTTAGAACGATGAGCTTTGTAAAAATTGACACGTTTCAGAAAGGCGGGCCAGAGAGGAGAAACAGTAATGTACATTATATGGAAATAATGTGTTTTTTTAACCTTAAACCGCATCAACACATTTCATTACACAAAATACTGTTCTTTTTGTATAGGACCCCTTTAAACTGCGTTAAACTGTCAAATACACACAAGGTTATGTTAAAAACACACACGAGTTACAAAAACCGTGTAACAGATGTATAAAGATATGTTTGTGAAGGTAAGCAGCTGGGAAAGATGTTTCATGTTTATATTAGATCTGTGTGGCAGCAGCATAATATACAGTAAATAAATCAATACTGCTTTCTTGTCGCCACTGAGGCTGGTACTTTAAAAAGTGTTCTGTGCTCATCAGTGCAGCCAAACACAGAACAGTTAGCATGCTTTGCGTGAACTTTCGCCATGGCGTTAGAACTGGTACACCATTGTCGCTTGCGAAAACACCGTTGCGGAGCCGGGGGGAAAACTTGCTGATTCGGGCAGTATATTTAAAAATATATATATATAAAAAAATATATATATATAAAAATAATATATAATAATTTTTTTAAATACTGGGTTCTTTTTCACGTTTTCTGAGTTGGTAGATATACCAGGGACCCAATTCTAGCACTTAAATGCGGAAAAAGTCTGATTTTTATGATATGTCACCTTTAATTCTTAATTAGCATCCACTATATTTGTAATAACAATAACAGCCTCCTTATTGGCTTACTAAAATGTAAGTCAATAAGGAGAGGTGATTTGCTCTAACCATTATGAGACAGCAGGGAATGATATAATTGCTCAGACATTACTCAGCGTTCTCTCCAGAGGAAATGCCAGTGTGAGAGAATTCCTGCTGTGAAGAAACGAAAATGAACTGACTTACAAGGTAGAAAATGTCTCTCTCGTGAATGTGTTTTTAAAGCTTCTGCCAGAGTGGAGTTTTGTGCCTGGATCACATTTTCTTAAGTTTGATATCTGAAATGTTTCAGCAGTATTGATCTATTGGTTGAATAAAATGTATTGCTATAGTTTATTCAAAGGTTATTACAGCATGTTAATGTCATATACATGGACCATGTTTAACGTCTTTTTAATGTAAAAAGTTCAGACATATCTTGAATATAAAGGTAGCATGAGGGAGTAAATGGCCTATTATTTATAATAATTTAGTGTACACCGGATATACAAATGGCTTAGCAACCCTGCTGAAAAAAAAACAGCTTAAACCAGCTTAAGCTGGTTGGCTGGTTTTAGCTGGTTTAAGCTGGAAATAGCTGGTTTTAAGTGGTCTCCCAGCCTAACCAGCTAAGACCAGCCTGACCAGCTAAAACCAGCTAAGACCAGCCAGCCTGACCAGCTAAAACCAACTAAGACCAGCCAGCCTGACCCAGCTAAAACCAGCCAAGACCAGCCTGACCAGCTAAAAAAGTGGTCAAAACCCCTCTAAAACCAGCCTGATAAACCAGCTATGACCAGGCTGGGAGACCAGCTAACCAGCTAAAACCAGCCTGACCAGCTTAGGCTGGTTTTAGCTGTTTTTTTCAGCAGGGAAGTAATAGAACAAGAACAGTACCAAACTCCAGAACAGTAATTTGGTACATCAGCCCTTGATTCTCATTTTGAGAATTAGCCTACTTCAAACTCCAGTTATTCTTTTGTAACCAATGGATATTCCAAACAAATATATGTAATTTTCTAATAGATCCTTGGCATTTATAAACTGAAATGTGACTGCCACATGGCATTTCAGGATCCCAGTGTCTTTCTCACACGTTATTAGAATCTAATCTTGACTCAATAAACTGTGCAGATGTTTCCATATAAACCGGGTTGACTCAGATGTCCTAATTATGAGTGTATGAAGTGCAGGACAGTGGGTTGTGTTGAAAAGCACAGTGTGTTCTCATGTTAAGAGTTCTCATTTTTCTCTAGAGTGGGATCAGTTGTATCAAGTTGCAGTTTTACACAACTGAGGCTGAATAACAAATACTGCAATAAATATATTAGTAAATGTGGATTCGTTAGGGAGCTCTCAAACAAAAACCTATTCAGAAAAAATACTACAAATATGTTGGTATACATTCAAACTCAATTTGAATTGAAAACGGACTTCTCTGCTTAGCCCTCAGTCCCTTTTCTAGACTTTGTGACATCTGTTTAATTTTCAATGCATTGTAGTTATAATTGTATGACTGTGTTCTATTAGTCACTGGCAAAAGTCAAAAGTAATGTGGAATATTTATACTGAATAGTTTGTTCTACTTTGCATTGATCTTATGGACTGAATCCAAAACCTGTATCATTTCATCTTTTCTTTATATTGAAGTCTACATGTCATAACATTCTCCTTACAGGGTTTGGTTTCTTGAGAACAATAACTATCATGCCTGGATGCTGGTGTAGCGTCTGGACCACTCCAACACACAATATATATTTTGTTAGCTAGATTTCACAAATACTTTGTAACACCCCAGGACGCCAGAACAAGACCCTGGTTTCATGGTAACCCGATACATTTACAACCTTGTGGAATGCGAGCCGACTACTTAGCTGCATTCTCCAGAAACAAAGGGACACAAATGAACAGGAGAAAAATGGACTCCTTTTTCTACGAATTAATTCATAGGAACACCTTCTTGAAGGAACACATTTTCTCGGCCATTTTTGGGGTTTGGTTTTTATTAGTATTGCTGTGGTGTATTTAATCTGTTGTATTATAGACCATTTTATTCATGCTTACGATAAACCAATCATTCATATAACCTTACATATAGCTTGTCTAGTATCTATGAATTCGCCTTCTTATGAGCGAAACAAGCGTGTATATTATATGCTGATACCTATGCAACATATTGATGTTCTAAGAATCGGTACTAATTTGTGCCTCAACACTCCAGCGAATTACATATGCAAAATACCATGCTTACAGACAAAGAGTCATAAAAATCCCCATTATTTCCAACCTCCCGCTTGGAATTTAAGCTTTTCTCATTGGACAAGCCCATCCTGAGAGGCGTGAATCTCTGCAGGCTTTAAAAGCCACACTCCATGTGACCCGCCCCTGGCGGTGGTTCAGTGAGATGCTAAGATGAAGACGTGAGAAAACGCTTCAGGATACCAAAAAAGTGTGCCAGGCCTTTCTTCGGCCTAGACCTTTCCATTCATCAAGATCCTCTGACTCAAAACTGATTCTTTTCATCGACCAACTTCAGCAAGATCTTGGGCCTTAAGATTGCATCAGGAACCTTTTTCAGACATACGCAAGTATCAAACTTAGTCGATTAAATTGATGCATTAAGTATCAGTTACACCTTTTTACAAGGTTTGTTTGAACTAAGAATCTGACGTTTTCCCTCAGGTTTTAGATCTGCTGAATATTCAAAATGGTTCCATAAATGTCATTCATTATGTCTCTTTCTTAGTGCTAACTTAACCTTTCCTATACCAACCTGTATGTGTGTGTGTGTGTATGTGTAGGTTAGACCAGCTTAATGTGTTTATGTAGTATGCTAGACTAGTTTAAGTGTTTATGTAGTTAATAAAAACCTTACTTTTATCACACTTGACATGTTCATTGTTTACTCATAACCGGAGTCAATAATCATGCAGATTTACGTTACAAACTTATAGAATTGTACAGTAAGAAAGTTATTTCCTTTAACCAGGAAATTAACGTTCTTAGAATTGACAAGACGGTTGACCCTGAGTGGTCAGCTAAATATCTACAGTGGATCTAAAATATGAATAGTTAATTATAAATAGTTATGGTTAATTATTCATTTTCCATGAGTTGATTAGCTACAGATTGGTGGAGAGAATGCGGGCATGATAAAACGAAAGTAATGAGTTTAACACTGGCAACTTAAAATTGTGTGCTTGATAGCCCAGGTTAAAATAGGCCGTGACTTCAGATGCCCTGTTGTGTCCCTATTTGCTGGCTTGTTGAGATGCAGATAAAGTGGGGGTTTGAATTGGTACTGCTATTATAATTGTGAGAGTCTTTATGTATTTCATGCTTAATGGCATCGGTGTAAGGTTAATCTGATTTTAGCAAAGAAACCCTAATTTCAGTATTAAAGCATAAATCTGTCTTGACAAAGCGTAAGTTTGAATCTCAGCTCAGCGGCATGTCCAAAACTGTACCATAATGTAATATGCTTAGTGAAGAAATCACAAAATTGCAGAATTGTTTAAATTGTTTCTTTGAAGAAAAAATCTCATTACAGTTATATCAAGGTAGATTTGAGCGCTGCTCCCCTTTCTACAGCAAAAAGGCCTTATAGTTTATAATTAGATAGAAGCAATTAATCTACACTTTGACTGTATATATATAAGACGAGCAACATGGTGGTCATTATCTGTGTTTCATCGCTGAGGGAAATTAATGTGAATACTGGACTTTAGTACCATATGTGAGGCAAATAAATAAGATATGTTTAACCGGTTTTAACTTACAGTAAACACGTTTTGTAATTCTTTAAACAAGTGCACGAAGTTTATTGTTACATTAGAGAAGCAATCACAGAAGTGCTTATTTAATGCAACAAGTCCTGAAGGACTGAAAGCACCACGTTCTAAAACTATGACTGTTTAACATAGACAGACATTAAACTGCGTTAATTACACTGGCATGCATTGGTTACCGTGACAACAACTTGTCACAGGAAGTGCTAACGTCACATAGCACAACACGCCATGTTTGTAAACAAACCATTTGAAGCAGCTAAGCTAACACGACGTAGCATAGTTTCATTTTAGGCTAAGCCACCAAATAGCTTTAACAATTAGGGGTAAACACTCTTTAATTGAAGCTTTTAAAAACAGCATGTGTGTATGCAGTGTGAAGCAATTTGAATTTAAACTAATCCCTCGTTTCTGATTTTTCCACTTCTCTTCCTTCTTTTTCTTCTTTTTATATGTTTCTCAATCTTCAATTCGTCTCAGCGAATTAAACTATCTAGATGTATCCTTCCTGAAAGCTATTGCTTAGTTACTAGTTAATTAAATCTAAATTTAAATCGTAACTGTCTATCGAGGAAAGACTCATTAAGGTATTGGGTGCTTTAGTAACACACTAATCACTAGTGCTACTGATTGTTCCTAATATCATATTGATTACCCTGTTTTAATAATAGCAGTTAGTTAATTTTAAATCCATTTACATGTTATGCCCCCTTGATGTTCTCTCTGAACCTCAAAAGGAACCAGAGACATTGCTATTTTTGATTTGTTTATTTTCAAAAATAATCAGCATAATCTGAATAGAAATGCTCTCCTTTTCCTTCTGCTTTTCCCTTTTCTCCTTCATACCTCAGAGATTAAGCTTGTTTGGGGAACCGTCAGCAAATTCTGAGTGATAATTTGACAATAAAAGTAGTCTTAAGTCATCAATCAAAACACTGTTTACACCCTTTTCAGCAAACATATGCTGACCAAAACCTATTTTAGCATTCACACTCTGTTTTGATCGTGTAGTAGTCTCTAGCCCTTACTCTCAACAAAAAAAGTTGCAGATGCTCAGACTAACTGCACAGAATGCAGAACAGAGAGGGCTGGCAAGGCGTCGTGAGGAACACCCCCTTTAACCAGGCCCGACGACCACCTACTGAGCAGAAAGCGGCTGGACGCGGAGAGGGGTGAGCCTCAGACTCAGGACTCGGGCGAGAGATGTGGCTACAAAAAGCTCGCCAAGGTCATTATCTTCCTGGACCACAACCTCATGGGTCTGAAAAAGGAGGTAAATGATCTCAAGCAACAGATCACAGCGGTAGCCACAAGGACCCCAGCAAAATGGAGTAACAGGAGGAAATCAATAGACTTCAAAAAGCTCTGACAGCTGCTGAACAGCAAGAACACCTGGAAAAGGTAGCCAGAAAGGAACTGGAAAGGAAACACCCACACAAAATTACTATTAAAGCAGCAAATTCTGAGCTCTTAGACAAAGTTCCCAGAATTGAGACTCTGATCCAGCAGCTGAACAACACTCAAGACAAACTTGACATGGTCCAAAGAGAACTAAGGTACTCTTATAGGCTGCAAAAGGAAAAACAGTGGGAGAAACACCCTACTCCTGCATCCTCACTCAGCAGTGCAAAACTCCCTCAGGTGCACGAAGCTACGAAAGGGGGAGCCAGCACTTTCTGCTTAACAACTCAGCAGACAGACCCATAATACCTACAGCAACCACAGAGAGGAGGGGGTCCCTTACAAGCATCCCTGCAGCAGCGCATGATGCGACCCCAGAAACTTTGACAAGCTAACCAGAAAACAATAGTTTCCTACTTTATGCAGTACGAGCAGTAATTTAGAACGGTGGAGTCGTTTTAAACATTGCTTGCAAGCAGACCCAATAATCAATCTTATGTGTCTGTTTCATAAGTTAGTAACTTCTTCTCCATGCGCATACCAGTTCCTGATCAAAACCAGATAAAATTATAGTTTGAATGTACCTTCCTACGAGCAGTAAGAAGTTGTCAGTGCTATAATGTGTTTAAATCGTACGATAAGAAACTAACCTGACTTTAGCGAAGAAATCCTAATCTCTGTTGTTAGTGGAGCATAAGTATATTTTCTGACGACGAAATCTCGGGATTAGCAGCTCATATAAATGGTACCAGAATAAATCGGTCTGATTTTGGGCGAAGAAATCCCCTTCTTCAGTACTGTGTAGGTGATCTGAGCGATGCTCCTCATTTCACTGATTTAAGGCCTTATTATGTGTTATGTATCATTGTATTCATATCGACCCAATCATGTGAAACATTTAAGTAACTCTTATACATGCGCGCACCAGGTTCTGAAAATAATCAGATAAAACTATAGCTTGAAAGTTCCTTCCTACAAGCGGTAGAGAGTTTTCAGTGCTGTAATGTTTTTAAATCGTACGATAAGAAACTAACCGGATTTTAGCGAAGAAATCCTAATCTCTGTTGTTAGTGGAGCATAAGTCTATTTTCTGACGACGCAATCTCAGATTAGCAGCTCATATAAATGGTACCAGAATGAATCGGTCTGATCTTGGGCGAAGAAATCCCCTTTTTCAGCACTGTGTAGGTGATCTGAGCTATACTCCTCATTTCATTAATTTAAGGCCTTATTATGTGTTACGTATCATTGTATTTCATTATGACTCGCTCATTTGAAACATTTACGTAAAATTAATGGTGTTATTCTAGCGTAGCTAACTACGAATCCACCATTGCCTGTGAAGTGAATGTGCTGTTATTAATGAATGAATTTGTATGGGACATGCATGGAGTTTCCCATGCATGCTCACAGCAGTGCAAGTCTGCTCCACCTGCACCTGTTGTGAGCTTGCATTGGTCTCCTAGCAACACGTGACCCCGGAAGTGTGAGCAGACTCTTCCGGTTAATCTGACAAAAGCACCCAATTCACAGACCTGTGTGTAAACAAAGAACTGCGTGTAAATAACGCTAACTCTTAAGCTAAGCCTTTTACCTCAACTGCTAGCTGTTAGCATCTGAATAACACTTGATAGGCGGAAAGTGTAACTTTCTAACCACACTCTCTCGCCCTCTCTCTCTCCCTCTCTCTCTCCTTCACTCCTGGTGTCAATTCCTGTTGATGCCCTCACAGGTCCCTGTGGGACCCACCCACATACTGGGTTTACTTGTGTTATTGTTTATTTTTGTTTTGACTTTATTCTACCTCTTTTTAATTTTATTGCATTTATTTACATTTGTTTAGCACAAATGTACCAATTCAGCGAAATTGATTTGTATTAAATTTGAGATTTAATTAAATCAAATTTTTATTTATTTTTTATTTTATTCCATTTTTATTTTTATTTTTATTATTTTTATTACTTTCTCTTTTAATTTCCTACAGCTCTTAGGACCCTTTTTTATTTATTTAAATTTTTGTTTGTTGTGTTATATTTTTACCTTATTTTAGTTATTTCACCATCACCATCGTCGTTTTTGGATAGGATTACAGTAGTTCGAGCAACTGTTGTTTCCTTAGCGAGTTATACAGGTTATTAGTAGCATAATCCCTGTTTCCTCTCTACTTCTCCTCACGCCACAGTGCCAGGCCTAATACGTTGAAGGACAGCTACCATTGCAACACAATGTAGGATAACATAAAACTAGAAACAATTCCCACTGTTTCTTTTTCTTTTGACGAGGTATTTGGTGGGTCCCTGCTAGTTTAGCTAACAGCCTAACCCTAGGGTTATGAAGTCTATTGCAGCATCACACACAAGTGAAACCTGCTTAGCCATATCTCTTAGAAAAAAAAACTAAAATAGGTAAAAATGTTCCTTTTTTTTTTTTTGAGTTCATCTTATTTTATTTCAGTTTCGTCATAGTGACCAAACCCGTGAACCATCAGTAGTATAGCCCGGTCATCAGCTGACCCCTGCTTACAGCCCTCAACAAAGTTACTCAAACTCTCTCTGTGTTCACGAACACAAAAACATAGCACCCTACCTCACTAGCTGACTCCCACCAGCTATTCATACCTTACACGGCCTACAAAGCCGTTCCCCTTAGAGATAGCTTAACACCTCTGTACGTACCTGCATTTGCCTTGTGTCTCTCTCTCTCTGGTGTTCCCACAAGTGTGCCAGTATGTCGCAGACATTCCACAGACATCCAGCCCTGGCAGCTCACCAGGACCACCTGGACACTCAGTAGAGCACTGTAATGGACATCATTCAGCTCAAAGCAGCCAACGACCTGCCATGGCAAAGAAAGGAACAGCGAGACTGCGACATAAGCGAACACTTGACCAGCATCATCCTCTCCACGGCCCACACCCTCAAGGGCCTCAGACCGGAGGTATATGAGCTGAAACTGCAAGACACAGAATTCTACAGAGAACTGACACCAGCTCAACGAGAGAAAGCACAGAACGGAATGCAAAGAACCTCACAGAATGGTGCGACAGAAAGAAATCACCAGTCTTCACAGAGGCTCTAACAGCTGCTCAACACCAAGCGCCGCTGGAAAAAGCCATCACACAGGACTTGAAAAGAGAACTGTTTCACACAAAGTCACTCTTAAAACAACATATGTGGAACTAAATGAGAAAGACACCACATCTTAGGCCTTACAAGGCCACCTGCATACAGACAGAGATGAGGTCCAAACCCTGACTCAGCAATAAGAAAGGAGCTTGACTTGGTTCAGAAAAAATTTAAACAGTCCTAACGACTGCGCATAGACCTAAGCAAAAGACAGCAGGTTCAACACCACGTCGCCAGCAGTGCAAGCCCTCCATGCCTGTGCACAGCTACGAAAGGGGGGAAAGGGAGCCAAAGCCTTCTGCTTGACACTTCACAAGTCAGCTCCCTGAAAACCTCTGCAGCTGCAACAAAAAAAAAAAATGTTCAGGCGAACCGAAACAATGCAACGAGGTGAATTCAGTGTCACAAAAGAACTGAAAAATGCTTGCAGACCACAAGGCGAACAGATAGGGAAAAAACGAAACAGAACTTCCCCTGGCCAGCAGGGCCACCCCCTCAGCCCAGCGTTTGAACCTGCGAGGGGGGGGGCGAGAGCCACTGTTCACACGTCAACAATCAGCAGCCACAAGGGGGTGGGGCAGGACCTCTCCAGGGCGTCACTGCAGACACACACACCGTGTGAACCCACAGACCCCAACGAGCTGGCCAGAGAAAACACATCTGGCAACCTAAATACTCTCAGACCCAGAGTCTGAACACGGACTGATCGCTGCCCCAGACACCAAGCAGGGCCGGCGTGAAACTCCCCATGCTTACTACCACAGACTTTGACAAACTTACTCCAAAGCTCACAATTACCCTGGGATGGCGGAGGACACCAGCTGCAAGAAGTCATCAAGGCATTAGGGCCTGCCGCACAATGCATAATCAACAGCTGTGTAACCTGACACAGAAGGCCTTTAACAAGCACATGGCCTCCACTAAAGGTGTTTGTCAAACCACACTGATTCTGAACTTCACAACTCAGTATCCAAAGCGGGCACCAGAAGGCACCCAGCATTGCCACAATGCAACACCCTTCTACAGAAAGCCCCTAGCCAGAAGAGGACAGAGCCAGCACCATGGCAACAGACCCAGGTCCAGACCAACCACGGGAAAAAGGCATCCTCATACTGCAAACACCACGGTATGTCCAACAGCCGTCCACCACAACATCCTCCTCCACACAACGGAAGCTACACAAGGACAGCTGGACACGCCTACTTCTGGGTACAGGAGCTGCTGACACTCGCAAAAGAGCTCCTTGAACAAAATTCAACTAAGGAGTATTGAGAAGGACAAACCTCTGACTCCTTGCCTGCTGCAACACAGCATCAGGCCCCTCCAAGGGAGGAGAATCCCTTGAAACCGGTCGACACCCCCAGAAGCAGCCAGACAACGTTGGATTGAGCAACGGGCCCACATGCCCAACAGCGAAAGCTCTACCAACACAACTCAGGCAAGCTCAAGTCGGTGCCACCACAAGAGCCAAGTGACACCGCAAACATCGAATTTCTAGTGACGTTGAGCAAAGAAGAGAGCTCACAACCACCTGCCGCTTCCCTGCCATCATCACTAGGTCAGTCAGAAACTCTCTGCACGCTACAAAATCTACATAACAATTACCTGCAATCCCTGGAAACACCTGCACTCTCACCAGTGAGAGTCAAACCCGGCTGTCCCACATCACGGGTAACACAGATAGCCTACTGGATAACAGCATCAACAAAAACATCCTACACGGACTAACTCACTTCAGGATGACAGATGACACAGCCTCGACACCTTCTGCATAAGCTCGAGGACCCACACCTACATCACCACAGCTACAGCCTACATCACCACAGCGCACCACCCGACAGCATCCATCACGGCACCAACAGCCAAAAAGCAACCACTGGCTCCCAGCCGTGAGTGGCAGGTGTGTGTTAGATTGTTCTGCACCTTTGACATCGCTCGTTGTTGTCTATTTTATGGACAAACAAAAAAAAAAACAACGTTCGAAAAGGGGGAATTTGTAGCGTCTGGACCAAACAAACACACAATATATATTTTGTTAGCTAGATTTCACAAAAACTTTGTAACACCCCAGGACGCCGAACAAGACCCTGGTTTCATGGTAACCGATACATTTACAACCTTGTGGAATGCGAGCCGAATACTACTAGCTGCATTCTCCAGAAAAACAAAGGGACACATGACAGGAGGAAATGGACTTTTTTACTAATTAAATTCATAGGAACCTTCTTGAATGAAACACCAATTTTCTTAGGCCATTGTGTATATATTGCTGTGTTGATTTAATCTGTTGTATTATAGACTAATTTTATTCACTTACGAGTAAACCATAATCAATAAGTAACCTATTTCAAGTCTAGTATCTATGAATTCGCCTTCTTATGATCCAAACAAGTGTGTATATTATATGCTGATACCTATGCAACATATTGATGTTCTAAGAATCGGTATTAATTTGTGCCTCAACACTCAAGCGAATTACATATGCAAAATACCATGCGTACAGACAAAGAGTCATAAAACTCCCAGTATTTCCAACCTCCCGCTTGGGATTTTCAGCCTTCCTCATTGGACGAACCAATCTTGAGAGGCGTGAATCTCTGCAGACTTTAAAAGACCACACTCCATGTGACCCACCCAGTCGGTGGTTCAGGCAGATGCTAAGATGAAGATGTGAGAAAAAATGCTTCAGGATACCAAAGCATCTGTGCAAGGCCTTTTCTTCGGCCTAGTCCTTTTCATTCATCAAGTGACTCTGACTCAACCTAGCTCTTTCTCATCAACCAACTTCAGCAAGATCTTGGGGCCTTAAGATTGCATCAGGAATCTTTTTCAGACATACGCAAGTATCAAACTTAGTCGATTTAATTGATGCATTAAGTATCAGTTACACCTTTTTACCAGGTTTGTTTGAACTAAGAATCTGACGTTTTCCCTCAGGTTTTAGATCTGCTGAATATGCAAAATGATTCCATAAATGTCATTCCTTATGTCTATTTCTTTAGTGCTAAACTTTAACCCTTTCCTATACACAACTGAGGGTGTGTGTGTGTGTGATGGATGTTAGACCGGCTTAGGTGTTTATTTGTAGTTATGGTTATTAGACTCAGTTTAAGGTTTATTAGTTAATAAACCCTTAATTTGTATCAAACTTGACGTGTCAGGTTTATCCTAACCGGAGTTAGTCAATAATCATGCAGATTTACGGTACAAACTTATAGAATTGTACAGTAGAAAGTTATTTCCTTTAACCAGGAAATTAACGTTCTTAGAATTGACAAGACGGTTGACCCTGAGAGGTCAGCTAAATATCTACAGTGGATCTAAAATATGAATAGTTAATTATAACTAGTTATGGTTAATTATTCATATTTCCCCATGAGTTGATTAGCTACACTGGACACAAAAGAGCTCTAATAGACCAGAAAACCACATTTTCCTCATGAAATCCAAAATTGCTCATGATATATTTTCAAGCTGGCCAGCCACAGAGGACTTTATGTACAAATGTATTAAGTATCAGTATTAACAGCACCATTATGATACTGTTATATTTGATGTAGAACATGAGAAGCTTGTCAATGGTATACCTATATGTTATAGTAAACCAGTCGAGAAATCAAGGTTTGTTAATATTTAGTCACTCTTTTAGTATTGCAGAGACCTACTACAGTGGTGGAAAATTGGGTTGTCTTTTTCCAGATACCCGTCTCTGATTTTGTTTTGGGAGGCCTTTGGCATGGTTTTACCAGACAGGTGAGCTAATAAAAATGAGATAGGTTAGACACCCCATTTACTCACACAAAAGGTGAATTATTTTAAGTTTATTCTGGCCATATAGATTAATGAAAGTGAATGAGATGTGGAAATGACAACCTCCAACATTTTAAGTACGGAAAAAATAACTACATTATAAGGCAAAGCAAGTCAAGTTTACTTATATAGCACATTTCATACACAATGGTAATTCAAAGTTCTTTACATAAAAGGAAGTAAAATAATCATAAAGAATAATCACAACAATAAAACAAGGAATTTAAAAACTTTTTAAATGATTTAAAAATGGATTTAAAATGAATTTAAAACAGTTAAAAATAGGAAATTAGTATATATGAAATACAGCACAATCAGTTCAGACGTAGCACAGTGCTCATTCAATAAATGCACAGCTAAACAGATGAGTTTTAAGTCTAGATTTAAATGTGGCTAATGTTTTAGCACATCTGATCTCTTCTGGAAGCTGATTCCAACTGCGGGCGGCATAATAGCTAAAAGCGGACTCCCCTTGCTTTGTGTGAACCCTTGGTATTTCTAACTGACTCGATCCTAATGATCTGAGTGGTCTGTTAGGTTTATATTCAGTGAGCATATCTGCAATGTATTTAGGTCCTAGGCCACTGAGTGATTTATAAACGAGTAAAAGTACTTTAAAATCAATCCTAAATATAACTGGAAGCCAGTGTAAGGCCTGAGGACTGGTGTGATATGCTCAGATTTTCTAGTTCTAGTCAGAATCCTGGCAGCAGCGTTCTGGATGAGCTGCAGCTGTCTAATGGTCTTCTTGGGAAGGCCGGTGAGGAGACATTACAATAGTCCACCCTGCTGGGGATAAAGGCATGAACAAGTTTCTCCAAGTCTTGACTTGGAGAAACAAAACATCTAATCTTGCATGCTGTTAGATGATAGTATGCTGATTTAGTACTGCTTTGACATGACTACTGAAACTAAGGTCTGTCTCCAGAATCACACCAAGATTCTTGATTTGATTTTTAGTTGTTTGACCCCTGGAGTCAAGGTATGCATTCACCCTGAGAACTTCATCTTTGTTTCCAAATGCAATGACTTCAGTTTTTTCCTTGTTTAACTGAAGATGGTTTTGGCACATCCAACTGTTCATTTCATCAATGCATCAGCATAGGGAGTCAATGGGGCTGTAGTCATTTGGCGATAAGGCTAGGTAAATCTGGGTATCATCAGCATAGCTGTGATAGGCAATTTGGTTCTTTCTCATTATTTGACTTAGTGGGAGCATATACAGGATAAACAAGAGTGGTGCAAGAATTGAGCCTTGTGGGGTTCCGCATGTCATGGATGTCCACTTAGACCTATGCTCTCCTATACACACATAATAACCTCTCCCTTCTAAGTATGACCTGAACCATTTGAGTACCATCCCAGAAAGCTCGACCCAGTTTTCTAGTCTCTCTAGAAGTATGTTATGATCGACAGTGTCAAACGCAGCACTAAGATCTAGCAGTACCAGCACTGACATTTTGCCAGAATCAGAATTAAGCGAATATCATTTATTATCTTAATAAGGGCTGTCTCTGTGGTGTGATGCAGTTGGAAACCAGATTGAAAATTGTCCAGGTATCCATTTGAATTTAAGTAGTTGTTCAGCTGATTAAATACTACTGTCTTTTCAATTTACTATCTTTTAAATAATCTTACCTATAAAAGGAAGATTTGATACTGGTCTATAGTTGCTCAATGTGGTTTTATCAAGATTTCTCTTTTTCTGAAGGGGTTTAACAACTGCATTTTTCAGGAATTTTGGAAAAGTCCCAGAAAGAAGTGAAGCGTTCACCACTTCTAAGAGATCTGCTTCTAAACAGTTAAGCACACTTTTAAAAAAAGATGTGGGAAGTGTGTCAAGATAGCAGGTTGATGATTTAAGGTGCTATACTATTTCTTCCAAAATATTGCTGTCAATTGCTTCAAAAACAGACATAGTAAATTATTTTTGAAATTGTGGTCGAAACTGTCTGACCTCTGCATAACTTGAGGATGTGCTAATTGCCTTCCTGATATTATTGATCTTCTCAGAAAAGAAAGCAAACTCATTGCATTTGCTGTCGGAGAGCATTTAACTGGCAATCTGATTTGGGGGGTTTGTAAGTCTCTCAACAGTAGCAAAAAGAGAGTGAGTGTTGTTTAAGTTACTGTTTATAAGGTTTGAGAAGAAGGTCTGTCTAGCTGTGGCTAGTTTCACATTGAAAGCATGAAGCCTGTCTTTATAGATGCTATAGTGAATTTCAAGTTTCGTCTTCCGCCACATCCGCTCAGCTTTTCTGCATTGTCTTTTCATACTCTGAACTGCTGTTGATTTTCTCCAAGCTGATTTTTGTCTGCCAGTCTTCTTACTGACTTTTACAGGAGCAATAAAAGTAGTTAGTATGATATGATTTCTAAATAAATTTAAATTATTAAATTTTTTTTGATTCCATAAGTGTTTATGAGAGAAGTTGCAAGTCTAATTTGTGATAAATCATTCTTTTGAGCTCTTTTCAAGAAATCTTTGATTTTTTTTTATTCTGTTCTTAAAACCTGTCTGAATGATTTGTTGACAACTTGTGAATTTTCACAAATGTGAAAACTTTCTTCATTTGTGTTCCACAGAAACAAGAACGTCGGACAGGTTTGGAATGACAAGAGTTTGAGTAAATGATGACACAATTTTCATTTTTGGGTGAATAATCCATTAACCCTATTGACACTGCTCTAAATGGGTTAATCGATGCAAGACTAAGCTACTTCTATAATCCATCAAGATGAGGCTTTGGGGGGACCAGTGTAGCACGGACAAACAGATAGGACTAAAATTTTATATAGGCCAAATCCAGATGATCTCCAGACCAATTTGAACAGCTGTGTAAACTTATAAAGCTTATAAACCGTCTCAAGGGGAGTTCTCATCATTTTCTTCACTGCCAACCTCTGCATTCTCTACACAGTCATGTTTGGCATATGTCTCATCCTCCTTGCTTCCTGATCCTGTAAGCCTGCCAAAAGAATATTTTTTATGTTTTTCACTACATCTGCTGTACATGAGGTTGAAGGCTTGCTTTTAGTGTGAGTTTTTTTTTATTTTTAGTTTGCACATGACAAACGACTTCTCTAAGCTATAGAGTGGTAAAATGCCTACTATGCATTTGCTCTCATTTTCCAACCCCCAATTGTCCTCCAGCCTTTGCTGTTCGAAGACACAGTGTTCTTTACATCAGCTACATGACTTCCTCCACAACCACATTTTAGCCAGCATTTGTTTTAATATTTTACAAATACTGCCAAAGCAAGCAGTTTAACATCTGGAAGTCATCCCCCGGGCTTGCATTTGCTGACTGCCATAATTTACTTAATAAGTAGTTCCCATAGAGCAGGCTCGAGAGCGCGCTCATTATTAAAAATCCATCCTCTAAATTGTTTATTCCATAGAGACGCCCAGTGATTAAAGATGCTATGGATTGTACAGTAAATGTTATAGAGTTAAAGGTTGGTGTCAAAGAGAGAATAGGATTCTCTCTCTCTCCTTGTCCCCCTTTCTTGCTCTCTCTTTCCCTCCCTCTTTCAGGACCAAAGAGGCATGTAATCAAGTCATTGCTCAAAAATGCAGCACATGTTTTCCATCAGCACATAAGCTGTGGACTTGGTCGAATGCACATATTTGGATATTTAGCTGTAAAGTGAAAACACTCTATTTGTTGTAATATAATGTTTGTGGCAACAATGACTGGAACCAGGTTTTAAACAAAAAAATACCACTCAGTCAGCTCCACAACATAATAATAAAAAATACAACTAACGGTTTAATCTTCTTTTTGGGCCAGAAAGAAATTACAGTGTTTCTCATGTTACTGTGAGAAGTAATTTGTGACGACTTGTTTAACCATGTTTACGTAAAATTACACATTATCCAAAAGATTAAGGGTATTTAGACTGTTTCATGTGACAATGCTCAGATGAAAAGTTGCGTCACATGGAGCGGACAAAGAACAGAACAACTTTCTGTTAATTGAAACTTAATTTGGACTTTGTGGTGCTTACTGGCATATGTTTGTGTGAAAGGACAGGGAGAGAAAAATTGAAGCTTTTTTTGCATTATGTATTAAATACTACCAACCTAACCACTTTTGCCCAAAAGCACATTTAACTTTTTTTGTTGTTTTGTTTTTCTAGAGTCATTTTCTTCTCTTTACGTTGCATAACTATTACCATTGTAACTAAACTATTTACAAAGAAGCAGCTGCTTTCAGTTATTGACTTCAACTAGCTTGAAACCAAACCAATTTAACATCAGCCATTTTCTTCAAGTGAGAAATAGCACACAGTCAGGCTTCTGTAAAAAATTTTCTGCAAAACATGTATTAATTATACTTTCAGTGTATTAATTATCATATTAATTATAAGTTATGACTTTTTTATAGGACCTATTCAAATGCGAACATGCAGTTTGCAGGCAATTTAATGGTAATGTGATAATGCCTCTCAAAATACATAATTTAAGAGAAATACTACCAAAAGAGAATACATTTACAAAATAATTTTCACCTAAAGAACATTATTACTCCTTAGCCCAAAAGTGCACAGACTGGTGTGAAAAAAAGATAGAAATCTCTCTTTACAATGGAGAAATATTATAATTGCATATCTTTGCTCTATTATGAAGGAAGATACTACAATAGTTTTTTTTCCCCAGTTGTAATGATCATTTACCACAAGGTGGCGCACTGTCTGTAAAACCTCAACAATAGGCTTTGAATCCAAGAGGCACATGTAAAACAAGTTGTTCAGATATGCATATATCAAAATCTGCTAAACATTTAGATCAACAGAACCTGAGAGAACACTCCCCAGGATTGTTTTGTCTGGTGACATCATTTAGGGAAAAATTTACGTCACATGTTTGAAATGATCTAAACCAGGGCATGACTGAGGTAATAGCACTCAGGTGTCTTCTCGGCTGGGTGTTTTTTTCCCTTTCCCTGCATGTTCAGAGTCAGTGCCTCCCTCATAATATCCTCACACATCTGCTTTGCATTAAGATGCAAGATGTCTTCCTTTAGAGACATGTGAGCGCAGTGCTAGAGTTGAAATTGATTCAGCAGATGTGAGAGGAGGATACTGATGTGGGTAGGCAACAAATCTAATGGTGCATGTTGAAGAGTTAAGAGTAAACTGTGCCTTTTGACCATACTCATATGCCACAAACCTCCAAGTGACATCACCGTTAGTCATGTTACAGTATGGTGATCACTTGGCATGACTAGTAAAACCTGTTGGTCAAAAGTACAGGCAAGTCCCAAACTTGTGGCATAATTAGAGGTACTTGCTGGTCAAAAGTACAACAGCATGCGCATGCAACATCCTTTAAAATTAAGCTCCAATTTTTCAATTAACTTTACATTTAAGCAGCTTTATATTCAAGCATTTCAAGTGACCTTTAGTAAACCTCTTTTTTTTAAAAATAACAATAATAATAATAAGACAAGTCTTTACATCAAAATCAAAAGCATCAGCTTTAGCATCAGCACAATTAGCTTCATGAATAAACTGCAACTTACCACCTTCGTCTTGGCATTTCACAAATTGTAAAAAAGCCACTGATAAAGCCAGAAACAGGACAGTCCTATACGGCTGAAAGATCATCATGCCCATATCAAAGACATGAGCTGTTCTTATGTGCAAAGTAACCGGGAAGAGAAAAGGGTCCAGGTTATGGCTTCACCATGAAGACAGACTGAGGTTTTTCCTGCTCAGAGCAGCAATCAGACCCAGCCCCACTCTCTGCTGCCTCTTTTTTAACAGCCTTAAGTAAGAAAAATGCTGCCAACCCTAATTTTCCTCCCCCTTTTGTCAGTGCTCTCTCATAAGCATCCACTCTGGCTCTGTTGAATTACACTACATGTTCATTACTATTCTTTAAAGATAGTTTGTTCTTATGTTAATATTGTATATTGTCACAGTAATTCTTTGTTTTTGGTTATCATTCGCTGATAAAGTCGGTTTGGCTTGGTGTAGTTGCTAAGCAGGACAGTAAACTGGCTTTATGAGAGTCTTAACTGCACTGACTTTACTGCTGTTGCTCATAGGCTCTTTTTTACAAGGGAACAAGAAAAGAGTTTATATCTCATTTGTCTTGGGCTGCAGATGACAAATTTAAACCCCTAGTAGGAAAACAAGAAGGAAAGACAATGGTGAAAGGTATACTTTAGAGCAACTCATTTTCTGTTGTTCTGAAGGAGTTTAAATTCATTGTTGCCCGTTCTTCGTTGTCTCAGTGGTAAATACTAGACAATGGGACAAGCTAAACATTCCATTTGCTGGTCAGAAATCTTCTACAGTTCCACTGACTTGTCCAGTTTCACATTTTATTAAGCATATTTCACATGCTCCACACATGTCACTATGCATTTCCTCATGAACACAAACATTTATGTAAAAGATGACCAAGGTCGTGCTTGTGGTTTGGCTGAAGCCTTTATTTGTCTGTATAGTGTCAGGTTTTGCTCTGTTCTAATTATTGCAAGAAAAAAGTATTTTATTTGATTTTAAATTCAATAAAATTGTATATAGTGCTATAAAGTAGAAGAAAACGGTCATTTTTAGTATAATGTACTACTTAAGGTTGTCTGGGGGTCTTTGATTAAATTGTGTCACAATGTGAAGAGCTATAATAAATGTAAGTTAAAGTATGACTTAATATATTTACTGCTCCGTGCCACAATTGGCAATTTCTGTAGCCATGCTTTATATATTGTAATTAATCTACTTAAATGTTCTGAACGTGTTTTAAATTCTCTACTACCCGAAAGATATCACTGATTTAGATGTCCTGAGGAATCTCACCTGTAGCTGTGACACCTTTAGACTACAACAGGGGTCAGGTAAGCGGCCTGTGCATTTTAGCCAATCAGAAAATTCACCCTGCTTTTTACTGGTATGACGTCAAGGTTGGCTGAAATGTCTTCAGAGGCAGGGTTTAAGTGAGGGGGTGTGTTGGATTGGTGTAGGGTGGTCTAATTCTAGAGGAAGTTAGCAAAACAGCTGAAATTGCTTACAACTATCATGATAGCAAGTTCCCACTATATACAAATATCAAATATTCAGTTATACCTGGTATATATGGATAATTCATAGAGATGGATATGCTAGTGCTATTTATGAAAAAATAAGTGTTTTCACTACTGATTAGCTTCTTATTTTCACTCCCTCATCTCATCTGAGCAATTTTGGCAGATGGCACAGTTCTGGGAAGCAGTTGAAGTTGTATTTGAGTTAATGTTATGACTAATTTGAACTAGTTGCCAAAATAAGCTTCTAGTTGACTAGCATTCATGAGGAAATTGATTCTAAATGTCAAGTGGTATGTAATGAAAATCCAACTTGAAAAGTTTTCTAGATGTAAAACAAACGCTGTTCATGTGTACTGGAAATATTTTCCACCTTTTGGGAGTAAAACCAGCTATGATTCTCTAAATATGAGAACATTTTGCATAAGGTGAACCAGAGGACGTAAGGTATTCAAAATAATGCTTGACTAATGTTGTGTTTGAATCCTCTTCAGTCTTTTAAAAACTTCTGAGAGAAAGGGGAGGAAGCAGCTGTGAGCCATGTTCTTCAGGCACTTGATTTTCTCTCCATCTCCAATGCTTGTACGGCACAGAGGAGCAGAGGTGAGGAGGGGGTGGGCTGAGTCTCAAGGCAGCTCTCCTCATGTAGCCCAGCCCAATGGAGTGGCCAATAGCCTTTCCAAACCACTGTAACATCGCTTGTAAGAAGCAGTACTCTCACGCCAAAAACTGGAATGGGAGGCCTTTTTTCCACACTGTTACAATAGGCTGCCAAGTATTGGGTCATAAGAGAATGTAGCCCGGAGGAAGGTAAAAGCTGTAGGGGCAGACATTGCAATGAGTTATAGTGCTTTCCTTGCTTACTTGTGCTCATGTCTGACTCTTTTGATCCACTTGCATGGAAGAAATCTGCTCAGTATATTCAACCATGTCATAAGATTCGGTCAGCGTTTAGATGTGCCCTTAAAAATGTACCCACAGTGGGTTGTTCGTCTGTGTGGTCTGTGTTTCTTTAAACAGGTCAACGCAGGAACAGTCATCACAAATATATATATATATATATATATTTATATATATATATATATATTATATATATTAACACCTATATAATAGAACTATACTATTTTTCAAATAGTGTGGGTCGCATGATGTTTATTTTTTTTTAACGAATTTGTATTCGGCCAATGGTGGCCCTTCAAATGAACAAAAGTACCCCTTGGTGGAGTGAAAACAAACAAAAAACTAACCAAAAAAAAACAACATTTCAAAGAATTTTTGTTTGAACTTTCTATTCATCAAAAAAAAAAAAAAAAAAAAAAAAAAGCAAACACCAAGATTAATTCAGCACTACTGCTTGTCACATTTAGAACCTTATAATTTTTTTCTTACGACACCAGATCGTTATATTAGGAATGATTTCTGAGATCAGGTGACCCTTGAAACTCGAGTATCGCAGAAATATAGCTGCCAACACAGGATACCTTATTTAAATGCATTAAAAGAGAAAACACTTATTTTAATTTGTGATAATATTTTACAGTATTACTGTTTTTACCGTATTTTTTGTGTTCAAATACAGCGCTTTGGAGTCCAGCATGGATACCTTTTCATAGAAACCCCAACGTTTTGAGAAATGGTATATCTACAAAAAAATGAAAGTGTGCAGACTGCTTTTGAAAACCGAATTAAATGTAGTAATATGCAATATGATAAGCACTTTTGGCAACAGATTGTGAAATGCTTTCAGTCCTATACTTGCTTCGAACAGGGGCCGTGTTGGAGAACAATTGTGTTTCAAATGTTTAAACTACTTGCTATTGAAATGCAACTATGAAAAAGAAAAACCTCAAATGTGCATTTAATATCTATTAAAACTACAGATTGCTCTCTCATTTATTAGCAGGAGATACATGCTTTAATGACTGTGATGAAAGGCATTGAAAATGGTGACAAATGCTGAACTCTTTATTGCACCACCCACTCAAATACAATCACTGATTTATTCAAAGGAAAGTCTCGTCTGGAGAATGGCCAGATACTGACTTGTAGTGGCTTGTTTTTTTTGTGTTCACGTTCCCCAAGTAAATAGATAGAACATAGAAACACTGAATGTGATATTAGTATTTTGTGCTTTGAGGGAAAATTCAAGGCTTTGGCATGGTAGTTCAAATCAGCTTTCCAGCTTTTTTTGTTTTAAAATAGAATACACAAATGACAAAAGACAAAACAAATTTTATGTGTGCTATCATCTTTGCAATTAAAGTTTTCCACAAAATTTACTCTGAACACAGTTTAATGAAGAACGAAAAACATAGATATCAGGAAAATATTACATTACCCTGACAGTTGAAATATCTTTCCAAGATCCTATTTTATGAAAAATTAGTTGTGATTCTATTACAAAGACACATTTTTCCAAACAAGAAGGATGAGTTAAGAAAACTAAAGGCTTTTTTTCATGCTTTTGAAATGTGGAATAAACTGAGATCTTGTCTGGTAGAGCAGTTTGTTTGTCAGAGGAAGCTGATTTCAGCCTGACTGACATACACATGAATATACATAGATATATATATCTAATATATAGATTATTATATATAAATATATATATAGGCTTTTTTTAATTGTTATATGTTTCAAAACTTAAAGACATCCTCTTCAAAATTCACCTAACCTCACAGTGACCTCACATGAACTGCTTTTTAAAAATCCTCCACACATCTACAGTCTGCTCATTGTCTTGTCTAGTATTTCGGATCTGTTGCAGTACCTTATAAATCCTGTTTTAGTGCATTTTGTACAGTATGTTAAATGTTCAAAATGTAAATGCACATGAAATTAAATAACATAACCTTGCAGAGACATGCTGGTGGTGCTGTTTGATCAACTTTAATCAAGGTAGCTTTTGACCCGCTGCAAAGGTTCTCAGAGAATGGAAATAATTAGTACGGTTTAGATCTCCAAGGAAACAGCAGCCAAATACAGCTATATACAAAATTTCCAGCCAGTGCTTATACGCCTATATACATTGGAACGGTCTTATGTCTTCTATAGACTGGCTGCACAACAACTTCAAAAATGGCAACAGCTTCCCTAAAACCTCATTTTTTTAACAACCTCTCCGTTCAAAACTGTTTGGCCTCTGATGTTATATCTTTGCTGTACAAAAGAATAATAAATTAGATAGATAATTTCGGACAGGAAACAGCTCTGTGTATCAGATTTGGGTCACTGTGTTATACTAAACGCATAGTTTTTTGTTATTTGTACATGTCTGACATAAATTTTCTCCCACATTTAAGACTGAACAAAGGCCTTAACCCTTGAATGGGGTAGATCACCCGAAAATTTACTCCATAAATTACACCCCCTGTCACAGTCAAAAAATCCTGGGTGATATAATACTTTCTTCTTTCAGCAGGAGTCCATCTGACGTGTTATCTTAAAAATGTCTTGGATCTGTCACGGGGGGTCATGGCCTCGCGTGGGTGTCATGCAGCATCTCCCAAAAGTCCTGTGACATTAAAATGCGCCATTTTCCCTAAAAAAAAAGTCTTTTCACAACGTGCGCCTGTGGAACGGGGGGCCTTGTTTGGGGTCCAAAAGGCCTTCTGTACCGATTCGATCTCGCGTGTTTGTAATAAACTAAGTGCTATATCAAACGGATAATTTCACTTGCAATGTAGCTTGTGTCCTCACTTTGTCCACCGGAGCAGGCTCGGTAGATGACGTATATGTCAATGCTTTAAGCGTGCTATCGGGCGGGCGGTGAGGTGGGGCATCTCGTTTATGAAACCAAACATGTCGTGTGTGGTTTTAACGAGGATCACAGGAGCAAAGGAAGTTTCATTACTTTAGCAAAGGAAAACCAGTGTCTTCTTGGCTTATATTGAAATCCTCCAACATTCTTCTTTACAAATTCTCATTTTGTACATCTAATAAGTGACCGTTGTTTTGTTTTTGAGTTTCCCCTGCTCGTCTGCTCGTCACTTCTGAGCGCGGCAATTTTTCTTTTGTTGCGCAAGAGCCGACTCTCCATACTCATCCCTCCCAAACTGCTTCCATTGTACAACCGTGGCAAAAGTTGTAACATGAAGTGATTATACGTTTTGATATGGGATTAGAATGTTCCTTACAAAAACGCATCGACTTCCGCTAAGAAGCCTGTGCTGTTCCCTGTATGCCCCGTAGCTGTGGAGACACTTGTCTTGTGTCGTTAGTGGGGCGCATTTTAAATAAGTGCTTTTGGACTGATGCATTCAACACCCGCTGAGTGCCTTTAAACAGCTTGAAAGATCAAAGACCTGCTTTTTTTCTCTTATATATAGGTCCGACGTGGATTCTCTGGAGATGACAGTCCATACCAACCTAGGATAGTTTCAAGGTGAAGTAAGTTTAGTTCTACTCTTTGCATTTTGTGGGTGTAACCTAACCTTTTCTGAAATGACTTCCAGATTGGGCATTGTCTGCTAGATATTGTTCTCCCGTTTCTGTTGCGCTGATATGTCTTTCAGTCATGTATCATGTACTGCCAACTTCGTTTTTTCTACTGCGCCGTTGCTCTGTGGAGATGATTACATATGGTTTGGTCCGATCGTAATACTCTTGTGAAACTGATAAGAATCTAGTTGAAAAAAGACATACTATACTCTGCTAGCCAGCACTAACTATTTCTGCACATGGTGGGGATCCCCAGGCAAAACTGTGATGCTCCTTACAATGTTAAACCTTGAGCCATGTTTTCCTGCTAAAATCTTCTTCACTAGATAGGTCTGCATCCAATCAAAGCACAAATAAGCAGTGGAAACACAAAACATGCAGATTGTCCATTCAAGGTACAAATGTTTACCAAACATGTTTTTATGGAAAAAAACAAATCATGGATTTGTAGGGTTGTACAATTTAAGTACAAAACATTTCTGAATAGGCCATGAGAAGGCAAATTTCATGACATTGGTCGCATTACTGAATAACTGATTACTGAATAACTGATAACTTTGATCCTATGATCTGCAGTCTGCCAGGTCTCCTGGGACAGTTTGTTTCCAGAAACATGTTGCCACCACATGTAGTTGAGGAAGTTCCTGTTATATATGGTTGTCTGTATTTTCCATGCATGAACTTTCCGCATGGCATGTGAGAGAGTTTCCACATAGAGTGGTCTTTAATGTCTTGTGCATGTATTCTTCACATAATGTATTCTTCAGTTTATTCCTTTGAACTGGAGGTTTTATTTCTAGCATTTATAGAAAATACAGCAACTGTGTATATATAAACACTTACTATAACCTCTAACCTGGTGTTAGATGCATCTTTGGTGATCCAATCCAAAGTTTTAATGCTTGTAAACAACATTTACACACATAAATACAATAAACAAGTACACCATAAAGAGTCTTACAATAAATTGTTCTTTAAAATATTAATGATATCTTGAAATAAGAAAAACATGAATGAATGTAAAACAGTAACAAATTAATTAAACACTTAATATGAAAAGGGTCTATTTTCAGTCACCCAAAAAATACACTTTTTGGCTAATATAAAAGTTAGTGGATGAGTGCTTTAAAGTAATAGTGCTCCAAATTCAGCACACCCTAAATCACTTTTATGACTCAATTAAGTTTTTTTTTTCTTACTCTCACAGCTTTTCACTTCACAAGACATTTATTGACTGAAGTTGTGGATTAATTATTATTTTCATATTTTTATCATTTTCTAAAAACTCTACATCTTGGATGCCTGAGGGTGAGTACATTTTTAGTATTTAGCTCATTTATTGTCTGTCAGATGAATCTTGAATCTTCCACATAATAATGTTTTCAAGTTCATAAATGTGACCTTGGACCACAAAACCAGTCATAAGGGTCAATTTTTAAAAACTGAGATTTTTACATCATATGAAAGCTGAATAAATAAGCTTTCCATTGATGTATGGTACAGGACAATATTTGGCCGAGATACAGCTATTTGAAAATCTGGAATCTGAGGGTGCAAAAAAATCTAAATATTGAGAAAATCATCTTTAAAGGTGTCCAAATTAAGGTCTTGGCAATGCATATTACTAATCAAAAAATAAATTTTGGT
Source organism: Sinocyclocheilus anophthalmus (assembly GCA_018155175.1). Classification (NCBI taxonomy): domain Eukaryota; kingdom Metazoa; phylum Chordata; class Actinopteri; order Cypriniformes; family Cyprinidae; genus Sinocyclocheilus; species Sinocyclocheilus anophthalmus. The sequence continues at coordinate 327,283 of JADLZN010005445.1, forward strand.
ATATTTACAGTAGGAAATTTACAAAAAATCTTCATGGACCATGATCTTTACTTAATATCCTAATGTTTTTTTGGCATAAAAGAAAAATCAATCATTTTTGACCCATACAGTGTATTTTTGGGTATTGCTACAAATATACTGTACCCCAGCGACTTAAGACTGTTTTTTGTGGTCCAGGGTCACATATATGAGCCTCTATTACACATAGGCCTACAGCCTCAGATAAATAAAGTAAAATAATAATTTAAGCAGAGAGGCCTGCCGAAACCCAAAGCGGTAACACTTTACTTGAAGGGGTGTGCATAGACATGACACCTTCATAATCGTGACATGACACATGTCATGAATATGAAGGAGGTTTTATGCATGTTTATGACAACTGTCATTAAGTGTCATGTCATGATTATGAAGGTGTCATGTCAGTCTTATGCACACCCCTTCAAGTAAAGTGTAACCCCCAAAGCTGTATCAGTCTTGACCATCTTGCTAGGGTATTCCCTCCATTTGCTTTTGCCCTTCAGCCATGTTTTAGTGATGACTACCTCCAGAACAAATTACCACTGCACTAAAATATGTGGGCCTTAAATAGATCTCTAACAAAAGTTGTCTACAATGAAATAAGAATAAGCTAAAGTCAGCTACAGGGTGTTGTTAATGAACCTAGTTTGGATTAAGTCAATGATAATTAAAAATGTATTCACTTAAAAGTGAGAAAGCATACTTTTTGTTGTAGACCCATGCAGTGCTAGTAGAAAGGAAAAATAGGGGGAGGACTCTTTTGAGGTTTGTGCTTCTAACTCAGGAACCACAAATGAAATTGGTTTTTCTTGGTCAGGGGAAATGATTTGCACCTACTGGAAAATGTTAGCAAATGCAAGACAGCTGGATATATGACTCACTGCTGGGATATCTTAGGGGGGAGGGAGGATGGTGGTCGTCTACTTGAATGTGGGGCTGAGACATTTGTTTACTTTCCAGACAGTTTGGCTAGGAGGCTCCAAAAGGGGACCGCCATGGAGAGCATGATTTTCCAGAGCTTCGTAAAACAGGGGAGGGCTAAGGTCAGGGGTGGCGCTTCAAAATGGTTTTAGTATAGAAATTATCCTGGGGGGGGATGAAAGACTCAAATGAACAAAATTCAGATTCACATTTTGCCTTCCTGCAGTTTTTATCTCATTCAATAATAGAGTTGCACACAAGTAGTTTTGGAAGTATGCATGCTTTTCAAAGTAGACAAAATAGTGTGTCTCACACTTAAATGCTCAGAAGAGTTATGACTCAGGTCAGGTCAGTCTCAGAGCATAAACCACATTTTCTGAACCTGAGTTTGCTGGTTTGCTCATGAGCAAAATAAATGTATGGCATTTCCATGTGAACCAACCAAAAAGGTCACCAATCCAATGCTTTATTTAAAAGCAGTCTGTTGTCTTGAGGATGTTTAATTATTTTACTTGATTTACTGTTGTAATAGTCATTTTATAGAACAAAGAGTTTCAAATGATAGAATAATTTTATGATGGAATAACAGCTTTTACTTTACTTTTTTATTTTGAGAAAATCCTTGGCTCAAATTTTTGTAAAAACAAAATGGCATTTGAACAAAATTAAACACCTGACAAGGTGAAATTCAGATTTCAGGGTGACGTTGCTACATACAAATGGTCAAAAAAGTAAATCTTTTATAAAACTCCTAGTCATGCTGCTGATGTCATGTTAAAAGACTTGTACCAGTGTCCACCTCCAGCAGTAGTCACGCCCCTCCCCCACCCCCAACCACCCTCCATTACAGGAATGTGTGGTTAGTGTAGTAGATGGTCTCTTGCCTATCCCATTGTGGGGGTGTGATTGATAACTTCAGTGCTGCTAAAAAAGTTAAAAGCACAAAACCTATGATAGCCTTATGTAAACATTCCTGGGTGAACACAGGCATTTGCCGTATTATCTTAAGAAAACTTACATGGAGAAAAAAAAAAGAATTTTTGACATTTTTAAACACTAGATCATTGAGAAAAATGTTCATGTCAATCTGATGTCACACTGCGTTATTCTGACAGCTGATTTTTTTGATCATAGCTCTTGAAATTGATGATTACATGCTTAAACACATTGCATGTCTCTGCAGAGAAAGTTGATTCATTCAAAATGTGTCTATATTATTCTTTATGTGACTGACTGATGGCAGAACGAGGATAAAAGATAGCCCCAAGCAAGTTTTCTTTCAAATAGCTGTTAGCTGAGTAATGACAGCCAAGCATAGCATAATTTTTTTGGTCCGTTGTTAGCATAGGTGTGTTGCTACTTGCAGCTCTGCATGTTATGTTCCCTAAATTCAGGGAGCACGGAACAAGCACATGCATATAAACTCCATTTTGCAACTTCATTGCATATAAATAACATACATTTGCATTGCTTATTTTTGCTTTACTCCCTCACAATTCAATTAGCATTCATGAGAGAAAAGTTGTTACGTGGCATATCAAGAAATTACATGTTTCAGTGTTTGTGTTTATGGATTTAAGCCGCCATTTCTAATACTGGGATTGTGTATTGCTCTCCTTCTCCTCCTCCAATAAAAAGAACCATTGGTTAGTGAAACCATTGCAAAATTGAGAAGATACACATGTTTCTAGTTTCTCTCAAAACTGCCTGTGCTTGGCACAAGTTCATTTTCTTCACTAAAGTAACAAAATCTACTCAAAAACTCCCATCCTCAGGTCAAGTACTTGTTCAGTGTTCACAAAATATAATTGTTTTACATCCTTTTCTTTTTGAAGGATCTTGAAGCTTTTTATACAAATCAAATAACAGTTTTTTTCATGGTTTGAGAAGCATAGTGAGAAATGCATGTAAAGCAGTGACTCTGTCTGGGGGGTTGCTGTAAAGGGAGCTGGGGCTTTAGTGTGTGAAAGGGAAATGCTAAAGCCATGATGAATAGGATATGTATGACCTCAGTGCTCCGATCTGTTCTCCACAATGGCTACGTGTTGCTTGTCTAATTGAACGGTTTTGAACCGTTTGAACTGGAAGAAGTGAGGACTTGCTGTTGGCTTGAGAAAGTTTTTTAAATGCGAAATCAGCATATACGTGTATATAATACGTAACAGTGAATGTATATATATCTGTATAATATAATATATATATATATAGCTATATAAAATGTATAGAATCTTAAAGTAGTTGTTTATGCACCTATATGATGTGGATAGCTTTTGTTTTAAACTTTTTAGAAATGTTAAAAGGTTAGCTCATCAAAAAAAAAAAGTCATAGTGTCATTCCGTAATAGAATGTTCCAAACCTCATTTGACTTACATTCCTCGGTGGAGATTTCACAGAATGTATGTAATTTAAATGCTGTTTTGCATGCGACTTTGCATCAAAATCCAGAGGATTTCTTTACAGGACTTGTAAAAAATATTTCCAACATTTCTAATGACAAGCATTTTCAAATCATTTATATCTTCACTCTCCAATTATATTTACCCATGACAAACAAGGATAATGAAAGAGGAGACACATTTGTATCACTGCAGAACAAAATGTTATATTTATTCAGATCGTCTTACATCTCTCTAGGCCGTCCTCCCATGTAAACACGTCTGGTTAGGTGTTTATTCAGGGGTTCTTTCTGTTGCCATCCTCATAAAGTGCAGACCTGTCAAGTCTGAATGTGCCACCTTGATAAATGGCTTACATGTGTAAACTATCAAACACCTACATGCTGCTGTTGTTTACGGAAACAATAGGATGCAGACAAATCTTAAGCCCATACTATAACATTGTTGTAGAACAACTTTGGTGATCCAAACTCAACGTGCCAAAAAAGGAGAGAAATGCTTTAAGACCAGAATAAACACAGCAAACATAGAGGACAGATGGAAATTGTAAAACCAGTTACTAGAAAATATTGGAAATGGATTTATGGTGTATTATACATTCTGAAGAGACTGAATGGATTAAACATGCCCTCTTCAGTGTTGTGGTATTGCCATTTGCTGTTCGAGAGTGCTGCAGTATGTGAACTCTTGGGATTGGAATTTGGCTTGACTTTATGCAGATGTTGTTTGTGCTGTTGTGCCGCTGTTTCTCTGGCTATTCTGTATGCTTTGCCTTCTTATTCCTAATTCAACTATGTTCTGTCCGAGCTGTTTCAGCATTTTATTTGTCTTTTGTGATCACACTTCTGCACAACAATATTATTTGTGTCTTTCAATTGCTCTTTGGATTTTTGGAACATTCTGTTTACCCTTAACCAATCAGTGTTTTTTTTGGTTGTCGCATAGACTGACAATTTAAAAAAATAATTAAATACATACAGAATGGGGGATGATTTGCAGCAATAACACAACTGCAGTCTGACATGCCCAAAGGAAGCTTGCCTTCTGTTTCTTTTATTTCCCATAAAGGGGAGCAGAACAGCCTTTACAACAGACTTTGTTCATTTGTGTTTTAGTACCATTGTTGATCGCTATACCATGATATTCTATAATATTGTGTAATTTATGCAGTGTTTTAATATTATAAATGACTGGGGACTGGGAATGTAAGGGAGAGGTGGTAGTTTTGAGCGCAGTCTTTTTGTACATAGAGTTCATCATTGGAAAATGCCCTCATGTTTTTTTTTTTTTTCATAGGAGGGCAGGGACAAGCATCAGATTTCATAAAGAGTTTCATTTTCTCTTAATGCTGAGACTGCTTTTTTCAAGCCCATAATGCAGAGCACAATAAATGCATTTCATTTTCAGACAAAGGAGCTTTGTTAAAATTCATGCAACTATAACAGTCATTTTATCGGCATTTTGTGGGATCATTTATACGTCTGCATTCTACACAGCCTATACACAGAATTAAATGTATTAATTCTGTAAATGTACCATCGCTATGGTATAAACTCTTGCAGCAATCAAACATCAGCTAACTAAGTGATGGGAACTTGACATGGGTGAAGTACAGTGTAACATAAATGATTGTTTTGGTGAGAACTGTACCTAGTGGTCTGTAAACAGCACTCTTTCTGATAGACCTGTAATCACCAAGCCCTAAAGGACATCCATCCCATCCTAAGCCAAGCTAGTACTAATGTCACATAAGACATCTGTCTGTCAAAGCCCAACTTTAACAGTCAAAGGCATAAAGAATACTAGAATGCCAGTGTTGAAATAGCTGTTTCAGGAAAGGATGAGTTGTTCATTTTTCCCTCTTAAGATTTTTGCTCAAATTCAATGCATGCTCCAGTGGTGATTTGTTTGAACGCTTCGGCAAAACCGCTATGACTTGTCTGAAATTTTACAATTTACATTGAAAGTAAAACTCATTTCAACCTCTTCTTCCAACCCCTCTCCCTCCACTGACTGGATCTGCTCTGAATATTGGCACGGACATGGTTTACGTCACTTTTGGCATGCGGGGGAGTTGAGGGAGTCAGAGTTTTACATGAAAACCAAGTTTTGAGTCTATGCTCAAAAATGTCAGCTCTCATTTAATATTATTTTTTTTGACCTCTGGTTGTTTGGGAAATGCATGCGTAATGGTTCAAATGCATGCTTACTGCACATGTTCTTAGAATATAATGTTTGTCTATAAATCAGAAAACACTGTAATTCTCCCCACCCAATAGATTCTTCCTTATTTCTATCACAAATTCACCAATGAAAAAAAACAGGCCACTTGTTTTTATTTTATTTTGTTTCTGTAATAAACTAAATTGCATATAAGTAGGTTCAAGAAAAGTGCATTCAACCACTTTAAACCGTTGTATTAGAGAGCCACCTGGTGCTCTTAATGGGTATAGCAAGATTTGAATGGCCATGGTCAAACTCATTTCCAATTTTATGGTTGGTCAGTGAAATGTGCCCTTTTCCCCCTTATGGAATCATGTGAACCATATGTCATGGAAACGTTTTTATTATTTCACAGGGTGACTGTATATTTACTTAGGCAAACACATGGCAAATACATTTTGTTTAGAAAATGCTGTTCAAGTAATTTTTTCAACATTATACAATGTAAATATGACATTTAATATGATAATTATTTAAACAGAGCTATAAATGCAATCCTTGAGTTCAAATGCCTGAATTGTTTGGCTGTAAATAGTGGTTGACCGATATGGATTATATTGGTCTATAAATATTTGCAAATGTGTGCAAAGTTTACCATTGTGTGCTGTGTTCAAAAAACAAGGTTGTTTACACTGCTTTTTGCAGAGATGCCATAGAAAACCCATTTTTGGTCCTCCAAACAAAGAACCTATCTTTGAACAGTTCTTAAAAGAAATTTTTTTTCTTAGCGTGAAGAACATTAAGATAATGATAAATTTGAGAAAGGTGCCAGCATTTTGAATAAAGGTCTGAACGGTTTTGAAAAAGCATATTTTTTTATGCGCTATTAGTTTTTTGCATTAGTACAAGTTAGTATTTGAGTGAAATTTACTCAAAATTTAGTGGCGTTCATCAAAGCAAAATCCTTTAGCAACTCTACAGTTTGAAGTCTTGTAGACAATATCCAGTGCACCAGCTGCATAAAAATGTCTTTCTAATAGTGTTTATAGTTCATCATGGCCATAAACATCGTACTCCTTTAGTGATAGTTCCCCTCAGCATGTTATCATTCTTATGGAACACATCTGCCACAACATCATCAAAATAGGATTCATCTTTCTGTGTATTTAACTTCTTTGCTTCCATTTTCAAGTATTCCTTAATCTGTAAATCCAAAATGACAATATTTAAATAATAAAAAAAAAACAATAATAATGAATAAATAAAAAAATTAGGTACGCAAAAGAAAATTCCTGCTACAATAATTAACATACATTAACTGATGTCTATTACCTCTTCTTTTGTCAGGGCCTTGTCGTTGTCAGCGTCAATTTCTTTGAAGGCATCTATGCTGCGTGGTCCTCTAGTTATGTACAACAGCTCCACCTCAAAGATCACAGTTGAATTTGGTGGTACAGGACCTATTCCATCACAGAATGGTGATTGTTAATAGTTTAAATCTTAAACCTTTTTTTTTTTTCATAATTAACTGAGATTTAAATTAGGGATCTGTAGAAGAGAAAACATTCTTTTCTTTCTTTCTTTTCTTTTTTTAAAAGTTGTATTGTTGTGTGATGGTATTTTTATTAAGTTGCTTTGGAATCACTGTGAAATGCACTAAACAAGTAAATGTGAACTCAATGTTTTTGTAATATCCTATAATATTGGGTAGAAAAATATTTTACTCTTAAGCATAATGCAATGTGATGTTAATTATCTAGGACATAATTTATCAGTACAATGAGAAATAATGTTATTCAAATTTCTTTAAGTTGGACTTTTAATAAATGATCTAAAAAATAATTCCATTTATAGGGGGAAAAAAACAAGAAAGTTAATTTTAAATATTGTCCAAATCAATGGAATTAAAAACAACACCACCCACAACAAACATTACTCAAAAAAATAAAAAATAAAAAGCAAACCAGCGCCGCCTGTGTAAGGGTTTTGTAATTTCTTTCTTTCTCTACGCATTGAATGAAAAGCCGTTTATTTAGGCTTGTAACTACAGACAATTAGAGCCTCAAAAACAGCTTGGAGAATGCTAGATAATTTTATTTAAAATGTCTATCAGGCGGCCATTTGGAGTCTTACTCTACAGTGGTGTGAAAAGTTTTTTTTTTGCCCCCTTCCTGTTTTTTTTTAATTTTTTGCATATTTGTCACACTTAAAAGATTCATTTCATCAAACTAATTTTAATATTACACAGAGATAGTGCAAGTAAATACAAAATGCGTTTTTAAATGATGATTTCATTTATTAAGGAAAAAATCTGTCCAAACCTACATGGCCCTACATGAAAAATTAATTGCCCCCTCCTGTTAACTCATGAAAGAACGGCAATTAACCACATTGTTTTAGAAAGCTGAGTTAAATTTCACTATCCACACCCAGGTCTGATTACTGCCAGACCTGTTGAATCAAGAAATCACTTAAATAGAACCTGTCTGACAAAGTGAAGCATGCTTAAATAGCAACACATCATGCCGCGATCTAAAGAAATTCAAGAACAGATGAGAAACACAATAGTTGTATCAGTCTGGAAAGGGTTATAAAGGCATTTCTAAGGCTTTGGGACTCCAGCGAACCACGGTTAGAGCCATTATCCACAAATTGAGAAATCTTGGAACAATGGTGAACCTTCCCAGTAGTTGCCGGCCAACCAAAATTACTCCTAGAGCACAAAGACGACTCATCCAAGAGGTCATAAAAGAACCCAGAACAACATCGAAAGAACTGCAGGCCTCACTTGCTTCAATTAAGGTCAGTGTTCATGATTCAACAATAAGAAAGAGACTGGGCAAAAACGGCATCCATGGGAGAGTTCCAAGGCAAAAGCCACTGCTGACCAAAAAGAACACAAAGGCTCGTCTCTCATTTGCCAAAAAATATCTTGATTATCCCAAGACTTTTGGGCAAATATTCTGTGGACTGATGAGACAAAAGCTGAACTTTTTGGAAGGTGTGTATCCCGTTACATCTGACGTAAAACCAACACAGCATTTCATAAAAAAGAGCATCATACCAACAGTCAAACATGGTGGTAGTAGTGTGATGGTCTGGGGCTGCTTTGCAGCTTCAGGAACTGGACCACTTGCCATAATTGACGGAACCATGAATTCTGCACTCTATCAGAAAATCCTGAAGGAGAATGTCCGGCCGTCAGTTTGTGTCCTCAAGCTCAAGCGCATTTGGGTTATGCAGCAGGACAATGATCTCAGACACATCAGCATGTCCACCTCTGAATGGCTCAAGAAAACTAAATTAAGGTTTTGGAGTGACCAAATCAAAGTCCGGACTTAAATCCGATTGAGATGCTTAAACAGTCCATTCATGCTCGAAAACCCTCCGATGTGGCTGAATTAAAACCATTCTGCAAAGAAGAATGGGCCAAAATTCCTCCACAGCGATGTGAAAGACTCATTGCCAGTTATCGCAAACGCTTGATTGCAGTTGTTGCTGCGAAGTGTGGCACAACCAGTTATTAGATTTTAGGGGCAATTACTTTTTCACGTAGGGCCAGGTAGGTTTGGACAGCTTTTTTCCCTTTATAAATGAAATCATCATTTAAAAACTTTTTTTTTTTATTTGCTTGCATTATCTTTGTGTAATGTTAAAATTAGTTTGATGATCTGAATCTTTTAAGTGTGACAAATATGCAAAAAATTTAAAAAACAGGAAGGGGGCAAAAACCTTTTCACACCACTGTATATGTTTCAGATTTAGACACTGTTAATAAATGTAATACTTTTAGTATTATCATTTGCCCCAGTGGTTGTTCTTCATGTGGTTAATGCAGTTTTGCATTCAGTGGGAAACAAAACAGATGTACAGCCTTGGAGCATTTTGCAAGGCTCAGTAAACTGTGCTTCAAGCAATCAACATGATTGAAAACGGAGAACAAATGCAAGTTTAAAAATTCAACTCCATTGATCCCACAACAGAGCACATTAAGTGCACAATGGGGCCTTTGTAAAGAAAAAAATATTGATTCCTCATCTCAAGGGCTTGTTTGTCATTATTGGCCAATACGGTAGCAATACGCTTTACATGTTTACAATGTTTATTTTACCCATGATTGAGCAGCACTTTTAATTAGATATTTCCATTTACATTTAGGTGTTTATCAGACACTTACCCAAATGAGGAGTTTTACAACAAAAGGTGATTTATCTTGTATAGAGATGTAGGTGTCACAGTGTTTGTTGTGGTGACCTGGACTGGTCCTTGAGGGCGCTCTCTGTTTTTTTCGGTTGTTGTTGTTTAACTCCATTTCCCATAGTCCCCTGCTCACTAATACTGTCTGATCGGTAACACCTGTTCATCATTATCCCAGCTATTTATATCATGCCTTCTCTGTCTGTCATTTATGTCTGGATTGTATTGTCTTCCCAGTTTGTGTCATCTGTGGTCAGGTTTTTGTATTATCTTTTGCACGTTTTTGTTCTGTTTTGTTCTGTTTAATTTCTAATAAACTGCACTTGGAACTTACCTTGTTTCCTCCTGGCATTCCGTGACAGAATCCAGACGCCATTACTAGTTCCAGCAGTTTGTTTTTTGTTACCTTTTGTGGATCATGGACGTTCGGATTGTTCCTCCTCCTTCGAAGGAGCGCAGGGCTCGGCTCCGGGTGTTGGCGGATCTTCGCCAACGGGGGGTGGAGATTGGAGGTTTCGCTCAGTCCTTTTGGAACCTTGCGGTAGGGATGGGACTTCATGACTCAGACTTGAAGAAGTCTTTAATTGTGGTTTAGACAATCCCGTGCCTACTTGGGAGATGGATGGGCTTAAGATGCTTGACTTTTGTGGCCTTATTGATTATCTTGGTTACCGCAACTTGGTGATCTCATGTCGGTCTGAGTCTCTTGCAGTGCCCCGGGAGATGCAGGAACCCGCTCCAGTCGGGGAGCTCGCTGAGTCCACTCCAGAGCCCGTTCCAATCCAGGATTTCACGGAGCCCGCTCCAGTCCCGGATCTCACCACCTCTGTCCTTCAGACTCCCACCAAGCGGCGGAGGGTAAGGAGGACAGGAAAGCCCACTCCAGAACCAGCTCCAGTCCGGGAGCTCACAGAGCCCACTCCAGTCCCGGAGCTCACAGAGCCCGCTCCAGTCCCCGAGCTCACCGAGCCCGCTCCACCCCAAGAACAAAGGAGCTCACAGAGCCTGCTCCAGTCCGGGAGCTCACAGAGCCTGCTCCAGTCCGGGAGCTCACAGAGCCTGCTCCAGTCCCGGAGCTCACAGAGTCCGCTCCAGTCCCGGAGCTCACAGAGCCAGCTCCAGTCCCGGAGCTCACAGAGCCAGCTCCAGTCCCGGAGCTCACAGAGCCCGCTCCAGTCCGTCCGGGAGCTCACAGAGCCCGCTCCAGCCCCGGAGCTCACAGAGCCCGCTCCAGTCCGGGAGCACACAGAGCCCACTCCATTCCGGGAGCTCACAGAGTCCGCTCCAGTCCCGGAGCTCACAGAGCCAGCTCCAGTCCCGGAGCTCACAGAGCCAGCTCCAGTCCCGGAGCTCACAGAGCCAGCTCCAGTCCCGGAGCTCACAGAGCCAGCTCCAGTCCCGGAGCTCACAGAGCCAGCTCCAGTCCCGCGCCACAGAGTCCGCTCCAGTCCGGGAGCTCACAGAGCCCGCTCCAGTCTGGGAGCTCACAGAGCCCGCTCCAGAGTCCGCAAGCACACCAGTCCGGGAGCTCACAGAGTCGACTCCATTCCGGGAGCTCACAGAGTCCGCTCCAGTCCCGGATCTCACAGAGCCCACTCCAGTCCCGGAGCCCACAATCCGCTCCAGTCCGGAGCTCACAGTTCGCCCAGTCCGGGCTCACAGATGTCCGCTCCCATTCCCGGAGCTCACAGAGTCCGGCAGCCATCCCTAGCTCACAGAGTCCTGCTCCATCCCGGAGCTCACAGAGTCCTCTCCTCCCGGAGCTCACTAAGTCCGCTCCATCCCGGAGCTCACAGAGTCGCTCCAGTCCCGATCTCACCAGTTCCGCTCCTCCCGGACTCACAGATCCGCCTCCATTCCCGGAGCTCCACAGCAGTCCGCTCCAGTCCCGGAGCTCACAGAGTCCGCTCCAGTCCCGGAGCTCACGGAGTCCGGTCCAGTCCCGGAGCTCGCGGAGTCCGGTCCAGTCCGGGAGCTCGCGGAGTCCGGTCCAGTCCGGGAGCTCGCGGAGTCCGGTCCAGTCCGGGAGCTCGCGGAGTCCGGTCCAGTCCCGGAGCTCACAGAGTCCGCTCCAGTCCCGGAGCTCACAGAGCCAGCTCCAGTCCCGGAGCTCACAGAGCCAGCTCCAGTCCCGGAGCTCACAGAGCCCAGTCCAGTCCCGGAGCTCACATAGTCCGCTCCAGTCCCGGATTTCACGGAGTCCGCTCCAGTCCCGGATTTCACAGAGTCCTCTCCAGTCCTGGATCTCACGGAGGCCGCTCCAGTCCCGGAGCTCACAGAGTCCGCTCCAGTCCGGGAGCTCACAGAGTCCGCTCCAGTCCGGGAGCTCACAGAGCCTGCTCCAGTCCCGGAGCTCACAGAGTCCGCTCCAGTCCCGGAGCTCACAGAGCCAGCTCCAGTCCCGGAGCTCACAGAGCCAGCTCCAGTCCCGGAGCTCACAGAGCCAGCTCCAGTCCCGGAGCTCACAGAGCCCAATCCAGTCCCGGAGCTCACAGAGTCCACTCCAGAGCCCGCTCCAGAGCCCGCTCCAGTCCCGGATCTCAAGAGTCCAGTCCAGTCCAGTCCCGGAGCTCACCGAGTCCAGTCCAGAGTCCACTCCAGTCCCGGAGCTCGCAGAGTCCACTCCAGTCCCGGAGCTCGCGGAGCCCGCTCCAGTCCCGGAGCTCGCTGAGCCCGCTCCAGTCCCGGAGCTCGCTGAGCCCGCTCCAGTCCCGGAGCTCACATAGTCCAGTCCAGTCCCGGAGCTCGCACAGCCCAGTCCAGTCCCGGAGCTCACAGAGTCCACTCCAGTCCCGGAGCTCACAGAGTCCAGTCCAGTCCCGGATTTCACAGAGCCCGTTCCAGTCCAGGAGCTCACAGAGTCCACTCCAGTCCCGGAGCTCACAGAGCCCAATCCAGTCCCGGAGCTCACACAGTCCACTCCAGTCCGGAGCTCACAGCGGTTCACGCATCCGGAGCTACAATCCACTCCTTCCCGGAGCTTCACAGAGTCCAGTCCAGTCCCGGATCTCACGGAGCCCGTTCCAGTCCCGGAGTTCACGGAGCCCGTTCCAGTCCCGGAGTTCACAGAGCCCGTTCCAGTCCCGGATTTCACAGAGCCCGTTCCAGTCCAGGAGCTCACAGAGTCCACTCCAGTCCCGGAGCTCACAGAGTCCACTCCAGTCCCGGAGCTCGCAGAGTCCGGTCCAGTCCCGGAGCTCACAGAGTCCACTCCAGTCCCGGAGCTCACAGAGCCCACTCCAGTCCCGGAGTTCACAGAGCCCGTTCCAGTCCAGGAGCTCACAGAGTCCACTCCAGTCCCGGAGCTCACGGAGCCCACTCCAGAGCCCGCTCCAGAGCCCGCTCCAG
>JADLZN010005446.1:0-39304 GCA_018155175.1 Sinocyclocheilus anophthalmus
CCAAACGTTTGATTGCTAATGTATACATATTTGTATTTAATTTTGACCGATTCTTTTTTTTGGTTACAGCAATAATGGCCCACTCAAGTCAAGATGGCGAAATTGTACCTGATGATGGATGGTCATCCATGCATAATCGTGTGAATTCCTTCCAGCACTTCCCCCGTTCTGAAGAATTTCCAGCCGAGGGACTGGCCCGGGCAGGCTTTTATTTTACAGGTCAGGCGGACAAGGTGCACTGTTTCAGCTGCCATGCGACAGTGGAGGACTGGAACAAAGGGGACACCCCACTGAATAGACATCAGCAAGCGTCTCCCGACTGCACGTTCCTCAACTATGCTCACGGCTTGAAAACCTCCGACTTAATTCAAAGCCCTGTTTACGACGAAGAGGCCGAATCCAGGGAGTTCCAGCTCCGCACGGGAGAAGTGGTGGATCAGACTATTTATCCCAAGGTGCCACACATGAAGAGCGAGGAAGCTCGGCTGAATACTTTTAGTGACTGGCCGGCAGACGCTCCAGTTCAACCCGAAGACCTGGCAGAAGCAGGGATGTATTACTTAAGGACAGATGACATGGTGCAGTGCTTCTGTTGTGGGGTGCAGCTGACAGGATGGGAGCCAGGCGATGATGCCTGGGGTGAACATGCAAAGGTCTACCCAAACTGCTTCTTCATCTTGGGCCACGATGTGGGCAATGTGCCGCTGCCAACACGTAGACCCAGGGTGAATGGGCAAAGAGCTTCTGTGGAGACTTTTGAGGGGCGTCTTGATAGCTTCAGAGGCAGACAACATCCCATAGACCCCGAGAGACTGGCCAGAGCTGGTTTCCACGCCAGGTAACTACTGTGTAGGACCTCTCCAAGCGTATTCATGTTATGTTCTACTGAATAACACTCTCCTCTCAAATACTTTGTCGAATTAGCTTTTTTATTAAATATGACGGATCACTAGCACAGTGCTGCTACTTTTTTTCATCTCTTGTTTATATATATGGTGTTGTGTGTGTGGTGTGTTTTTCCCATTTTTAGGATTATTTGCAGACAGGCTAAAAAAAAAACGCTGGCTCCAACAAAAGTTTTGTTCATCATGATGGTCTTCACAAATGAACCCAACTTTCTAGGTTTCTGGGTTTGGGCCTTTAAAAAATGTGTCATCCTTGCAGCACTCTGTTGGAAGACAGTGAACAAACTGTGGTGTTTGATCATATAGGAGAACAGGACCATGTGCTCTGCTTTAGATGTGGAGGAGGACTGAAGCTCTGTAGGCCTGATGAAGACCCTTGGGAGGAGCATGCCAGGGACTATCCGGGGTGAATTGCTTTTTCACATATTGAGACACTGAGGTGCATTTGCATGTTCACCACACAACTTTACTTGACGTCCAGGCTGTTCTTTTGCATACAATGAATGTATATGGTAACTGCTGCTGTCAAGCTCTAAAAGCAACAAAAACAAAAGGAGAGAATATGAATGGTTCACACTATTAAAGTCGGCTGATGGCAAAATGGTGGTTGAAAAGAGAAGGCTGATACGGGTTAGAATATAATACTTCTATAGTATTTATTTATAAAAAATTTTTTTTTTTAGATAACATTAAAAACGGAAATCTTTTCGTTTAAATGTGATTTTGGAGTCACAATATAGATGTACCGTATATTTCAGTATAGTTATATAGTCAGTAAAGTTTTTTTTAAGTTGTAAATTAGATTTTCTGTTTCACTTCATTTTAGTTAAGCCTTTTTTAGTGAATTTTGTTGTTGTTGATATATATATTTAAGTTTTTTTGTAATCATTTTGCCCTCTTTGTCCCTCTAAACAAGTTTTATATTTTCAATTATGTAGTACTTCAAGTTGTTTTTTTTAAATATAATTTAATTTAAGTTTCATGTTTGTCAAGTAACATTTATTTTATGTTTTTATTTTTAGTTAACGATAACATCCATTTTCATACTGTACATTATAGGGTTATTGATTTCAACATTCACTAGAGATAACATTTTAAGTGTTAAGTTATTTGTTTAAATAAGTGTACATCATACGATGGCTAAAGGCATAAATATATCCAATATTAACCTAAACGGACAAATTATAGTCTCTTATATTATCTGATATGGTACTGATATATTGTGTATCCCCGAAGAAAATTAGTCCATATGACTTGAGGAATGGACCAAAGTTGACGTCATTCTGTGAAAATCATACTTTAAAAAATCTTGCCTTTTATGTTGATTGAACTGTTCTTAATCCTTTCTGATATTTAATTCTAAAAACACACAAAGTATATAATATTTATCAGTATATTTTAGATATATATCATGTGAGGTAAGCATAAACCATGGTGAAAAATGTGGCTTCTAATTGACCCCCAGCTGCAGTTTCCTTCTGGCAGAAAAAGGAGAAGAATATGTCAACAGCGTGCAGCTGAGAAATCCAAAAGGAGACCATTCAGTGAGTCATTAACGTTACTTTACACAATCATGTGTACTTAAGTGATTGTGTTGAATGTAGGGCTGTCGCTAATGATTATTTTGACGACTGAATCGAGTAATCGGATAATTTTTTGTGGTAATAAAAATAGACCTAGAGCAACATATACTTTAAACTGACTCAACTACCATATAATATCATGAGCAATAATCAATATGGGTACGCAATAAAATGTCAAAAGCAAGTAATCGTGGTTTTATTGAACAAAACAGTTAAAATATATAATGCAATAATAGCTTGTAATCACAGCTTATGTACGTTATGTATTAACTCAAATGCCTGCAGAGGGTGCCAACGGCCTGTGTAAATTGTAAATAGTTTTTACACGTTACAGCGCGATCTAATCCTTTTAATATTGACTAAACAACATTTAACGACATCAATGTCCTATCACTGTTGGCATATTTGCCCACGAATTCTTTATGACAGAAATGCTATAGCCACTTTAATTTCTTGAATATGTGGACATCAAAACATGCAAACTCCGAGCGAGGGTTTAAACTTTTTTTTATTTTGAAGTGGCAATGAACAGTTTGCATATTTAGAAAGGTAATGATGTATTCTCCTGCGTTTGCGTAGGTTTATAATTGATTTACCTTATAAATCATATAGAATGGTGCACATAAAGCAAGTCAGACTCACAGCATATGCAAAGTTTGAGACGGTCCGCGTATGTAAATGATGACTGTTTGTGTGGAGCAGCGTTTACTGTGAACAGAGCCGCTCTGAGATGCACGTAGCCTACATGCATATAATTAAAGCACATATTAAGCCCGCAGCACATGTATTTATTTAGCTGAATCGCAGCCTTTGCTAATTCACAATAGCACTATGCTTTATTATGACTTTTAAATTGTTTTAATATTTCGTGCAGCCTTGGAAAATGGTCTAATAATGCTTTGCGTGGATTCTCATCCGTGGAATGCGCCACTTCCAGTATTTTGCCAGTTAATCGACGTGGGCAAAATGCAATCGTGGATTTATTATTTTTTTTAAATCGAGTACTCCGATTTAACTGAGGAATCGTGACAGCCCTAGTTGAATGAATGGAATTCAGAATGAAAACAGTCCTTTTATTTGTGTGTGTGTGGTGTGTGTGTGTGTATATATTAGTGTGCACTGTGTAGTCTTACATGCTTGTAATTTTCCCTCACAGAGATCAAGTCAGAATGGCTTTACAAGTCATGAGCATGGTAAGTATTTCTGAGTTTTTTACTTTTCAAATCCAATGAAGCCATAACCATTTTTATAACTGCTGTCTGCAATATCGATGTAAACATCCTGTCTTCACCAGATATTTATTTGATCTCTACTTTGTGTTCAGCAGCACCGAAAGTCTTGCAGTCAGAGATTGCACAAAAGGCTGTAGATATGGGTTTTGACCACATCAAAGTAGAGCGCACCATTCTGCAGAAATTACGTCAGAACACAGAGGGCTATGCTTCAGTAGAAGCCCTTATTGAAGACATCAGTGCACAGGAGAGTGCTAGTACCATGCCCGAGAAAGCTGGCAAGTGCTTGTTTTCTTTTTTTATTAATTTCTTTGAAAGTCTGTTTTGTATGCAAAGGATTTTTAAACGAAGTGCATCAAGTGAATTCCAACTTAGTTTTTCCAAAAATAAGGCCATGCTTTGCTTTAGGTTTTGCTAAAAAAAAGTGTATTTACTTTATTTCTTTAAATTTTTAAATACATTTTGTAAAAATCTATTTATAAGTCTTAATGCTTTAAGTATATTGCAGAATAAAATGTAGTTTAATCATACACTTAAAAATAACATACCACACATTGTGCAGATTGACAGCTTTTGAACATCCCAAAATAAGATGGCAGAGAACCACTTGTTATTGTTAATATTTACTACGGTGAGTTCTTTCATTCTGTTATTGTTGTTTTAACGATGCGTTCGTTTCTTACATGTTTTCTATAGAGGACCCCATGACGAAACTTGAGAAACTCCAGAGGGAGAAACTCTGTAAAGTCTGCATGGACAGTGACATTAACATGGTCTTCATTCCCTGTGGACACCTGGTCACTTGTCAGAAATGTTCAGAATCCCTGAACAAGTGTCCCATCTGCTGTGCCGCAATCACACAGAAGATAAAGACATACAATGCCTAAAAGACAAAGAAACCAGCACTCCAAAAGAAACACTGATGTTTATTGAAAGTTTCAGAAGGTAATCATTCAAATGTGCCATAGATTGTAAAATGTGTTTATATATATATAATATATACAGTATATATATACATATACATATACACACATATACATATACAGTGGTGTGGAAAAGTGTTGGCCCCCTTTCTGATTTCTTATTATTTTGCATGTTTGTCACACTTAAAACATTCAGATCATCAAACAAACTTTAATACTACACAAAGATAACCTGAGTAAATACAAAACGCAGTTTTGAAATAATTATTTCATTTATAAAGGGAAAAACGCTGTCCAAACCTGCCTGGCCATACGTGAAAATTAATGTAGCCCCTCCTGTGTAACTCCGGAAAGAACTGGGATTAGCACATTTTTTAGACAGCTGAGTTTTCAGGTTCCCTAATGCCACCCAGGGCCGTATTACTGCAGACCTGTTGAATCAAGGAAATCACTTATAGGAACCTTTTCGACAAAGAGAAGCATGCTGTCAAAATCAACACATTATCCCACATCCTAAAGAAATTCAAGAGATGAGGAATCAAAACAGATTGCTGTATCAGTCTGGAATATTATACAAGCCCTTTCTTAAGGACTTTGGTACGCCAGCGAACCACGGTCAGCAGCCATTATCCCAAATTGTATAAACTTGGAACATTGTGACCTTCCCAAGAGTTGCCGGCCAACCAAAATTACTCCAAGAGCACAATGACGACTCATCCAAGAGGTCATAAAAGAACCCAGAACCACATCTAAAGAACTCCTCAATTAAGGTCAGTGTTCATGATTCAACAATAAGAAAAGAGACTGGGCAAAAACGGCATCCATGGGAGAGTTCCAAGGCAAAAACCACTGCTAACCAAAAAGGACACAATGGCTCGTCTCTCATTTGCCAAAAAAAATATCTTTATTATCCCCAAGAATTTTGGGCAAATTTTCTATGGAACAAAAGTTGAACTTTTTGGAAGGTGTGTGTCCCGTTACATCTGGCGTAAAACCAACAGCATTTCATAAAAAGAACATCATATTAAAAGTCAAACATGGTGGTGGTAGTGTGAATATCTGGGGCTGTTTTGCAGCTTCAGGAACTGGACAACTTGCCATAATTGACGGAAAAATGAATTCTGCACTCTATCAGAAAACCCTGAAGGAGAATGTCCGGCCATCAGTTTGTGACCTCAAGCTCAAGCGCACTTCGTTTTATGCAGCAGGACAATGATCCAAAACTCACCAGCAAGTCCACCTCTGAATGGTTTAAGAAAAACTAAATTAAGGTTTTGGATTGGCCAAGTCAAAGTCCGGACTTAAAATCCGATTGATATGCTTAAGATCATCATGCTCGAAAACCCTCCAATGTTTGCTGAATTAAAACAATTCTGCAAAGAATAGTGGGCCAAAATTCCTCCACAGCGATTTGAAAGACTCATTGCCAGTTATCGCAAACACTTGATTGCCGTTGTTGCTGGCCAATCGGTGGCACAACCAGTTATTAGATTAGGGGGCAATTACTTTTTCACGTAGGGCCACGTGGGTTTGGACAGCTTTTTTCCCTTAAATGAAATTATCATTTAAAAACTGTGTTTTGTATTTACTTGCATTATATTTGTGTAATATTACAATTTGTTTGATAATCTGAATCTTTTAACTGTGACAAATCGTCAACATTTAAAACGAAGGGGGGCAAAAACTTTGTTCACACCCTGTATAATATGGATGGGGTGTGATAGTAGGCAAGACCTATGGTAGATGTTCTAACTTGTATAAAATTATAAATTTTATTGAGTTTTCATTAAGAACCAAAATAACAAGCTGGACATTCCATGTGTTTGCTTTTGATGAGGCGGGACACGCTACACTAAATTTACTTGGAATATATTGGGCAAGGAAAGACTCATATTTTTATATAACTTTTTTCACATACCCCTCAACTAGCTGCTTCCCTCAAATACACAGCCCCCCCCTCCTGATTGGATTTAATATACTGCTAGTGCCTTTATGTAGTACTACTTTTTATAAACATTACCAGATTGTAATTTATCAATTCATGTGGTTTCCAGTGAGCTTATATTTGATATTTTATTTATTATAAAATAATAATTGCTTGACACTTTTAATCATGTTCAAGTTTGATTAAACTTCACCAGTCCAAACTCCTTTGTCTTCTGATACTTTTCTGTTGTCATAATTCCTTTAATAATGACTTTATCATCCATTATAATGACAATAAAAGCGGAATTCAGGTGGATCTTTTCTCTTCTCTTTGATCTGTCAGTTTTTAAATTCATGAACTGGAAAGTGAAGCTAAAAACAGTTATGCTTAGAACAGTAGAACACAATTCTCACCCATAAATCCACCTGTTTACCAATTGTGTAGTTCACGTTATACATGTTATATATTATATGGATTTAGTAAGTGCTTCTCCAAACACTTTAAGTGGCACATAGCAGTCAGATTATTATTTTTTTAGTAATTAAAAAATTATGTAAATTTATCAGTTATAATAGTTTGTGTATTTATTAAAAATAATTTTGTATTTTAATTGTTTACAATTAACAGCTCCAAGTGTTCTGATAAGAAAGCAACTAAAATGAATTTGACAAATGCACAGATGTACTGTGTATATATAGATATAATAACCTTATCTATATAACCTTATGAAATGCCCCAGAAAAGCAAACCTAGAGTTTGAATGAATAGTTCATTTCTGACACTAGCGTCTACTGCACTGAGCATTTTGCACGTAAGGGCCTCGACCACTAAACGTCGGTCTCGAGCTCACTGCAATCCCTCCGCTGAGCACTAGGTGGCAGCTCTACACCGGCAGTTTCTCTCTGAGTGATCGGAACAACAAACCGAACGGAGCAAGCGGGGTAAGAGCGTGTCCAAAACCGCCTCTGACCGCCACTTTCAAACTACATCCATGAAATAGCCGCGAATGCGCACTTTAAAGCCACTGGAGTCCATCTAGCTCTTGGAGAAGTCCTTATAAGCAACCCGGAACCGGCCCTGACGATCGGGTAAGTGATAAAATGGCGGAGAGATTTATAGAAATTAGTGGCTTTAGGGTTATTTGGATGATGTGTTAGCCGCGCTAGCCTGGTAAGCGAGGGACAGGATACGAAACGAGCCGCCGTGCTTCCGTTGCCGTGTTTAAATCATATAAACCACCTCGCCGTGCTCATTGGGAATTTAAACAAGCGTATTATGGTTTCACGAACGAATGTAGTTTTGTGGCGTTTCATTGGTAAACAGTTAGCTAGCGGGCTAACCTTAGCCTGCACAGCCAGGAACACAAATTGAGAGGCAAGATGGAGGACGAGGACGCGATGTTTTCCCCCCCTTCTCCGAGACGGAAAAGCTGATGTCGCACCTATTATGCTAATTTAATCACATTGTCAATTTTAAACACACTCGCTGCCTGTTTTTACTCTTTATATGTACGCATGTGGTCGGTGCGTGTGCATAATGACTGGAAACGAGCGGAGCCAAAATGGAGAATCCCGAAAACAGCTGTGCTGGACTGACTTCAAGATGGAGATTTTTTTTCTTCTTCCCATTCTGATCGTGTTTTTAAATCGCTCCGTCAAATTGTAGCGCGATTTCGCGACTGTAGGCTGCATTTGCGCTAACGAGCTCGTCGTTTAACGTTGATAACTGTGCGTTGGAAGTAAAACACCGCGAGTAATGAAGTAATACCGTGGTAAGAAGTGCGACGAGGAGGAGTTTGCGAGCGTCCGCCTGATCTCAGCACTCCACTTCACATACTAGCTCCATGCATTAGCTGATCCCATTATTTCTCGCTTCTCTGGACCAGTGGGTCGTGACCCAAAAATGGGTCTCGCTTCTGTTTTGACAGGGGGCTAAAACGATGCTTAATGAAACTGTAATGGTGCTTATGTAGGGCAGCACAATAAATGTGCCGATCAACTTTTAAAAGGTGGAAGAGACACTTCCCATGTCTATTGTTGTTGACGGCAGAGGACGTGCGTCCATCAAACTTTATGATATTTTGGGGCAAATTCATCTGTCACTTGATAAAACGGTTAATACTGATGCACTATTTGCTGTATGTTATTATTAAGTTGGGATGGGATCTTAGCAATTGTGTTGCTACATTTAGCAACTTTTCAGACTACCCTAGCAACTTTTTTTTCCAAAAGCACCTAGCAACAAATGTAGCTATTTTCAAATTTTATTTGGCTACTTTTAGCAATTTTTGATAAGTGACTCAAACTATAAAAGGCACACAATTTCCATCTAAATTTCACAAATAGAGGAAACCAAAGATGCCTAGAAGTACATGCATCACGTGAATTAAGTTATTGCTATTTGCAATCGTTTAATGTGATAATAATAATAGTTTAATAATTGCTAATTTATGATACACCTTGTTAGTAGCTAGTACATGTGATTGTTGATCATTTAGTACACTGTAAGAAAAATATCTAGAAAAATGGAAAAACTAGTAATTTTCCAGGACATTATCCATAACCCGAAAACAAAATACAATGCGTAATTTAAAATGTAGTTAAAAATACCCCCCCCCTTGGTTTATTTTCTTAGAGTGTACATACTACTACTAATACACTGCTTAAAACATATCTTTCATATGTGTCGTTTACTAGTTTACTAGCTAATAGGGATGTAACGGTTCACTCAACTCACGATTCGATTCACGATTTTGATTCCCGTTCGGTTCCTATTATATAATTTTTTTACTTAAAAAATGAGTTTTAAGACAAATTATAAATTAAATGTGTCCTTTTATTATTGCTTGGACAAAATGCTGCACATTTCTTGTAAAATGAAATATCAGTAGCCTAAATAATATACTAATATAGCACTTGCATATTGTTGCTCTTTTGTTTGTTTTGATTGCTTCTATTGTCCTCCTTTTTAAGTCGCTTTGGATAAAAGTGTCTGCCAAATTACAAAATTTAAATATAATGTAAATGTAAATAACAAAACTAAATTGAAATTTTAAAACAAGCCCCAAATCAAATAAATAACACAAAATAAATCTCTTCATATAAACAAACTAAGGCTTTGTCTGTGCTCTTTCCATTTAAAATTAGAGGAAACCACTGCATTTGAATCATGATCCAAACAAAGATGCTGCATACATGCAACATGAGCAGTTTTTAAACTAAACTAGATTGTATAATTTGACTTTAAGTAAAAATAGAATGGGTTTGACTTCAGTTTTGTGAAAACTATACATAAAAATATCTGCATGAAACAGAAACGTGCTGAATGAGATGCAGATTCACTCTCTGCCAGTAGGTGGCGCTTAAAGCATTTCCTGGTTTCCGCTGTAAACAAAGCAGCGCTGAACTTATGAACTTTAATATGCATTATACAGACGCAAGATGAAAAGTGGCACAGTTCAATTTAGAGCCCAAACCCAAAATAGTTTTTTTTTTCTTCACACAACGAATAGCCAATTTTAAAAAAAAAATGCTGTATTTCACGATTGCATGCAATGGTCAGTAAACAAATACATGTAAAGAGAATCATTAAGGCTTGGCCAGTTCACAAGGCAAAAGAAAAACACTTACCAGTTATGAAAGTTTATGAACATCAGGTGGCTCGGTCACATAAATTCTGCCGAGTTTTTGAATGGTTGTATACGACAAGATGATAATTCTTCCATCGTGCAAATTATGGGCATTTTCTTCAGTTAGGCTCGTTAGCATTCGGCCTGTTTTAAATCAGACACAGAGATGCAGTGCGGTAAGATCGCATTTATTTGAATTAATTATATAATTTATTTGAATTAATTATATCATTTATTTGAATTAGTGAGAGGGGAGAGAGCGAGAGATGAAATTGCGTGTGTGAACCTGCGTCTGCGCTTCTCTCTCTACAAGCAATGAGGCTTAGTTACTTCAAAAACAGCGATTTTACATTCATTGCAGAGAAATATAAAGTTGAGAGTCAGTAGCCTGTCTAAGCTATTTTACTAATAAAAGTTTCCATGCTTTGTTGTCGTGTGCTATAATGTGTGTGTGCGTGCGTCTATGAAAGCAGCGTAGCCTAGCCTACTGCATATAGTTTTAGTTTAGCTATAAACCCGAACCCGACCCGAACCCAAAGCTATTCATTAAACGCTAACCCGGACCCGAAACCCGGAAGTATTTCGGGACCCGTCGGGCTCGTGTCGGGTAGCAGACCTCTACCTCAGACATGCATTCATATAAACTCTTACCCCTAAATGAATCGCGATTTGTTTAGCATCTCAACCGATTTCAATAGTCACATATTTGGATCGATTTTCAACCGGCTCGCAGTTAACCGTTACAATCCCTACTAGCTAATAAAAAACTTGTAATCGTTCAAAAATGTAATCGTTCAAAAGTGTTCAATGTTGTATATAAAAATAGTTATTTATATTTTAACATTATATTATGCATTTATATTATTTTACGAACAAATCTAAATTAACACATAAATAGATTTTGCTGATTTGATGCAGTGACACAATTTTGCGTTGTGATTACGTAATGACATCATCACGCAGTGACGTCACAATGTGATTTAGCAACTTTTAGCAACAAATTGAACTTCCCTTAGCAACTTCCCCTGAAAATTAGTTGGCAACACTGATGGGATAACAGGACAAGAAACTAACATGCTATTATTATATAAGAGGAAGCGGATGCTCTATAGTCTAGACAGAATTTTTAATATATAGAGGCCAAGTCCGGTTTACAATTACTATGTATTTGACAGATTATAAACACAAGTGATCCGTCCACACATTGGTAGCGAACCGGAACTGGAAAGCAAGGGATGATTAATGGTGCAGTGTTAGTTTTGGGCTAAGCTGTCATTGTCATGCGCGTGTGTCACAATGGCTGTGGATAGAAGCGTCATTTGGTGCCACTTTTTCTTCAAACGCATTGTCGAAGATGATGCCGTGGCTTTTGAATTCCCGCCTTATCGCCAACTATATAACACTGAGCTATAGTGCGTCTGTGCACTGCATATAAATGCTGCTTATTGTTACTTGCTGGGTATTACATAACTGTTATCTCACGTTCTCAGCACACGCTTTGCCGTGCATTTGGTGCAGCGAGGAACATCGTATTCGACATATCAAATTTTTTTTTTCGTGAATGATAATGTATTCTGTGATTATGCTATTTAAATCTTATTTAATTTGCAAACATTGAGATGAAAGCCACACCTCTTTATGCACGTATATGGTCGAATTCAAAGTGTTGCGGCTAATATAGAAAACTTGTTTTCTTTGGAATATTTTTAACAGAGCATTAATTCAGAATATTCATTGAACAAACTAAATGATCCGTTTGAAATAATGGGCAGTGTCTAAATGCGTCATTTTTACAGCGGTGGCCCGGTTCCTTCCTTCTCTCTCTGTTCATGTTTACGTCCACAAATGTTACTGGCGGGCTCTGATTGGATGCGGTGTAAAAAAGGGCGGACGTGTTACTTCCTTATATGGGTACAGAGGTAGACCTGAAGCTCTGGCTCTCGGAGATGTTTCGTGGAAATGGTGGAATCTTGATAGCCAATCAGCAAGGAAGCCACGCGATATGACGGACTCAGCGAGCCACGCCCACTTGTTTTCATTCTCAACCGTGGGCACATCTTCAGCGCACAGCCCAGAACAGCCCAAGTAGGTATAACTGCAGACCGGAGATCTCCAAAATGGGGCGTGAACTCCAAAAGTGGGCAGAACCTCCAAAATGGGGCGGGGTCATTTTGCGCAAAGACTTTCGCCATTGGCTCTGGCTTCGGCCAATTGTTATTGACTTACATTTCAAAATAAAACTTTATAAATTAAACTTTGTTTCTAGTTTATCTAAAATAAAATATGATATATAAATAAATATTCTCCGTTAGAGCAGAGCCCAAAGCTTGTGGCCAGTGGTGCTCTGACTGGAGTTTGAACCTCTGCTTCATGATATAAAAGGGAATCACCCATTAGTTCTCTCTAATAGCCTCCCGCGCAGAGAAAGATTTCACTCTACGCTTTTGTTCCAGCAATGGGGCCTCCCGGGCACGAAATTTCCAGTGTAGGAGGGGGTAGGGATGCCTGGGTGTAATAAAAATGTGCAATTCCCGGCCATTAGTCTGGTTGTGGAGTTACGGAACAGTCCTCATACGCATCATCTTTTATTGACTGTTTATCTCCTGACTGCAAAACATTCTTTACCACATATTTATCGCCTATCCCTGCCGTTCAGGTCAATTTCACTGGGTCGGGTGTGGGGGAGATTTCGGGTTAGCATTTTTGAGTATAGTGTAGAAAAATCAACACTTTTTGACACCACCAATAAACTTAGAATCAGCTGTGGGGAGGAGTTTTGCACCTGAGTATGGGGGGGAAATTGGCAATGCGTGTCATGTGCCTGTCTGTTCATGGGAGGAAGCCACGCACTATTTTGAGAGTCTCCACCCCGTTTTGGAGTTCCACCGCCCATTTAGAGATCTTCCGGCTGTCAGTAAACCCTTCTCGAAACAACCGATCACTTTCATGCTGGGCTAAAATTAACACAATCGCCCAAGCGCTCAAATGCGAGTAAAAACAGCGTTGGCGAGTATATAACATTAAGTGTCATCGCTTTTACGAATTATAGCAATGTAATGAAGTGAAAACAACAGCCAGTTTTAAAAGAGATTTGCTGTTTCTGACATAAGCGAATAAAATAATCTTTTCCGAAGACAAGATCATCGTGATTAGCTGTTCTGTCATAAGCGACAAGAGCGAATCAAATGATAGGATACAAACGGACTGATAAGGTGAGAGCAGTGTGATGGCCAGCTTGTCCGTAGACACGGTTCTATAACTTTTACCTGAGAAGATATTGCTGCTTCATTTAGGAATATTAACTTTTCCCTTCTTTATTCTTCTAACTCGAGAATGCGGCGACACATGCCTGGGGTTACGCCACCTAAACGGTGCAGTGAAGTACAGTTTGAAAGGCTGCGTAGTCTTAATTGAGTTTATAAGTCTTAAGGGTCATATGATGCGATTTCAATTTTCCTTTCTCTTTGGAGTGTTTAAGCTCTTGGTGCATAAGAAGATCTGTAAAGTTGCAAAGACTACAGTCTCAAATACAAAGAGATATTCTTTATAAAAATTAAGCGTTAACCACGCCTACCTAAAACGTCTCGTTCTAACACGCTCCCACATATCTACGTCACCATGTGGGAATTTTTGCATAACGCCGCCCAAATGTTCACGCAAAGAAGAAGGCATAACTTTTATTCTCGTTGTAGTATTGTTGCTGCTGCCATGTTGTGAAGACGCTGTGTGCTTTGTTGTGAAGCGAAACTACTTTGTTTGGTCTTCCAAAAGAGGACTATACCCGCTTCGTCATGCCTAGAGCTGATCTTTGCTGGTCACTGAGGGAATACATCAACAAGCGGAGTCCAGCCCGGGGTCATCACCTGTGGTTGCCGCTCATACCGCTCGATCGCCGGGCCAAGCCATTCTCGGACCCCGCCGCCTCAGCTCACCTAAGCCGTGGTTCCACTCACTCTAATCCCGCTGCCTCAGCTCACTCTAGCCTGGCCTCAGCTCTCTCTATCCCGGCCTCAGCTCACTCTAAGCTGGGGCTTCCCCTCACGCTAGGCCGCTGTGTTTTTCTTGTGAAAGCGAAACTACTTTGTTTAACCTTCCAAAAATGGACACGACTAGAAAACAGTGGTTAAGTGAACACTGTTCCAGAACAGTTCAACCCAAATGTCCAGATGTGTGCAGCGCATTTTATGTAGGACTGTTTACTGATCCTGGGAGAGCAACTTTAGACTATAATGCCGGCAGTTCTGACTCACGTAATTACGTTTTCATTTAAAAGGATTTGCCACTGATGATTCAAGTGAGTTTTTGGGCAGTGTGGAGTAGCACTTGTTGTTTGCATTTCTCCGATCACAATGCAGACAGAGTTTTATGTTTACGCGGCGCGATGCGATGCAACGCAACGCATTAAAAGACTGTATAAGTCATTATAATCAGTAATTGTCCCCACTTGATGCAACAAATGCCTCCTTTGTAATGGGTTTTAATGTTTATGTCTCGTCGCTCCGGCCAGACACGGCATCAACAGTATTTGAGGGGCGTAACATTTCCGTCTCATGTTTGAGGTATTCGGCCAATCACAACACACTTTATAGCTGGCCAATCACAGCACACCTTTTTTTCAGAACGATGAGCTTTGTAAAAATCGATGCGTTTCAAAAAGGCGGGGCATAGAGGAGAAACAATAATGTACAGTATGTGGAACATAATGTGTTTTTTTTTACTTTAAACCGCATAAACACATTTCATTACAAAAATACACAAAATAATGTTATTTTTAACAACATCATATGACCCCTTAAAAGTAAAGAGTTGGGAGTATTCGGCTGTGTGTCAGATCCGCGTCATATGCATCAGGTTTTTAAAGAGACAGCACTGATTTTAAAGTGAAACCTGCTGAAGTCTGTCATTGATGTAAATCAAAGAACAAAAGAAAAAGAGAAATCCTTGGACTGTTCTAGTCGCTGATTAACTCTTGTAGCTTGAATAAAGATTAATATTTATAGTTTATGCATGTATAATATAGTTTGTGAAGATTGTTTTAAAATCACTTAAATTAAAAGTTGTTATATATTTCAGAGCCTTTTAAATGTTAAAAATAATGGCTTTCAATTATACTGTAATGTTGAATGGCTATAATTAATAGGGAAAATTGAGGGAAAATGCACCAACAGGACAAATTAAAAATATTGTAAAAATATTTAGTCATTGTAGTAGTTATAACTGCCTGTTTTTGCAAAAAGAGTTTCATGGCCGGTAAAAAAAAATTTTGGCCAGTAAATTTTTATCATGTCACCGGCCATTGGCAGGTGTGGCAAAAAGTTAGTTTTAGGCCCTGCTTTCATGGCACTGTAATAGGCCTTTATCACATCCAGCGTGTCGTCACATCCGGCTCCGGATAGTAGCGTAAAGGCATTTCCACCTGCATGATTGTCAAAGAACAGACGCCAATTTTGTGAAGAAAATTAAACTTAGTTGGACTTGGCAATAAACGTCAATATGTAAAACAGTTTATTTATACTGATGCCCTACCATGTATTGTCATGACTCATGAGATTAATGAATAGCAGCACTGCTCCGGTTACTCTCAGAGGAAGAATCAAACTGATTTAAACTTATTTTTAATATTATTTTGCTTATTCTTGCATTATATATATTGTGATTAACCTGCCGTTTTTGTATAATGCTATTCAATCATTGCACTCAATCGCAGGATATTATTGCAGGATATGACTCGTTTATGATGGTCAGTCTAGTTGTTTTTGAACAACTTTAGCTTGATATAATTATTGATTGCATCGTAAAGTAAATGCATGAAAAATGTGAGCATTATTGTTTAATACAATAAGTTTCCCCCAAACCTTTAATTTAATCATCCAAAACAGTCGTAATTAACATTTTAAGCTTTGGCTAATTGAAATTTATTTTTGCATGATCGTGCAGTTCTGTAATAAAATAAGGTAATCAGACTCTGAAGTATTATGCATACACACACATTAGGCTTGCGCGCTCCCCTTTAAGTCACAAAATATACGTTGGAATATCATGAAACCATCTTCAGGATTGTAAACTGAGTTTGGTGTCTTTAGAAGACGTATCTGTGTTGAATTTTACATAAATAAATCACAACAATCCCGTGCTATGGGCACAGCCATTGAGACAGGCTGCAGCAGATGTTTGTTTACGCTGCTATCTGAAACTTGCGCTTTTCGAATGCGGAAGTGTGATAAAGACCTATTCTCCACACTCGTGCTGTTGTTTAGTGGTGTTTTTAATTGAGTCATTTTGCAATGCGTGGTATTTCCACAATGCTGGGAGGAAATGAGTGCCTCTATAATAAAGGTTAAACCTGCTAAATCATTGATGAAAATACTTTTGTTGTGACGGCACAGATGCCATCTGCTCTTTAGTGTTCTGTTGCACTGCCTTGATCTCGTAAGAGGGGAAGTAGTATCTCAGTAACGCCCCAATACAATATTTTCCCTTAGTTATATTTTTAAATTCAGTGAGGGGTAAGCTTTATTTATTCATTCATTCATTCAGGTCCTCTATGAGAGGGAAAACTCATACTTCTAATTATGTATTTATTTTAGGATTCCTGCTACCACATATTAATGAAATAATAAATAGTATTCTTGTTGTATTTGATTGTAAACATTCACGTTTAACACACATAAAACAAAAACCATGATTGTTATCTTCTCAATACATTTAAATGCAGCAGACAACCAAACTCAACAATTTGTACTGTATTAGGGGTGTAACGGTTCAAATTACTCACGGTTCGTTTGTATCACGGTTTACATAGTCACGGTCTTCAGTCCAGGTTCGATTTTCTATGTTTAGGGAAAAAAACTATATTGTCAAATAAAAATAATGAAGATAACAAATCATCTAAATACAATGTAATAGAGCAAAGATTCAAATAAAATAAACAGTGCTTTTCAGGTTTTTTAGGTAGGTCTAACCGTTTTTAGGTACAGAAATTAAATAAAGTAATCAAATGTAAAACTACATTTCATATTTGACTGTATAAATTAAAAATCAATCCTTGTTAAAGTTACAAAAGTTATTTAATCAAGAGCAGTGAGAGATTTCCGTGTTGTTGCTGTTTGATTAACATTAAGAAAGTGCTGTCACTTTAAGAGAACGCACTGATACTGTTTTTTCAGCCGACTATGTCTGCTATAGGATACTTACCAAGACGGGCATTTTTACATATTTTTTGTGTGAATTTGTCCATTCAAGCGCAATACTTCAAAGAGAGCTTAATATTTGTGAGCGTTCTGAGACGCGGGTTCACGCGCTTTGGATGAGCGCACACTAGGGCTGAATGATTTAGGAAAATAATCTAATTGCGAATTTTTTTTTTTTACCAATATTGCGATTGCGATTTATTATGCAATTTTTTAAAGCTCTTTGTTCTGTATTATTCAACAAAGACAAGCTATAAATCATTGTATAGTATATACATAAATGTTCTTTTCTGTAGGCCAGGTCTATATGCTGCGATGAAATTAGGTGTTGCATGAATTGATATGAATGACATTTAACAACTACTATCACAGTAGTATATTGACTGATTTGTTTAACTTCCAACCTTGTAAGCATGTAATAATTATGACGACATAAAGCACTGACAAATAAGCCTGGTGTAAACATTACTATGAAAGTCTGTAACAAATCACACAAACTAAAGTAGATTGCAGAAATATAAAAACAAATCTGTTGCTTTACCACACTACTTTAGGTAATTCACAGTCACTGTAATAAACATGTGCACTGCACTTTTTAAACACTGTCTGTTAACTTTAGACCAGTGGTTCTCAAACTTTTTTTGGTTGCGCCCCCCTCAGACTACAAAATAATTTCATTAAACATTATGAAAAATTAATGTTTTTTTTAATTTAAAAAACCTACAGGAAAAAAAAAAACACCTGCATCACTTGAAACATGGAAATAATAATAATAACTTATTATTATTATTATTATTATTATTATTATCTCTTCTAATGTTTATTTTTTATTTTTTTGTGGGTTTCATGCTGTCCGCTATGGCATAGGACACACACAGGCTTTCCTCCTCACCAACGACATTAAACACCGTGTCTACAGAATCTTAATTTTATAACTCATAATAGCATATGCAGCAAATAGTGTATCTGTATTAGCCATTTTATTCGTGGTCCCTGACACAGTTTACCCCACATCTGCCTTTTTGGGGAAAATAAAAAAATATATTTTATATAACTTATGTCTAATCTTTCTTTAGTGAAATTATTTATACTCATTATTTCACTAAATATGATGAGTATAATGTGTACACATTTTATGCTTTCTTACAGGTTTGCTATTAAAAAGAATTTAAGAGAAAAAAACCCCAATTTGCTCCTGACCCAGCTTAAGAGGCAAATATAAATTAATTGATTGTTGGTTTGATTGCCTGAAAGTGCATAAAGCGCAGTGACTCTGAAACATCTCAGCCAAAGGTGTGGGACTGTGTGTTTGTCTGAGTGGTGGCAGATGAACAGCACTGTACAGTGAATGTGAGCTCATTCTGTGCTGATGCTGTATCCAGGTTTTTGTTCACTGAAATGATCTCTAAAATGTTAATTCTCCTTTCTTTAATACCACCTGTCTTTGACTAGCAACAGCAGTTCTTGTTTGTGAGTGATGTAAATAGCCAACGGCATTTAGTTCACAAGTATGCAATTTGATATGTGCCGGCCCAATGTCCTGTTTCAGTGTGAATCATGGTAGTCTTTCATTCAGTGAGCGTTACATGATATTATTTATTACAGTGTGTTGTTGTGTACCTGTCATGAACAGGCGGTTGTGACTTTAGGCATGTTTCACAGCAGAACTGTGGTCCACTCATAGGCTGATATTATCACATTGCTCTAATATCTTCCTCCTCGGCTGTACATGTTAAAGAGCTTGTCTTTTTAAGTCTGAACTAACTGGTGTAGAAAACAGTTTTAGTTCACAGAGAAATGATCATTTCTGTCCTTTTATTCATAAGCACATTTAAAGAGATGCTTCACCCAAAAATAAAATGTACTCCACCATTGACTTAAAAAAATATTTAATTTTATGTTCCACAAAAGAAAGAAAGCCATACAGGTTTGAAATGACACAAGGGAGATCGAATGATGTCTGATTTGTCATTTTGGGTGAACTATCCCTTTAACAGCAATTAAGTCAGAAATGTTTCTTTGTCATGTTCTGGTCTTAACCCCCTTTGTTGGAGGGTAGTCTTGTGTGTAAAATATGGTCTATAATTTTTTAGTGAAAGTATGCTTTTAAATATCCTTAACTTAAGAAATGAAGAAATAATTCTGAAGGCAAAATTATGTGCTTTTATGTGTTTATTAATATTATCGTTGTTTTGAAATGGTGCTTTTACTAGAAATAAGAGGTGCACCTGCAGCTTTCACTGGAGTTCCTTCACTCTTGACTGAAAGAGTCTCTGTCTGAGTGATCAGCTCAGGAGCGGTGAAATGGAGCCATACTGCCCCACTGTGGCTACAATATAACTGTGTTTATTCACCTATCCATGATGACAGACTGAGTTAAGTTGCAGACATAAAACGACCAAACTGTAATTGTTTTGGAGGCATTTTAATTTTAATAGCAAACATATACTGCTGCACTTATGATTATGTTTGTTGTATAATTTTTGTATAAATAAGCATGAACGTGAAAACACAATAATAACATGGCTTTGACTATTAGAATTCAGGAACAACGAGTATACCCAAGTGTGTCAGAGAGGTTTTTAATTTTGTGACTGGTTACCATTTAACTTTTGATGAGACCTTGCAAACTGTTTGTCTCTCAGGAGGTTGTGTCAACACTGTACACCGTGACATTCAGACTGTATTAAAATGCACCTCTCGTAGCTTGAGAACATGAAAAACTGAGATGCGATGCGACAGCCAGCTGACACATATGAATATAAGCCAGCAATTAAAAAATGAATAAAAAAAAGCCAGAGTTGATTTATAATATTAAGCTGGCAAGAATTCATAGATTGCTGATGTATGTGTGCTTGTTTTTAACCTCTTAATACATAAGGACATCATGTTTTTTCCCATTTTGTGTGTGAATGTTTTAGGTTTATGAGACAAAAGTACCTGCTGTTGCCCTGTGTGTATGAAGACAAAACCCTTGATAAGTTGAAGTGGACCAGAAGATGTTAAAGAAATGATAGCTGCACCGGAATTACAAACAGAGTTTCATTACACTCAGTGAGTGCACAGACACACAGATGTAATGAATACAGATTGTGTGTATGCATGCGTTCACACATTCTCCTGCACTCTGATAATATTGATCTGTTTGTGTGAACAGGGACACTGACACCCGATTCTCATCAGAAACTGATTTCGATGATCCTGATGGGAGGAATGCCATCATCGGGAAAGGGAAGGTATGAGTGGACTCTGACATTTTTGATTATCAGAAAGCCTTTACAAGATTCCACAAGGTTCCTTTAAATGGCCTTTTACCCCTTTTCCATGGAAATGGTTCTGGAGCTAATTATTGGCCAGAGATCGTGAACCTTTCATGACTTAAGATTGTAACTTAAAGGAATAGTTCACTTAAAAATGAAAATGTGCGGAATGTACTCACCCTCAGGCCGGCAAGATTAGATTGTTTCTTCATTGAACCGATGTGGAGACGTTTGTCATTGCATCACTTGCTCACCAATGGATCCTCTGCGGTGAATGGGTGCCGTCAAAGAGAGAGTCCAAGCAGCTGATGAAAACATCACAGTTTGTAAAGCATACATCAAGAAGTTTTTAACTTCACACCGTTCCTTCCGGCTAAAATATGAGTCCTCTATCCATAATATTGCTTTCTCCAGTGAAAAAGTCATGAATTAGTAGGGTTGGGTACCAAACTCTGTACTTTTAAGGATACCGACCGAATTGCGTCGGTACTACCGAGTACCGATTCACGTTAAATCAATCGGTGCCAAATTTCGGTACCTGAGAACGCATCTGGGGGCATACGCTACAGAGAGAGAAAGAGAGACCCTGTGGCATGATGTCACCCCTGCAACTCGTTCAAACAACACGCAGGGCGAGCCTTCACAGAAACTTCATTGCAACCTGTCAAAATAAAAGTACGGTTTAACATGAAACAGAAATATATTACTCTTGTATTACTTTTGTAAAGTATAACGTACATCTTTAAATATTCCATTTTCTATCAAATTTAAATAAAACAAATGATAAAAATAAATATTACAACTAATTAATCACTTTTACAATAATAATACAATTATTAGCCTGTTAAAAAATGTTTTAAAGGAATATTCACACAATTTGTCTTCAATGTATTAATTTCAACAGTAAACCTCAGTTTGTTTGGCAAAAAATAAAAGGGTTTAATTTTCATTTGATTTCAAATAAATGTTTAATGCCTTCATTTGATTTTCAGAAGAATTAAAACAAGAATTTCTGGGGGGGGGGAAAGAAAGAAAAAGTTTGTAGGGCCCTGTTGTTCAAAATGTTGAAATTGAGACTTTTGGACTTATTTTTCACTGAAATAAATGTTTTTGTAATTACACAGAATAAAGTACCGAAAAAAGGTACCATTGGGTACCGGCACCGAAATTCAGGTACCGGTACCGGTACCGTTCCGGTTAAAGTGTGAACGGTACCCAACCCTATGAATTAGGAGAGAAATATGTACAGATTGAGCACAGTTTAAAAGAGAAAACGTCCAAACTGTTCTGAACAAATATTTCAGTGTATTTTGATGTAAGAAGACAACAGGGAATGGACTTTTTCACTAGAGGAAGTGTTATTTTGACATTATTGACACCATTCAGTGACACCCATTCACTGCAGCGTATTCATTGTGAGCAAGTGATGTAAGTTTTAATTCTCAAACAAATCTGTTCTGATGAAAGAAAAATTCCATATCCATATCTTTGAATGGCCTGAGTGTGAGTATATTTTCAGCCAATTTATAACGATACGAATGATGAGGTAACCATGTTTCTGTATAACTTGCCATCAAACAAATGAGTTTATATAAAAAATTTTAACAAATTAATTTAAATCAGCATATTTGTACAAGAACAATCTGCTTGTGAACAATATTATTTAAATAAATAAAACTCTTTGCAACCAATTTGCACATGATATTTGGGAATACACTAACGGTGTGCTGACTAGTTGCTGATTTTAATCATTTTTCACTTGTGGAGAGTTTGATCCAGTTCGTCATTGTTGACCTGTGATGTCATTATGCTTCAGGCGAAGAAAGGAAAGAAGGGCCCTGGAGAGAAAGGGAAAGGAGTGGGGAAAGGAGCTGGACGCATGAACGGTCACCACCAGGAAAACGGCATGGAAAATGTCATGCTTTTTGAAGTGGTCAGGCTGGGAAAGAGTGCCATGCAGGTCAGTAAGCATATGACCTTATGGCTTTTACACTGCCCTCATGTGGGTTTGTGGCTTCTGGAGGGATTTGAGTGTTGGCAGGAGAATATGCAGACGGATGTACCACTGTGTATTCGAGCAGATTTTGACCGTTGCAAGATTTCTGCTCTCCTCTTTTGCAGTCAGTCGTTGATGACTGGATTGAGTCCTACAAATATGACAGAGACGTCGCACTTCTCGACTTGATCAATTTCTTCATCCAGTGCTCTGGCTGCAAAGGTTTGAGTCATTTTTCATGTGATCTGGTTTGAGCTCGTAGATAATAAATGCTAACATGACGACATATCATGATAGTTAACAGTGATTTTTTTTTTCACCCAAAAGTAAAAATTTCTTTCATTGTTGATCATAATTCTTCTATCCATTCTGCATAACTTTTTTTTTGTGGAACAATTAGAGCTATTTTGAAGAATGTTTCCACTGCTGCCTTTCATATAATGAACATGACTGGGGTTATCAAGCTCCTAAAAGGACATTAAACCATGATAAAAGTGGTTCTTCTGTGTTATATTCCAATTCTTCTGAAGTCATATGATAGCTTTGTGTGAGGAACAGAACTAAATTTAAGCCCAAATCAATTACCAAAATTCCTGTTAAAAAACAATTTGATCATTTTTGGTGTGGATTCTAATATAGTTATTGTAGATATCATAGTTGTCAGAATAGTTATCGCTCTCGTTGTGAACGGGCCTGTAGTTTCATTATATGGAGAAAAAAAAATAATTTTGATTTCTGCTAAATATTTCTGTGTTCCATCATGAAAGACTCTTTTAGTAGTGCATTGTAGTACTTTTTTCCTCATTAAAAAAGCTACTAATAATTGAATTGGCTGGTGCAACATAAACTTGGTACACCTTTAAGTCCTGTGCTAAGTATAAACTAATGGTCATATCAGTTTTGTTTCTTAATGTTATTACTTTTTAAAACGTACCAAATTTTAAGTCTTATTTTAAGTGTTATCTTTACAGGTGTTGTCACGGGTGAGATGTTCCGCAACATGCAAAACTCTGAGATCATCAGGAAGATGACAGAAGAGTTTGATGAGGTAAACTTCACTCTTCAACCCTGAAAATGGCTTTCTTGAAGAACATGTTTCATCACCCACTAATGTTTTCTATGTATTATTTTGTGCACACGCTAACCAGTGAGAGTTGATGTTATTGCAGGACAGTGGTGATTACCCGCTCACCATGGCCGGGCCGCAGTGGAAGAAGTTCAAGTCTAGTTTCTGTGAGTTTATTGGCGTGTTGGTACGGCAGTGTCAGTACAGCATCATCTATGACGAGTACATGATGGACACGGTCATCTCACTGCTCACCGGCCTCTCTGACTCTCAAGTCCGAGCCTTCAGACACACCAGCACACTGGCAGGTCAGTATCTCTGCTGCTTTGTAAATCTAAACTTTGTTT
Source organism: Sinocyclocheilus anophthalmus (assembly GCA_018155175.1). Taxonomy (NCBI): domain Eukaryota; kingdom Metazoa; phylum Chordata; class Actinopteri; order Cypriniformes; family Cyprinidae; genus Sinocyclocheilus; species Sinocyclocheilus anophthalmus. Next base: position 24,058 of record JADLZN010005446.1, read on the forward strand.
TGATTAGTTCAAACAAGATGCAATGATTTTTTTCCCATAGCTATGAAGTTGATGACGGCCCTCGTGAATGTAGCTCTGAACCTCAGCATCAACATGGACAACACTCAGCGGCAGTACGAAGCAGAGAGGAACAAGATGATTGGCAAGAGGGCCAATGACAGACTAGAGCTTCTGCTTCAGAAACGCAAGGAGGTGAGTGTTGTCTGAGACAGAGATGCTGCATATGTCTGAATAAATTCTGCATGTTGGCGTTGTCTTTGAACAACCGTGAAAGCTGAAAAGGGAAGAGTGAATAAGTGAAGCTTTCAGAGGAACATTGCGTGAGGCAGCCAGGTCACAGCAGCGTTTGCTGCTTTCCTTCCAAACACCTACGCCTCTCTTGGCCAACAGCCACAAAAACACACGACCAACCAAGCACTCAGCACATTTCATCTGTACTCTTTCCCCCTACTTTAAAGCTGAGTAAACATGGATAAAGTAATTAAAAAAAGAATCCTATTCTAATGAAAACTGTGTTATTGTGGGGTCTCGGGTCAACCACAGAGCTCGTTCTGTCAGCACCCATGGGGTTAGAGCTCGCCTGAGTACGAAAGCTGTTTAACTGGCGCTGTAAATTAACTGGGTTATGTAATAACAGCCCCTGCTGTTAAGCCATCTGCATTTGTGAGTGAGAGGTTTTATTGATGTCTTGATAGTATTGCATTAAACCACGTGGACACACAGAGAAGCTGAGTTGTAATATTGTTAGTTTAGAGGAATGTGACAACATCTGTGGCATGCTCTCGATTTATATATGTACAGAAAAACACTTATAGGTCAAGTCAGTGGGAGTAACGCATACGCACTCGCCCCACAGATCCGATTGATTTTTGTTTGTTTTGTTTTTAAAACTGAGGATGAAATTATTTTTGTGTGTAGTATGCAAGATGGTATGTCTACCACCCTGTTTGTGAACTTATCTGACTAGTGCAGACTGTATGGGCGCTTACTCTGGGACGAAAGCCCTCACATAATGGGATCCACAGCAACAGCATCACACTACAAGATGGCGAGGCTCAGGAACAACATCTCCACCGCAGGTAACACATTTAGAAGAATCTGCATGCTTAAAGGGGTGGTTGATCCTTTTTCTTGATTGTGTTGATGGGGTACAGTGTAACATGTGTTCATGCTTTGTTTAAAAAAAAATAACAGCATTGTTCACTTATTTTACCTTTATTCTACACCGCTGTTTCTGTTCTCGTCAAACGGTTCTATGAAGCCCCTCCCTCAAATTACGCAATCGGCTCAATTGGTTAGCTGGTCCAGTGGTGGTGGTTATTCGCTATTAGGGCTGGGCAAAAAAAATCTATTTTCCGATTAATCATTTTTTTTAAATGACATCGATTCGATATCGATTCTCAAAAGCCGCGAATCTATCTTTTCCGGTATTTATTTCAGCACATTTAAAACAAGATTTGATTAACGTGAATCTTATCTTTAGTCTTCTCCACTAGATGTCACCCTTATTTACCTTGCGCGATGTTACAACAGAAATCCTGTCATTCATTCAGCGCTTATCATGGCCATACGTGTGATTCGTAATGCTCAGGTGAAATGCTATAGTAATACTATAAATCTGCGGAAGCATTTGACATCACGCTTAAAGGCGCCATGATTTCCGCAATGAAGGAATGGCGGATGGCGCTACACACTGTTTTGTTTACTACACACATACTAAACCGCGGATGACGCTCGCGGTGTTTTCATCTTCTGCCGTCTCACTATATGATGATATGAACACAAATGTCATCTCCAGCTGCTCTGAGAGACACTTCATTAGCATTTTACCGTTTCATTTGAGAAAACTACCGTCATATCATACACAGCAGCTGCAAGTTCTTCATGGCAACCTGTCAAAATAAAAGTTTAGTTTAACGTTTTACTGTCAGAATATATTACTATTTAGCAGTCTTAAGACTCAATGCTACTACTGCTAATAATACATATTAATAAATCTTTATTTTTTAAAGGAATAATCACATCTGTTTTTTGTTTTTTTTAACAGTAAACCTCTGTTGTGCAGCACTTTGTTTGCCAAAAAATAAAAGGATTTAATTTATTTGATTAGGATAAATTAAATTAATGTTTTATGCCTTCATCTGATTACCAGAAACATTAAGAACATTTTATAGAGCCCTATTATTGTTTAAAAAAGGACCCTATACAAAAAAAAGAATAGGTTTAAAATACAGGCATGTGGTTCTTAATTTCTTTTTATTAATTCACCATTTGTAAACTGATGTTTACTGTTCATTTTTTTGAAATATCTATAGCATTTGTATTAAAACTATATTCACTGAATGTAACAAAAAAAAATCGAGAATCGAATCGAGAGCTTGCGAATCGGAATCGAATCGAATCGAATCGGGACATCTGCATCGATACCCAGCCCTATTCACTAACCTCCTAGTGCACGTTGTCCAGAAACGTCACGCCCCCTTACCATTACAGGTAGTTGCATGTTCCCGGGGGCGGGGTTTATGTAAACATTGGGGTTAGTGATGCCACAAACCCGGGAAGAAGATCGTTGTAGTCCCTACCAGCCTTTTTTGTAGTCCTTAAACAGCGATTTCTTTAAAAGAAAATATCTCCCTTTGCATTGAACTCTGAGTGTCGTAACTTTGCAGACGATGTTGTGCTCTAACAGCAACAATACACACTAACTAAAGTTCAAAATGTGAAATCATAATCAACCACCCCTTTAAGTATTTATAGCTCACAGGCTGTCTCAAGTAATTTTGCATTTCTTCAGTAGGTGATGTGCATTTAATCGTAATGAAAAATGCACATCACTTATGCATATCAATGTAATGTGGCACTGATGGTGTTCTGTGTTTTCAGGCGCAGACTGAGGCGGAATCACAGTTGGAACCTCCTCCAGAGCTGGTCCTCCCCAACACGCTGAAGCCTGAGGAAGGGTTGGAGGTGTGGAGGCTCTGGGTTCAGCGCAAAAATGCTGAGCTGGACAAGAATGAACAAAATAAGCTGGCACCTATTGGACGTGAGTTACATTTTTTCATTTTTACCCATGTCTTTATACTGCCACTGAATCTTGGATTGTTATTATATTAGAATTTTTGTAGGCGATAGCAATATGAGTGAAATTTTATGATTCTTGATTCCAGATTCAATACAACAGCCAAAAATAATCAACTAAATAAAAAAGAGAAGGAAAAACTAATAGCTTTGGTACACATGCAGTAATTTAATGTGTTAAATATTGATAAACAAAGTAATAGCCTTCATGCATTTCTCAATCATGTGTGCACTTACACATGTAAGCATTCAAAAGCAGGTACTCATCAGCACTTGGGTATGGAATTGAGTCAGTAGCTGGTACTGTTATATTTATTTGTCAGTTTTAGTATCAAAGCGATCCTCAAGTATATCTATCAATAGTTCAATCATAGTTATTAAAAAAAAATTAGACGTTGTTTGCTACACATAATAATGAATGATGCAGTTCTTTTCATAAATTAATTCATTTTGTAGTCAGTTCTTTTAATGAAATAAACAATCAAGAATAAATCATATTAAAACAAATTAAAGGTTATTTATTTGTAAAATATTTCTCAGTATTGCTTGTTTTTTACTGATTTTTGATCAAATAAATGCAACCTTTGGTAGCAGGAGACTTCTTTCAGACATCAAAATAAAAATTATGCCCCCCAAAACTTTTGACTTAGTGTACACACCACATATATATATAGATATATAATATAGATTATATATATATAATATATATCTTAGTTGCATGTAGAATCCATGATCAAAACTGTGAACTGTTTTTGTTAAGCATCTAGTGATGATTATTGGCAGCAAAATGAAAGTCTGTCTCTTCAGGTCGACAGCCGCTGCGCTTCCAGGATGATCTTGTGTCAAGTTCAGTGGGTGAGCTGAACTTGGCTCTGTCTCTGATGACCCAAGAGGCTCGTGGGCTGGAGGAGGAGCCATTTGAACCCGATTCACTATATTATGTATTTTTAATGTATACAGAAAGTATGTCCTATTTCTTCATATTTTTGTTTCTGCTGATTATGCTGGATCATTAGTTTGCATAAGCTGATTTCCTTCTCTTTTTTTATTTTGTGTAGTACATGTTTGAGAACGGCAGAGTAGACGACATCTTCTCTGATCAGTACTACAGCCGGTTCTGTCAGTGTTTGCACAAAATTCTTGAAGAGTGGAGGCCCAGTGTTCACCCTCTTGGTAAGTTTGTTTGTGTTTTTAAATGATCTGCTTTTGAGTTTTGTGAAGTTTATGTTAATTGTCTTTGTATTTGCCAGGCTACATCATCCCAAGTCATGTGACAGAGGAGATGCTGTGGGAGTGTAAGCAGCTGGGAGCTCATTCTCCATCCACTCTCCTTACTACACTGATGTACTTCAACACCAAGTGAGACTCCTTCTCTTCTCAGTTCTTTAAGCATGATTGCAAAGAGTGCTCAGGAGTTATGTTGTCTCTGCACAGGTACTTCCACTTGACCACAGTGGAGCAGCATATGAAAGTGGCCTTTTCCAAAGTGCTCAGACACACCAAGAAGAACCCCATCAACCCTAAAGACAAGAGCACCAGCATCCGCTACCTGAAAGGAGTTGGGCCACACCATGCTGGACAGAAAGGTTAGGAGGCAGCCACAAAATAAGGCTGCATGTGGTCACGTTACAAAACAAATATAAACTTTATCCTTATGTATTGTGTACACTACTTTTCAAAAGTTTGGGCTCAGTAAGATATATATATTTTTTTTAATGTTTTGAAAATTGTTTTTGAAAGAAATCTCTTGCACACCGATGCTCTCCAAGGCTGTGATGCTCTCCAATTGTGATTTTGCCATAAACAAATGAATGGGAGAGTTATAGAAAGTCACGTAAAAGTCATAAATTCATTGGTCAAAAACTGTGAGAAGTCATAAATGACATCTATTATTATTGTAGTGACAGATGACATGTACGCAGAACAGGCTGAGGACCCAGAGAACCCGCTGCGTTGTCCCATCAAGCTCTATGACTTTTACCTCTTCAAATGGTAAGCCACTGATTTGATCATATGCTAGTGCAATAGCTGGCACCATTTTTTTAATTATTCCTTTTGTCTTTTCCTCATTTTTCTTTCGTCTGTCCTCAGCCCTCAGACTGCCAAGGGTCGTAATGACACGTATTACCTGACACCGGAGCCTGTTGTGGCACCAAACAGCCCTATTTGGTACTCCACTCAGCCAATCACGAGCGAGCACCTGGAGCACATGCTAACACGCATCATGATGGTGCGGGAAATCCAGGAAATTATCTCAATCACACAGGCCAATGTGCACTGAGAGAAGACAAGGGCAAGCAAAAGAAAGCAAAATGGAATAAGAGAGAGAGTGGCTTTCTCCAGCGCTCCATCATGCCATCATCCTCTCCTTTCTCAAAGAGACTGAATCAAATTGCCTCTGCAGTCTCATTCTATTTCATCCCTGATTAAAAGGAGAGTAAAGAGGTTCAAGAGGGGTTTTCAGTGAACTGGACATGTATAAAAGCCTTTTTTTGTTTTAGATACAGGAACTATTTCTGTTTCTTCCTCTAATGACCATTGAGACGTATTTGCCCGGATCCCTTGATGTGTGCATTTTCTCTTTCTGCCATGTATGTTACGCTCCATCCTTCTTCCCACTGTCCTCTCTCTATTTTCTTTAAGTAAGTGCTGAACTGTAAGGATCTGGTGGTTTTTAAGACTGCATACTAAACTTGAGTGATTATTGGCAGTGGACTGGAACACCATGTGATGGTCAGGTGTAAACACATTTGAAAACATGGATTCATCCATCTCTAACACCTAACACAACCCCCGCTCACCCCAGGAGCTTGCAGTAGCAGAGTTCACGTACCTGAGGAGTGTATTATAGATGAAGACTTTTTGGTTCCGTTTTTATTTATATATATATAATATATATCTATATATATATATATATACATATATATATAGACCCATGCATCTATGATAACCTGAATGTTGATATTATAGTGGTGCTTGGAGAATTCTGGAGAATTGAAGCCCGTTTTCAAACATGCCTTTTTGTACAGTGATTTACCTGTATGTGTCGTCTTTGACCCTTTCTGCAGTCTCTGGGCAGTTTTGTCACACAAACACACACGGGCCTCATGACACAGAAACAGAATAAATTTCTATGTAAGTAGCTCACAAAACTATTATTACTTGCATTATTGAATTGAGAATTTTCGTCGTCTTTAAAATAGTAATATGAATATATATATTTATTTGAAATAATACAACTCTAAACAAATCTTGTTTTTTTTTTAAAAGTGGTTCTAAACCAGGGGGCTTCAGCAAACCTCCAAGTGAAAAATGTAAAATGACAAAAGCATTAAATAACTAAAACTATAGATTAATAGACTTCTTATTTTAATTAGTTCCCTCAAGTTTTTTTCTTATTCTTTGAAGAAACCGGATTCCTGCTGTCTTGAAAACCCTGGATATATGAAGAAGCATAATTGTTAGTGTTATTTCTAGACCTTAAAAAGTCAATTTAATAACATTTTATAACTCCATGGACTTTTTATTCATTTCAACTCACATTTCATGATGTGATACCACACATCATACACAGTACAGGTGGGTCAAAGATGTCATTTTTCTCCATAAAAAATGGTCAATGGTCTTTTATTACAAAATCTGGACAGAAAACCTTCAGAATACAGAACAATGAAATGTCTGGTATGTACATCCGGTTTTCCCACAGTCAAGTTAAAATCCAGTCCTTGTCATCCACTCAATAGAAACGTAATACTTTCTCAAAAGGAGTTACTAGCTCTAATCCATTTCATTCTTTTCCTGGTAGTGGGATCTGTAGTCTCTTCAAGGTGTTGGTGAAGTATTTAGGAAGGGGACGGGACACTGTAATGTCACTGTGACCCCTGGCAGGATGATCCTTTGGGAGTGCAGGTGAAGAGGAAGGTATCGTGTTTTACTCTGCACTAGGCCCAGCCGACGCAGTATGCCCTCTGGCAGCTTCTGTAATCCGAAATGTGAGACCCACATGTGGTCAGTCTTCAAACGTGACAATGAGTCATGTCTCAAGAAAACACTACACCGCCTCTTGATTATTCATTATTAATACAACACTATGTTCATAGACTAAATAAATGCTCTAGTAAAACTGGACCTAGACTGGACTAGGTTGTGTATCTCAAATCAGGATTAAAAATCTAAATCTGTGGTTAAGCAAGTGTTCATCAAAAATATTTTTAATCTGGAAATACAGTATTGTTTTAAAGTTTGGGGCTAGCAAGATTTTTTTTTTTTGGGAAGAAATGCATTCAATTGATCAAAAGTAATAATAATAATTTATATTCATTAGGTTAGCAGACGCTTTTAATCCAAGTTCTTACATAAGTGCCTTCAGGCTATACATTTTTTACTAGTATGTGTGTGTTCGGTTGGCAAAGACCCAATCAAAATTATTTAAACATAACCAAATACCATTATTTAAGTGTATCAACATAAAAACAAATACATCAGCCACACAGTCTCAAAATATACACTGTAAGGGAGCATGAAATTTCTTCACAAACCTTCCATCAATTGGCCTATTTGATCTATCCCTTCACCATTGCACTGACTCAGATGATTAAGTTAACAGTGTTTGATAGCAACAGCTTTTCTCTGCCTGAGTCATGCAATAAATCTGACATATGCAATCAGTTAACAGATCAAATATTCACATATCCCTGTGATTTCCCAGATGAAGGTTAGTTTTAAAGTAACCAACAGTTTAATGTTTAACAGTTTGCGAATGACTCATAATTGTATCCTAATTTAGTTACTTGGTGTTTGTTAACGAAGGGCCTACTTTGCATCAGCAGCAGACTCATTCAAGTCATTCATAAGAAGACAACTGATGGCACCTGTTTTCATAGCAACTAGTTTCTAACTAATTAATCATTTGAATGTTAATCATAAATATAATAATATATTATGTGTCAGGCAGTCATTCATGCAATGGTATGCAAAATCATGATTCTATTTAAACAGCTACTTCAATTAGGGTACAATATTCAGAAATCAAATATTTATTTATCAACCACTGGACATCTATTTGGAAGTTGAAAACAAACATTTTAGCATTACAACAATTATTAAATGATCAATATGTTTTGATTTTAAATGTAGCCAGAAACCTAATCAGAAAGTAGCAACAGAACTTGTCAAGGAGTATTAACTCCAACCACTGAATCTATTGAGAGTAATAGAAGTATAAAGAACATATACACTTATAATAAGTGCAACTGCACCGAGCACATCACATTCTATTACTCATTCTATGCTTCCTTTTGAATGAATGAATAATGAATAATCCTGCCCACAAAAGCTACACAGATATATTTGCTTTCCCCACAGCCTATATATAATATATATATATATATATATATATATATATATATATTATATATATTATATATATATATATATACATCGCCACGATATGTATTGTCATATCACCCAGCCTAACCTGCAGTAATGCTTTCACACATTGGACAAGCTAGTTGATAAAAAAACAACAACCGATTAACTATTAAAACTGATTGGCTAACGCTTTTTTTCCCCTTGTCAGTGCTCTTTTATTCTTTCACGTTAACTGACAGCAAATCTGAATTATGCACTATTTTAACTTTAATCAACATGTACAATTGACCATGACATCCTCACCTTATCTTATTCCAGAAAAGTCACTCACCCAACGCTGAATGGAGCTGTACAGCTGCAGCTCAAGTGATGAATGTTGGGGTTGGGAGAGGGAGTGTGTCTGAACTAAATCAGCACACTGAAAAAGAGGTTGACTGGCACACAGTATTTTATGTATTTTGAAAACACAAAAATGCTAATCTTAAATGTATTTAAATACAAATTACATTTGATTTTTACCGAAGGCTTTAAAATACAAAATAGTATATTGTATTTCAAAATACGGATATTTAAATCCATGTATCTGAAATACTGCCCATCCCTGAGTGTGTTCCATGGGAATTGAACCCATGCCCTTTTGCGCTGCTATGTAATGCTCTAACCACTGACCACAGGAAGTAACAGTAAAGATTGTACAAATAGTTTCCTATTTCAAATAATTCTGTTCTTTTGAACGTTCTATTTCATCTATTCAGAAAAAAAACATTAAGTTTCAACACACACTGCTGTTTTCAACATTGATATTGATAAGAAATGTTTCTTGAGCACAAATTAGCATATTAGAATGATTTCTGAGGAATCACGTGACACTGAAGACTTGAGTAATGACTACTGAAAATTCAGTTTGGGCATTACGGATAAATAAATTTAGAATATATTAACACCGACACGGTTTATTTTAAATTGTAGTCATATTTTCACAAATTCGTGTTTTAATTTAATTGCATTTTTCTTATTAAATAATTGCAGCCTTGGTGAGCATTAGAGACTCTCTTCCAAACATACATCTTACCGACCCCAAACTTTTGACAGGTAGGGTAGGTTCATATTTCCCGGAAATGCTACAACACTTATGTTTATCATACCTGTGGTGCTAATTTGTTCCATTGAGCATATTTGTGGTCTCCAAGAATAGTGCAGGTCAAAGCAAGAGCCATGTGCACTTGAAGTTGGTTTTTCACGCCTAAAACACACACAGTTCCTGGTCATCATATGCTTAAGTGTCTTCTTTTACATGAATAAAAATATAATGTTACATTATATATAGCTAAATCTAGTAACATTTATAATAATCAGAAATACACGGCACAGTTAGGAGTCGGGTATGGTTTTCACATGTCACGGTCAGTCAATACCTGTGACAGGCTGCAGTTCCACCAAGCTGCAGCCACTGGTGCTGTCCAGAACCCGATACTGCGTGACTGCACTCTGTGCCTGCTGATGAGCTCTCAACCTGGTCACTCCATCTCCCTCCTCACTCACTTTGAACAATGGGCTCAGACCCATCTGTGCAGAATAAACATACATACTTTATATAAATTCTAGTAAAGTAAGAAAACTGGAGATGATCCTGTTCTTAAAAGTGACGTGACATGTGGCTAAGTATAGTGACCCATACTTGGAATTAGTGCTCTGCATTTAACCCATCCAAAGTGCACACACACAGCAGTGAACACACACAAACCGTGAACACACACACGGAGCAGTGGGCAGCCTTTTTTTTTGCTGTGCCGCCCGGGGAGCAGTTGGGGTTTTGGTGCCTTGCTCAAGGGCACCTCATTCGTAGTATTGAAGGTGGGAGGGAGCGCTGTACATTCACTCCCACCCACCTACAATCCCTGCCGGTAATAGACTCGAACCCGCAACCTTTGGGTTCCGAGTCCGACTCTCTAACCATTATCCCCCCTACTTAAACTTTTTCTACATTAATCATATTTATCTCACTGTGAACTGTGAACTCATGCTGATAAAAACACCACAGTAATCCACATGACTCCAATCCATCAACTAATATCATGCAAAGTGAAAAGCCGCCTGTTTGTAAAGGTTTTGCCTCTGGTCACTACCATTCTATAATCCATAATCTTCTTGGCTTAGGCACGCGGGACTGAGGACATCTCTTATTTAGATATTCAACCGCAGCAAGCTCACTGATCTGCCACTTAACATCATATTGAGCAAAACCCAACACATTGATAGGTCAATATTAGTCTAATATCAGTTCACACACAGGCTTATCACCGTGTTAGTTGTAGTGGGTGATTTACTATCCAACAAGCTATGGTATTAAACAAGCTAAGCTAGTAAACTTATAATCGCTCATAGAAAAATACATCGGATATCATAATTTTTATCATGACTAATTTATTAATAACTCATCATCTGTATTAAAGAGAAAATAAGCACTTCATTCGATGTTAAAGTGAATAAAATAGCCTTGACAGCCTACTTACACATAACTACTGAAGAATTTTGTTCTCTCCCACCTGACTTGTCTGTGTATCGGTGAGGTAAAGGGGGAAAGCAGGCAGTGGACCAAACCACTGTGAGGCAAGGGAGGGGGGACTCAAAACGTTTCTAAACCTAAAAAGCTTTTTTTGTGTGCCTTTTTTGTGTTTATATTGTTTTACTATACTTACACAATTATTTTAAGTATATGTCCATTATATTATTTACAATACAGTGGTTTGTAATTATATTTTAGGGGGGACAACCCTCAGGGATGTTCGTGTGTTTACTTATTTATTTGGGTTTTTATGTTTTTGTCCATTATACTATGGAAGTCTGTTTGGTTAAACATTCTTCAAAATATCTTATTTTTTGTTTTGCATAGAAACCCTGCAGGTTTGGAACAAGAGGGTGAATTTTTATTTTCCGTTGAATGATCTCTTCAGTGTAGCTACTTTTTCTTAGCAGCTTGTAGTGTAGAGTAAAAAAGTAACATTGACATATACTGCAGTGAATTTTAAATCTTCCAACAACAAGACAATCGGCTTCATTTTGCTAAATTAATATGCCTGCTGGAAAAACCCTGACATATATTTTCATTTCTTTTTAATATTTAGCAGGCTTATGGGACAATACATCATAAACTGGAATAATACAGGATGGAATAACTCTTGAATACGATGTCACATTTTGGGCCAGGCCTTGTTGGTGTGGTGACGCCAGTGTGTGTTTTTGGGAGATGTTTAGTCATAAAGTAATAAACGTCAGCAGAGAATGATAGTCACGATGATGGACAGGGCCAAAATCAGACCTGGCTTCACATGTCATCAGCATTCGGGTCACAGTCGCCTGCGTTCAGACAGACAGACTGCAAAGTGCTGGATGAAACCGCACATGAGCCACAACATTCAATCACACACAAAACAAAAATACCAAGAGAGAAACTTCACTTGCTACTGACGTCAGTTTGCGCAGAAACACACACGTCTTTTAAGCGATAATTATGCCAGCGCCATGTTAGGCTTGGCAACCAGTCCTTCTTCATCATGATTTTGAGTTATCGCTTTGGAGAGTCTATATACGTGTGAACGACAGAGAGAGACAAATGACAAATTGTTCATGCACTCTGACACTCGCGTCAATGGGGGTGAATCACAACCTTTTAGAGACGAAAAAGCAGAAACGTTTTGAATTAGACAACATAGACCTACACACACACACACGTCTAATAAGTGTAGAAAGTGAGTATCACAGGGCAAGTAACCTAAAAGCAAGAGAAAAGGTGATATAATTTAACTTGTCTCACTCTCTCTCATATCCTACAATGATGTCAGCTGCCTCAGAGAACTCAAGTGAAGGTGAGGGATATGCTGTGCTCTTGCCCACACACACACACTCACAAATCTCCATCTCTCAAGAAAATGGCAACATCAAGACAGTCAACACTGAGAATGAGTGACAGTATACTGTATGCTTTTAATACTTGAGACAAACTGGACAAATTCATTGATTATAACAAGAGTTAACAAGAATACTGTAACTGGTGTTTTCTACTAACATGAAATTAAACCTAGGCCTGCACATTTTGGGGGGGGGGGGGTGGGGGGGGGCAATTATTAATATCTTACGCTAATAATCATCATAATTATAAACTATTAATCATAAATATAATCTTTATATATATATATATATATATATATAATATCATATATACATATATCTCTATACCCAGAGCAGAGCTGGTCGATTACTTGCAAATTGTATCCAGTACTGATTCCAAATTACATGACCAAATCGTAGTGAGTCACGCAATTCCATTACATCACACATTTAGGTATTAATTAACTACTTTAGACTCCTTTTGACCTTTTTGATCTTCTTTTGATCTCTTTTTCCCATTGTATTTAAATCGAATATCGTTACCAGATTGATAATATGTAATCATGAATCCATAAAAAAGTACTGTAGTCTGATTAAATTATTTGAAATTAATTAATCTAATTTCGTACTTGTATCTTGAAATTCTTGAAAACTTGACTTGACTCTGATTACTAATACAGATGAACATGATCAGTTTTTTATTACATTTTAACCAACGCTCTGTACTATATTCAATGCTATCTCTGTATGTATGTATGTATATATATATATATATATGTATGTTTGTGTGTATATATATATATATATAATATAAAAAAACTAGGCAATCAGACTTATGATTTTCAGTTGTATAAAATGGTCAAAACTGCCTGTTTACACCCTCAGCAACAACTAACTACACCCAAGCAATCACTCAAAATACCCCAGCAATCACCCACAACTTCCCAGCAACCACCAAGCAATGCCCGAGCAACCATTCTTAACACCCTAGCACCATGCCGGCAACTTTAGCATCCACAACTCTCATTTTCTTCACAAAATTTAGTTTTTATTAGTACTTTTTGGCCTTTTCACCACTTAAGAGTGGCGAGAATGACAGGAAAGATAAGTGGGAAAATTGGAAATGAAAGTGGTTCAACATGTCAAAGCTTGTGCACTGACTGCTGGGCCACATCTCATTTTATGATTTGTTCAAGGCACACTGGCATGATGCTACTTCAACATATTCTCCAAGTCAATGGTCTGTTTGGTTACTGTCATTTACTCTGCAAAATAAAATACAATATCCTTGCATCTAGGTTGTAAATAAACAACATATTTTGTAATAACGAAATCAGTATCACTAAATGCAAAGTACATTTTTGCCAAACTCTATAGCTTCAATTACAAACTCAGAAGCAATTACAATGGTACTTGCGAGCTAAATTAAACCAGAAGATGAATTCAAATAGAGAGTGTGCATGCAAACATCATCACAGAGAACAAAAGGCATTCTATCATGATAAACATTCAATAACGGCAAAGAAAGAAGAGACATTATCTGATAAAATATGCAAGACCATGAAGATTTGTTTGATTCTTGTAATGATTATTCGCTTTTATTCAGGCCAGCTGTGGAAATGTTGCTGTCTTTTTCTCTTACAGCGATAGCAACAACATCTTGTGAAGACTTAATAGAGATACTTTTATATACTTGCAACATTAAAACAATGAGTAATAAACAAAGTTTTAAATATTTGTATTGAATTTTTATCAATATGGCATAATTAAGCAATATGAGAGGCCATGCATTAAAATTATTTTAACATAAATAAGAATTGTGTGTGTGTGTGGAAAACATCAAATAAAAAAATATATTTATATTTAATTTAAATCAATTTAATGTATTTCTGCAAAGGATCCATTGGTTAGCAAGTGATGTAATGCTAAATTTAAGCTATGGAAAACATCAGTTAACCCTAATGAACTGTCATTTCCCTTATTTCTGTCTCTGTAATCTTAAAAACTTTATTTTTTTGCAAATTGAAAAACTTAATATTCACATCAAATAGGGAACTATCTTTAACGTATCCTCATGACACTTCATGGGCATTTATGTTTTATTGAGCCATCAAATACAATATGCGTATTTGTGTAATTGATCGTTTTGATCTCAAACCAGGCTCAAATACGTGTGTGTGCACTCATGAAGCTCTCTCTGCGTGTGTGTGTGTTTGTATTTGTGCAAAGCTCAGCACATGGTGGCTAAGTCTGACACGGGCTATCTCTCCAGGTCAGTGTAGATAGCTTTTCCATCTCTAATGTCTTTCCCAGAAATCTCCCCACACACAATGAAGGGCTTATATTCTGCCTTACGTGCATATGTGTGTGTGCTTAAATTCATTTAACCTAGGGCATTTGTGACGATAAATTGCATGCGCAACACAGTGAACCGACTGAAAGAAAACAATTACACATATTCATTCGGCATTTTGAAATTAAGCACCTGCAGAGAAAATGTCGTTCACAAATATAACCTCCAATATAAAAGTGTTTATAAAATTACAAGCCACAATAAGACAGTAAAACATTTTAACCTTCAATAAATCATATTATCATACACTCCTTTCTCTCACAAATCACGTGATTTTCCTGGAATACAGAAGATCTTTACCTTACAATGAAAGTGAATAGTGACCAAGGACTTTCAAGCTCTGAAGAAGAAGAAAGAAAACAAAAAAACAAAAAAGTGAATAAACTAAAAATGTTCCACTCTGTCGCAGCTCTAAAAGCTCAAAGCTTTCAAAAATGTAATGTTCATTTAATCTTTTTGGACCTTGAGAACCCCTGTTCATCATTTACTTTCACTATGTGGAAAAATAGCAGCATGGACATTCTGCTAAATGTCTTCTATTGGGTTCCACAGAAGAAA